>JAVMKO010000022.1:8229612-8556675 GCA_032164245.1 Sternotherus odoratus
TGAAAACTGCAGAGTATAGCATTGCTTGGAATAGTGTCATCTTAAGATTCTTGTGAGCAATGCCTTTTGGTCATTGACTTCACTTGATAAAAATGACCACCACATTGGGTGCTTTTATTCCTTTCTATGTAGCAACCAATTCCAGGAAGTTTTCCAGTTTTGCTTTATCCGTGTGATAACTGGAGATATGCAAGTAAGTGACTATGCAGTGGTGTAATGTTCAGCATTATTAGTATTATTCTTCACATGGTTTGTAATGATTTTAACTCTGGTACTCTTCAAAGTTGTGTTGAAAGTATCTTTATTCTATCCCCTCTGCCTCTTTTGCTATTTGATGGTGCCCTCAAATACCTGAATTCCAATAATGGTCTGTTATTCTTCATTGTGAAGTGAAGAGAGTCAGCTATGTGAATATTTGAAGAACATTCACTTAGCGTTGAGATTCAACTGAAATCTGTGTTGAACAGATAACCGTAGACAATAGAGTATTATGGTATTCTACTCGACAACTAGAGGTGAGCAGGCATTGTAAAAGGTAGGGAGGGGTCTGCAGGACTAATGTGCTAGCACTCTATCACTTGGCTCACAAATTTGAAATGTGCCTGCTTTTCTGGCTCTAGTATAAGAATAGGGATTGTGTAATCGAAAGCTGAGACTTTTGTAAGTGCTGCTGGGACTGACCTGTGGTTCCTTCAATAGCATTTTGCGCTCTTATGCTGGAATTTAGATACGCTAAGCTCGACAACCAGTCTCCTTGGCCCGCAGAAGTATTATGTAGCTGACTTTCCTCAGTCCCCTGAGCTGTATGAACCACTGCACAGCCTCCTCAGCACAAGAGGGGAACAGTGGTCCCAGTAGAATCTTCTTTAGAAACCAAGCAACCAAATATATTAAAGCAGTGCTCCTCGTGGAGGGTAGCAGGTTCCTGAAAGTTAGCACGTGTGTATTGTGGTGCTAGTTGAGGATGTGCCGATGGAATATATAGGAATATTTGCTATCTTGATACTATTATGCTTGGTGATAGAAGGAGATTGGATGATAGCAGATTGGTGTCTGTAAATTGAAACATTGGTTTGTTGGCATTCTAGCTTACAGTAAGAGCAGGTGGCTGAGTGAAGTTATGTTAACTATTCCTGTGACAATTTTTTCCCCCTCTAGTACTGTTGACTTCATTGGAAGCTGCTATTTCACTGACATCTGCAAATGCAAACTGAAGAACATTGCATGTTTAAAATGGTAAGTAATATTTCAATGTAACTCAATCGTACAAGCACCTGCTCCATAATGCATGTGCTGCAGCAACAACATTGCAACATCTCATTACTGACCACTACAGTGCAAGCACTTGGGTCACAAATGAAGTGAATTTGATATAACATTGCTCAGTGGAAACTTGGCTCCACTGCCTTTGGACATGACTGTTAGTCTGGCATTGTAGAATGCATGGGACAATGTGAATCAAGAGTAAGGTGGGGTTCTATAGGAAACTTGCATAGCTCCTGACTGACTCCAGAGAGACTGCTTCAGTATTGATTTGAGATAGCTGTGTGAATAAAGTCACAGTGAAATGTAGTTACTCATATCTTTCACTTTACTAAAACAGAGACAGTGGAGAACTCTTATTTTATGAACTAATTGGGGATTCAGGAGTTCATAAAATTGAACATCTCAGTTACAGTAGATTTGTATAACAGGTTCATAAAATTGAGGTTCTGCTGTAACAGAACATGCTGTTGGCAGACCTACTCTTCACTAGCGGATGGAAAAAATTAACATGAAAGTTCCTGGAGCTTGTTGTTTGTTTTTATTAATGTCTGATACTTAAGATACTGTTCCTTTTTAAAAAATTCTGCTAAACTTCTCAAAAGGGTCACTTGTCTGCTTTTTGCCTAAAATTTCATCTTGCTCAGATTTGAGTATGGGCAGGAAGATTCTTGGATTAAAAACAATACAGTGGGTTTTTTCCAAGAGAGACTTGGCTAGCACCGAATTCTGGTTTGTCCAGATGCTGAAATAAAAAGCACACACTTTCTTCTGGGTGTGAAAGGACTCTACTACAGGTAAATTAATTAGGCCATAATCTGTTCCTACTGAAACCCCTAATTTCCATTTATTTTAATGGAACAGAAAAGGCTCATCTATACACCAATTTAATTACTTAGCTCTTACAGCACTTTTATCGGGTCCTATTATACTATCCATTTTAAGGAGAACTCTCCATTGATTTCACTGGGGAGTTCTGTTTTAAAAACAACAATCAGATTCCATGATAGATACAACAAATTTCACTGATTTAAATTCAGGTACATTTGGGTAACAGACAGAATTTGGTTCTCTGCAATAAGACATGACTCCCTGTCAAAGAAACATGAATCTTGTGCAACTCCACCACTCCCCTCTTTTTTTTAAGTAAATGTATTCAGATACTTTTTGCACCCCTTGTTTAAAAACTCACCTTTAATTTTCCCCAGATAACACTATATACCAATTTGCCTGATAAAGTGGTTACCGTATTTTTCGTCCCATAGGACGCTCCGGCGTATAAGACGCCCCCGCGTTTTCGGACCAAAAAAAAAAAAAAAAGCGCCACTTTTTTCGCACCGCTCTCCCGTCCCCGCCGCGCGGGCGGGCTGCTGGGAGAGCGGCGCGAAAAAAGCGGCGCTTTTTTTTTTTTTTTTTTTTTTTTTTGGTCCGGCCGATATTCGGCGTATAAGACGCCCCCCCTAATATTGAAAGTATTTTTGGGGGTTAAAAAGGCGTCTTATACACCGAAAAATACGGTAGATCTTGTTTAACATTAAGCTGAGTTGGCTCCTCTCATTGCAAACTGGCTTTCATCCACGAACTTACATGATCATTATTTTGTTTGTTTACTGTTATAGTGGCAATGTTGTAGGTTACCACGTGATTGCTCCATGCAAACCTTGCCTGCTGTCCTGTAATAACGGACATTTCTGGATGTTTCACAGCCAAGCAGTCTTTGGTATAAACAGACTAGACTCATCTGGTAAGGAATTCTTTATTCTGAAAAGGAAAGTTCTATCTAAATCACAGGAATGTTAACTGGCAACTTTCCCCCCTCTCCACCTCCATAGCAAGGTGTCTCAAAGCATATGTAGTTTACTTAAGGTATATAGCAAGTCTATACTGAGTTGCATTTCCAACTCCCTTATCTTTGTGTGTCAGTATATAATGCCTGCATCTGTAATTTTCACTCCACACATCTAAAGAAGTGGGTTTTTACCCATGAAAGCTTATGCCCAAATAAATCTTAAGTCCTTAAGGTGCCACCGGACTCCTTGTTGCTTGTGGGGAAGTAATGCTGTATGAGGAAACTGTTCATGTCACCTAGAGCTTAAAGTCTCTAAAGTGCAATATTAGGCTACCTCAACTTTGTGTGTCTTTATACAAAAAAAGTCACCAGGCTGTAAGATTAATTGATCAGAAAATTTCCTCTAACCTCTTGCTGATGGGAATCAGGATTTTCTGAGGTAATATTGTTATGCAAACTAAACAAATACAAGCAGTGTAAACACAGAGCCACAGGATACTATTTATAGCAGTGTGCATAGCTTCACTGTGCTATTTAGCAGTCCTCCACTCACTGGTCATTCTTAGCTGAGCAGGGTTGTCACTGTGACCCTATATAACTTTCTCTGAACCCCATTAGCTTAGGATGAGGTACAAGCAGGGCCGGCGACAGAAATTTGGGGGCCCCCTACACTGATAGTTTGGGCTCCCCCCAGCCCAGCCAGCACTCCCCCTCCCCCCCAGCTGACAGCACCTGGGGGAGGAAGCCCACCCACCCACCCCCGCCCAGCCGGCGCTCCCCCCAGCTGACAGCTGGCGGCAGCGGGAGCGAGAGCCTAGGAGCGGCATGAGCCGCCATTGCTCTTCCCCCCCCCCTTCTCCCCCGGACTGCGCCGCCGCCGGCCGGGCTCACTCACTGCTCCTGCCGGAGCCAGGCTCGCTTGTCCGGAGAAGAGCCGTGCCGCCTCCCCGCCCCTTCCCCGCTCTCCAGGTCCGGCGACAAGGGGGGACGACAACAGGTACAGCTGTGTACCGGGGCCCCCCTAAAGTCGGGGGGCCCGGTACAGCTGTACCCGTAGTACCCCCCTGTCGCCGGCCCTGGGTACAAGCGATACTAGCTCTTACTATTCAGTTCACTTGAGCTCTTTTTAAACTACTATTTAGCACACAAACTCCACGTATCTAACATAATCAGTCCTTCTGGGTCCTTCCCAAAGTATGTGACATTTTACTAGACCATCTATATTTCTCTTTCTCATACACAAGATTAGTTAATTAAAACACTTTCACAATGTCATCTGTTCCTCCATCTAACACAATTAATGTAACCCGGCTACAAGGAAATTACCTATAGCTGCGTGATTATTTCAGATTACTCTTCATACAGGACTTGCTACTATCATACAGTTCTAAAGGATATTTCTAGAGATCCTTTTTGAATAAAAATAGAAAATAACCCACAACTGGGCAATGTTGTCATATTTCATCTAATAGGTTTTGCAAGGACTAGAGACATTTATTTTGTGGCAATGAATTCAGTTTTTAATGAACTCAAACGAGGTCAGAATACAAATTAAGTTATTTACAATCCTTTTTCCAGGTGTGGATTTACTGCTTTGGGGCAATTTACCAGATTTGGAGGAAAGCACTGAAGATGACACGTCTGAAATCTCTGAGGAGGAGTATATCAGATAAATATCAGCAGTGTGCATCACAGTGTATTCCCTTATTACCTTGTATCGCAGCTTTCTTCCCACTGTCTTAATGTACAAATTCAAGCAATATAGTAAACAGGGAGGCTGGCAAACCGTTTTTCAAAAAAGGTATAAGCTGTCTTAGTCCAGTGTAACATGCCTTAGAAGAATCCCTCTCAGCTTTAAAATGCACACATGGAAAATGAATGGCATACAGATGGTCGCTACCTCTGGTTTTAGGGCTATTTTGTTCTTATAGTTCTAAATCTTAACAGCTGCAGGTAAGGAAAACCAGGCTTTGACACTTCTATAAGTGCCAGCTGCTGCCTGTTTTTCCTTCCTAATCAACAGCTCGGTTGTGGATCAAAAGTCTTGGCATCACTGAAAAGAATTTATTTTTTACCTTTAGTGTAGTGCTATTGAGGAATAGTTATTCTGGGTGAGCTGTGACATCATGAAGAGAATTCTAGGGGCTCCAGTTATGCCTCCTTCTGGACTCTGCCTTTTCTCTCTTCCCATTCCATCCATAGCCAGGAAGGTGGTATATGCACAGTCTCCTTTGAGGCCACAATCAATGCTGTTGAAAGAGTGGGCCAACAGGGATTGCTGAAACTGTACAGCTGTCTGACTTCATCCTGCTTTAGAGCTGTTTGCTTGTAAAACCACTAGGGAGATGAGTGTTGGGATACTCCTGAGCCTCCATCTCTCACCTGAGTTTTTTTCAGAGTGTAATACTCAGTTCTGCTAAAAACTAAACGGCATAAGAAATTTATAGAGTGACTTTTGCTGCCAGTGAACAGAATGGCCGACAAATGGTAAATAAGGAAGTATGCTGGGAACTGGCACACTTCCCTGCTTTGAATGGAAATGGATCACATTCAATGAAATACACCAGACCCTTGCTATACCCCACATCATTATAGCACGGGTTTGCATACAGCGCAATTGTTGCCATAGATCCCAAATTTTAAATTGCAATCCATGGCAACGCATCCCCCATGTTAATGCAGGGAAGCACATGGATCCTGAACCCCGGGCTATAGCGAGGATGCAGTGTATTAGCATAACTATTCTTAAGAAACGTTCCACAAGTGAGGGAAACTCCTCTTCCTCTGTAGAGGTCTCCCTATTGCAGTGAAAAACAAAGAGGGAGAAAAGGTATAATTTCCAAGCAAAATAATCTGTAATTATGTTTGTATATTTCATCAGTATTAAATGAGATTAGCAGTAAGTATAATGCTGTAGAAGCGTGTGTGACAAGTTTAGGGCCAGTCTCAATCAAATCTTCATCTGGCTCTTTGCTACTGGAAGGTGGGTAATCCCCACAGAGTCGGTGGTGGAAGGTGGCATGGTGCCTTTTGGAAAATAGGCAGCCAGACATGGTTTGGGGTGAAATCTAGCTTCAAGAGTACTGTTCTGCTTGCAGCTACAGAGTAACTGCTTCAGCAAGTTTACATTCTCAAATGAAAATTTTGCTTGTTTCTAAGGATAGGAGGTTCTAAGAGAATAACTTTTGTAAAGAAAAAAACATCTGAACAAGTTTTTAACAGGTAAAAATTTACTTCAGATCAGAAATACTCTGTTTAATGGGAAGATTTCTGAAGTGACTTGTTTTACATTTATGTAAATAGGGCTCTAGCTAGATGGTGCTTTATATGCCAATTCCAGACACAGGGTGAGATTTTCAGAAATGCTTAAATGACTTACCAGAGATATCATCAATAGTGGGGCATAAGAACAGCCATACTGGGTCAAACCAAAGGTCTATCTAGCCAGGATCCTGTCTTCTGACAGTAGCCAATGTCAAGTGCTTCAAAGGGAAAGAACAGAACAGGCAATCAGAGTGATCCATCCCCTGTTGTCTACTCACAGCTTCTTGGAAAATCAAGGAGACATGTGCTCCTCAAGCACTTGGTAAAACCCCACCTACAGTCCCTGAGCTGAAGAACCAACAGAGTAAGTCTGCAGGTCTGCAATGGGCTCCATGGGGGTAGACTCCTCTTTATTTATTTGGGCTTTGTGAGCATCAGGGCAGTGTGCATTGTGCAAAACCTCTTCAGTTCTGAGCCTACAAAGGACTGCCTTGGAAATGTGTGTGTTAGAGTTTTATCTCACACAGGCATCCTGCTCTCTGTAACAAGTCCCTAACAGAAAGCTCATTGGTGTTTTGCAGAAGCCAAAGCATTTCATTCATAGAGCACATGTATGCTTGGTACATCCGGGTAGCTGAAGATACATCACTTGAAAGATACATTTACAAAATACAAAAGTGAAGTAGTACATGATAAGGTAGGGTGGATTTCCTGAATCTTACTAAACGCAACTCCAAGATTGATATCAAGATGAACATTTTATATATTTTGTTAGGCTCTGGAAAGATGCAGTGAAGGCAGACTTTTGTTTTAGTACTTGACTGTATCTGTTCTCAATTGATGTTACTACCTCTTCTGTGTTGGCTTAAGTGTGTACTTGCTATTTTTCTGTGTTTGGATGTCTTGTTATGACTGCGTGCTGTCTACACATGCATTAAATAAAAGTTGATTTATACCACATTCTCCTGGGGGATATATTGAGTGCACATTATGTATCTGGGGGATTGTTTAACTTTTATACTTCAAGGATACATCTATAGTGATTAAGTAACAAAAATAATGAAACAACACATTATAGCTAACTCAGCTCATTTAACATATTTCCTATTTAGGATGACCAGACAGCAATTGTGAAAAAGAGGGACAGGGGTGTATATATAAAAAAGACCCACAATAACCAGGACTCTCCCTATAAAATGGAGACATCTAGTCACCCTATCCCTACTATATAAGGACAGTGATGGCCTGATTTTCAAACCCTTATTCCAGTTAAAGTCAAAGTGAGCTAGCAGCTGCTTTGCACCTTGTATCTCTCACCAAGGGAAGTTGGTCCAATAAAAAAAATATTACTTCACCCACCTTGTCTCTCTAATATCCTGGGACTGCCATTGCTACAGCACCACTGCATACTTCAGCGGTTAGCCCCTCCACAGGACTCATTCACAGCAGTGCAGCCGGGAGACATCACCAAGTACACAGATATAGGATCAGTGTCACAGATTTGGTTGGGATGAAAAGGTCTTTAAAACCTGAATTTAAAAAAGAAAAACACACAAGTAAATAGCTTTCTTCAGGACTTTGTGCAACAATGCTACTGTCAGTGGTGAGGCGTTTTCTTTCCTGTGATGCATAATTCAGCATTGATTTCAAGCTCGTGGGGGAGGAGGGGAGAGAAAAAAAATCACAGAAAGACAGTGACAAATTGCAAGGTTTTTTAAGGGGGGAAGGGAAACAAAGAAAACACATTTAAATATTCTTCATTATTCCCTGATACAAATGTAAGATTATGATTAGACATTAAATTATATCACCATTCAAAGTGCTTCACAAATGACATTCAGATAGGAAACCTTTTGCCATTGAAATTCAGCCAGCTCTAAGATAGAAGGCAGCTGCCAAGCAAACATCATGCTGCCAGGACACCTGGGCAAACCCCATCCTGTAATGAACATTGGCATGTGATCTTCATCCACATGGACCATATGGCCCTTGATTATTGAGGGTCAAACTGGAAAGATCCCATGCTCTGTTTATAGCCTGGAATGCAGCTTATTTACTTAGGACACAGAGGCTGAGTCACCACTGCTAGGACTGGAACCTGTGGTTCTAGATATTTCAGAGAGGGCTACTCTGCCATGCAGTTCCAGCAGCCATTGTAGTGTGGAGACTAGAGGTGCCAAGTTATGCTTTGTTGCCCCCTCATACATGCCATGCTCAAGAAGTTCACGTATAAACACTGACATAATACCTGTAGTCATGTATTATAAACCACTTTATTTTTGCATACATAATTGTTTCTCCATGTTTTATTAAGTCTGTAAGATCTGTGGACCCCTAAAAGCATGCCCTCAGGAAGAGCACATGTAACCCACACACCTCCTGGGTGTTGTGTGCTGTCCCATCTAGTGACACACAGACCACTTAAGAGCAGGGATAGGCAACCTATGGCACGAATGCAAGCTGATTTTCAGTGGCACTCACTGCCCCGGTCCTGGCCACCAGTCTAGGGGGACTCTGCATTTTAATTTAATTTTAAATTAAGCTTCTTAAACATTTTTAAAACCTTATTTACTTTACATACAACAATAGTTTAGTTCTATATTAAAGACGTATAGAAAGAGACCTTCTAAAAATGTTAAAATGTATTACTGGCACGCAAAATCTTCAATGAAGTGAATAAACGAAGACTCGGCACCCCACTTTTGAAAGGTTGCTGACCCCTGACTTAGCGAGAGAGATTAAGGAATCTGCTCTACAACCTTAGCTAAGAGTCTTATGGCTTCTAGCTCATGCATTTAGCTCCAGAGGTCCCAGGTTCGATCCTGCCTGCCAGCAACTGGCATCTGTTGGTGTTACACACATACACCAAACAAACACCCTATCATTTGTTTTGGGATAGCACGTAGATGCCCAAACTGAGACAGGGACCTCTTGTGTTAGAAACACATAGCAAGGGACCATCCTTGGGCCTAAGAACTTCTGATCCAAATAAGCCAGCCAGTTAGAGGGTGCAAGGGAAAACAGAGGCACAGAGAATGACTTGCCAAGGGTGCACAGCAGGCCAGAGGTGCAGCCTGAATCATACCTGAGTGAGTTTGAGGAAGAAAATCCTTAGACCCCAGTCTCCAGTAAGCAACCTAGGACTGCTGTGGCTGCTTCGGCAGGATATAGAGAGGTGACTTAGACCCCATCCCCAACATGCATGTGTTGGTTGGCAAACATGGCCAGCTCATGGATTCGGACACCAAGAACTGGTTCACCTCCCATTTGTGAAGCATCCTTGTACGTCTGCAGCCTTCTTGATGTTTCTTCAGCCTTACTATATATCTTGAAAGAGATCCAGTGGATATAACCAATACCCCAAATGAAGGTCGGTAGCCTACTGGAGAGAGATTGTCCTACATATGCATGGAAACGTGGCATTCAAGAGCTCAAGAGACTTGTTCCCCAAAGCATGTAGTACGCCAGGGCTATCATAGGGGAGCATAGAACTGGCTTGGCTTTGCATATCCCATACAGAAATAATTCCAGATTGTTGAATTTTGGATGATCCAATATAGTAAGAAAAAGAAAAAGCAGCAGTATTTTGACACCAGCGATTAGCTAGGGACATCACAGCTGCTTTGCTATCTATGATGTCTCTTGTCAGACTTCATGCTCAATGCAGGCTGAACAAACTGGCCTGCACTCCATATTGATTTCCTGTTAGAAAGCATGTCTCACATTTTGGACAACAGAGAGGAGGGAGAAGAGTTAGGTCCAGGTCGGAACTGTTAAAAAACAAAAAATCTCTGGTGCTTCAGTTTCCATGTCATCTGCGGTTCTTCGCAATACTGACAGCTTGACGTCTCCGGGTAACATCACGCGAGGGAAATTAGCTCTGTATGTCTGTTACCAACTTCCATCTGTGTGTCAACGTATGTTGGAATTTGTGTGCAAGGTTGTGAAGCAACACTGATAGAAAGAGTCTGTGGTGAAGTCAGAGAAATGTGAAAGAGAATTCTCCAAAGAAGTGCTTATTAAAATACCATTGAATGTCACTCAGATGCAGCTGCAAATGCACCACAATTAGTTCCTGCTGCACTGTAGCGGAAGCTTATTATAGTTAGATGGATCCTAGCATATGTCCTATTCCAGTATATAACATTTACCCTGGTTAGGAGGGAAATTCATCTGGGCATTCAGGGTGGGATTTTTCCAAAGCAACTAAGTGAGTTAGGTACACAAGACACATTGGAAGTCAATGGATTTGTGCTCACATCACTTGGGCATTTGAAAATCCCACTGACAGTCACTCGAGTCACCGGTGAAAATAGGCTTAGTTTCGCCTCTTTTTGCTGTTTGGCCATATCACAGAGCCAACTCCATACTCCAAGGATTTGCAAGTGTGACAGAGGTCAGGACTAAAGGGTATTGGCAGAGAGGGGGTGGAGGAAGCTTGCACAGTCTCTGTCTTCACTTTACTTAAGCTTCTGCCATCAGCCCTTCACTTTTATGAGAAACATATTTGTCCTTCAGTCCTAAAACTACTGGCATTTAACCAAGGATGAGTCTGTCCCGTTGTGCTTACAGAGCATACCCAGATGGCTTTTTTAAGCTGAAGCTGGCAGTGGGGGAAGCACAACAAGATGGTATGGAATCATTATTGATGCATGACAGAGAAGAACAGTTTAAAGCAAGCTGCTTTGAAAGAGAGTCGAGTCTGTCTTCACTGTGAACATTTTCTATAGGCGTTGGCCTGTATTAGAACACAGAGTGGGACTGCAAGCCCAGAAATGTTTGGAGACTTGCATGTTATTGAAATATGTAATTAAAAATAGAATTAAGAACCCACCTTAAAGTGTTGTGCATTCCAAGAAAAGTTACAATGGGTTGGTAGGTTGACAAATACAAAATGTAGGTCCTATTCGCTTTTCATTTACAGCTTTATACCATTGCAGACCCAGTGATCCCAACGGAGTTACTCCCAATTTATTCCTGTGTAAAGGGGAAGAAGATTAGGCTCATATACTCCAGTTTGTTAAGGAATAAACCAGTTGCCTATAGTGGACGCGTGTTATCAATCCAAGAGGATAAAGCTGCATTAGCAGCCTCAGATGGAAGCTAGTGAAAGGGAATTGTGCAACCATAGCACTACTTGGTTAAAAAAGCAGATCAGAAGATAAAGGGTCCTTTAAGAGGTGAGGATGGCGAAGGTTATCCCTGATTCTGACTTGGCATAAACTCAGACAATCAATACCTAAAATGCTTGGCCTTTTCCTCTACAGAGGGCCAGCAAAACATGCAAAAATAGGTACAAAAGACTTGTGCTGGACCTCGACACGGGGTGACTTTCCCCCCGAAAACAGTAGCAGGGCATCATCAAACTGATTTTTTATTTGTCCACTATTAATGCAATTTAGATACAATTTCTATTTCCCTCAGTTGCTACAGAAATGCAAGCTCCATAGGCACCAAGATTTTACGAAATGGAAAGTGTCTGGAATGTCTTCCAACCAGTGTATGGAATAAAAACGGGGACAGCTTCAGAAGCATCTGGTGCTGACCAGCGTAAAAGGCAGGATACCAAATTAGACACACAGCTGCTCTGATCTGGTATAAATTTGCTAGGCGTAATATATGGAATTAAACAGCTTTTTACCTGTCATTTATTGCTGAGGAAAGATGCCTGTCTGAAACAGGTCTGCACTTGCAGTCATTCAATTGCTATTTCCAACAGCTGTAAACGAGAAACCAAGTTTCATGTGATTAAAATATATACCACACTTTGCTCAGTGCTTTGAGATCTATGGAGCAGTGTTACATAGCCACGTATTATGAAAACAAAGCTTAAATTGGTTGAACAGTACATACTGAAGTCCCAAAGAGCATGAAGTAGAAGGGTCAAGTGGTTCAGCGATGGGTCTAATTAGCTAGTTATAAGGTACTCTGAATTCTAACTTCTCCATACATCAAATCTCAAACTTTTCCCATGGGTATTCCCATCTAAACTGTGGTCTCAGCACCACTTCATTCATAAAACATTAAACACCTTCTAGGTAACTGACAGTGAGGCGGGTGTGCAGCAGCTCAGGTTACAGTTCATCATTTACACATTAAAGGTGGCAACAATGAGTTACAGGCAATCTCCAATGGATTACAAATGCTCAATCCTGAGTCTCTAAAATTAAATTGCTGTGAACACTTCCTCAAGTCACCCCTCTACCCAGGAGCCCCAGGGAAAGGCTGGGGGTCAACGGTGAGATCAAAGGACTTGGAAACAAGAGTATCTTGGATTCTGCAGGCACTTGGAATAAGGATAGTGCCACTTGTCCTCAGTCACTAAGCCTTCCCTGGCTACATTCCAAGATCAGGTACCAATTATTTTGGCACTCTAGCCACAGGGTGATATGCCAGACCCTGGCAGCAGACAAAGCTTCTACCCTTCCCCCTCACGGTGTCATAGTATTGCATTTCAAATGTGGCATTTATTCCTATATTATTACTAAGGAAAGATGCTAGATGGACAGCGTTGGAGGAAACCAAAGTCCTCCAGTTGTCCACAGCACCGGCAGAAGCAGCTCCTCCAGCTTTCTCTCATCCTGCCCTGATAACATGTCTGAACCATGATCTGGGAGGGAGAGGAGTTCCATCTTCATGACCCACGTAATCCCTGATGATCTCTGCAGAGAGCCTCAGTGAAGGGAGTGTGTGTGGGGAGTAGGGATCAATTGTGATATGGCACTTCCATACTAGGAAGTGCACAGACTCTTCTAAATAGTCTCTCACTGGCCAAATGGACTTTCATCTCAAGGTCACTCCTGAAGTAGTGCCTGAGAGGCTCCATCTAGAAACCCTGGTCCACGGAGGCTGCATTTTGAGAAGGACTAGCAATAGAATTGACCTTGTTGCCATGGAACAAACCTGGACCCATACCCAAGCCTTAGCCGCCTGTTCATGTAGTTGCTGGATCAGCTGTCACCAAAAAGGAGACAGACTCCACCTCAAAGAAAGACAGACGTGCCTCGCGTAGTCCTTGGAGGATAAATGACAGGCCACCTCATCCAGGCACGAAGCAACAGCTTTTTATTACATTAAAAATTCCTATTCAGACAACCCCTCACCACTCTGCTGGCCTGGTTTAAAAGCCAAAGGGAGTGCTGCTCAGTGTCTGAGTGCATGAGAGAGGCTGAGAATCAGAGAGGTAGCCACGTTAGTCTGGAATAGCAGAGGTAACAAAGAGTCCTGTGGCACCTTAAAGACTAACTATAAAGTATTGAAGCATAAGCGTTCGTGGGCTAATACCCACTTTGTCGGATGCAAGCAGTGGAAGTGTCCAGGGGCAGGTACCTTGCATCCGGCTTGCCTCCGACGAAGTGGGTATTAGCCCACGAACGCTTATGCGTCAATACTTTATAGTTAGTCTTTAAGGTGCCACAGGACTCTTTGTTACCTCTGAGAGAGGCTGGAGGACAGTGGTTTTCAGTTTGCAGTGAAATATGCCTCAGGACACACGATAACCTCTTACTAACTGGAGTCAGGAAGAACCTCCCTCCAGCTTCCCACTGCACAGGTGTTTCGCAGCTTCCTCTGATGCAGCTGGTACTGGCCACTGTTAGGAACAAAGAGTGGGAAAATACTGGATTAGAACCACACGTCTGCTCTAGTGTGATAATATCCATGGAAAAGCTGGAGAGCAGAGACCGAAACAGCCAGCACTCCAACACTCACGCCAATGTTCATGTCACGCTGCACGTCCTGCAGCATCGCACTGCACGACATCCAGATGCTTACTTCCCCGGGGGAGGGGAGATGATTGCAGTATCCATTCTGTCTCTGGGTCAAGACTTTTTTCTTGATATTCAGCTCAGTTTTGTTTCTTTACCTCATCCCTCTCAGCATGGATGGACTTGGAAGGGAGGATGTCAATTGCAAGCTGGAGCCTCGTGGGGAGAGGGTTAACTAAGGAGCTGGGAAGGGAAGTACAAAGGCGTTTAAAGGTTTAGTCTGGCACAGCTGCCGAAGAGCCCACAAGGCCTGTGCATGCCTTAAAAACCAGACACCGGGTGCTGAGCCATGGAATGTGCTCAAGGGACAGGTTGGCTACAGAGCCATCAGAGTTGACAGCGATGGGCCTTTCTTCTGCTGGAGTGGGGAGAGGCTTCTTTGCACACCAGCCCGAACACCACAGTTGCCTTACAGTGATCAAGCAATTGCCACACCTGAGCAGACTGCTGGTCTATCTAGGTCCTCCAGCCTTGGCCAACACTGCCTCAGCAGAAGTCCCCCCTCACAAGTCATGCAGCTTCTGGAGCCCCCCCAGGTGAACGATTGGCCCTTCAAGCATGAGATGCGAGTATCCTTATTGTCTTGGTTTACGTGAAAGACAAGATCCTCTCCTGCTGCTGAGGCCTCTCAAACTGAGCTCCTGCTGAAGGGAGACATGCAGGAGACGCTGGACTCAACCGGTGGGAGCTCCATTAGTTAATGAGATATGGGACCTTTCATCTCAAAGTCACCTGTTCAAACTCAGCCCAGATTGGAAGTGACCAAAAGTGCTGATCATCGAATGGCAGTGCCAGGACCTGTGTGCAAGGAGTCTAGAGGGTTGCAGTTCACTGCCATGTAGAAAAGCATCTGCATCTCATCCACCCCCCAACTTGCTGGCATTCTCAACAGTGATCGGTCCAGGAAGCCTGCCCTTCCTTCCCCACCACTAAAGGGAATTTCTACAGAACAAGGTTGAGGCACATGAATGGGGTGAAGTGGGGGTGGGGAAGCGTGTATTGCCACTACACACACACCTGCCATGGATAACTAGAGAACTTCAGTCGCTGGATCTCAATTCCATAGCTGTCATCAGCGCACAAAGGAAAAGAGTAAGAGATATTAGCATTGTGCTCAGTGAAAATACATACAGTGTGATAACAGAAGATCTGACTCAATCTATACATTCAGCCAAACCTAAAGAGTAAAAAGCTTCTCCGCAGAACACACACGTTCTATTCTCAGATAACAGTGTGAAATAAAGACCATGGGGGGCGAGGGGGGAGAAGAGATAAATATTGATGCAAAAAGCGAGGGGCACTGATATTTTTAAAGCATTCATCTTAGGTTACAAGCAGCTTATCTTAGATTCTAACATATGCGGTATCCTTGGGAACCAAGTAACAGATCACAAATCAGATGTGTCAACATTTATCAAACCTTCCAACTCACCAAACCCAACCAGTTCTTATAGGAACAGAGAATCTGCATTGCAGGGTCGAGGGCCAGTCCTGCATTCACTACTGTATGGGGGGTGGGGGCAGAAGAGACTTGCCTAAGAAATGCAATCTATGTTATTGGTCTCTGTCCAATGTCCTTCCTGGAGCACTGGCCCTACATCCGCAGTTTCAGAGGAAGATGAACAAAAGAAACCCAAAAGAAAAAACACATTATATAGGTATAGCTAATGCAGCCATCATCATGGTGCCTTGGCAACAGGCCAGTTATGGAAATAACCCTTCCTGTCCCCTTCCCTTTCACAGCTTGAAGCATGTAATTAGATTATCCTTACTTTACTGGACCAGAACCTATATCCCAGCCCAGCACCCATTGGAGCACATTCTCTCCAGGGTTTACAGCTTTGTCTTATAAGACAAGCCCGTTACAAAATCCCCAGGCACATGCACAATTTCCAGACTGTAATGGACATAACAAGGCAGTAGTTAAAAGCCACGCGTCCTAGGAAATAAACTGAATACCTCCCCCATAGTCACATGTCTGCAGGCAAATGCCCAAGAAAAGCCTGTACCTTGCCCTGAAAGTCAACAGATTCTAGTTCTGTTTGTCTAGCATGGAAATCTCACTATTGATGAGACTAGATGGTATAATAAGTTCCTTGTTCTGAAAAGAACACTGTACTGATCATGCGAGAATCGTTTGCCTTCAAACAGAATAGAATGCTCCTGTGTGTCATAGATCCTATACTGCTAGCAGCCCATGTAGATTCTCTCTTACCTCGTGGCAGGGCCCATGCTTTTGGACCAGAAGGATCAAAGTGCTAGCCCCACTGTGTCCAGCAGGTACTGAGTGGATGTGACATGCAGCACAGTGGCAACTGGGAAAGTTCTCAGTGACTATGGATTTGTGACAAGATTTAAAATTACTCTAGCGATGGACCTCTTACAAAAGGCATTAGAAAAGAGACAACATGCATGCCTCATTTGCACACATCCTGGTGAGCATACATGCTGAGCCTGGCAATCATCCAGACGTATCAAGACGTTTTTAAGGTGTCAGCTACCGTGCTATCCCAGTGCCAACCTGGCAACACCCTTTGGGTTTGCCAGAGTCCTGTGAGATGCAATCCACAAACAGGGGAGATGAGAACAAACAGCTCCGTCAATCAAACCATAGCACTGAAAGGCCCCTCTGCCACTTGTGATGGCAAAGCCAAAGCAAAGGTGGGAAAGAAAACATGCCACCTCCCTATGCGTGACCCAAACGTCCTCACAGCCCACAGAAGCCATTTCTAGAGTCTGACATCCTATCCGAGCCACGCCTGGGCGGGAGCAACAGACCAAAGGGTAATTCCCCTGTCACTTGTGGTGGAAATCAGAGAAGCCTCCCGGGCAGCAAAGAAGCTGAAATGGCTTTTTCCTGCCATGCAGCAACGACATCAGGCTACTTCAGCCTGACTGAACATCGTTTTACCTTTCAGTGTCTCTGTCATATGTCAGGGTTAATAACGGATTTCAAACGCTCAACCACCATCAGTCCAGCATGGCCTCCTAAAATACCTCTTACTCTGCTTGCCTCTCCGTGGCATCATGGCCCAAGAAATGGGCCCCCACCCTCTCTAGTTCACCTCCCAGTCTGGAAACTGAAGCTGTAGCACCACCTGCTGTACAATGAGAATTGGCTTGGGACAGCGGAAAGGATTGGGGCCAGTGACATCAGCTCCCATCAAAATATTTTTTCAGTTTTAAAGTATAAATTCCCCTCTCCCTCGCTTCTGTTTGTAATAATCCTTGGGGTCTTAAAAGTGATTCCATTCCCTTCCAGGAAACACTTCTCCCATCCCCTTACACACACATTCCTTTGTTGTCCAGGGTTCTCTTTCAGATCTCTTGAAAATCTTGCCATGCAATAGCAACGAAGGGCTCTTGGGATGCATGACAATTCTCACTCACACACTGAAGACTGTCTTAACTCCTTAAGAGAAGGTATGCTTGGAGATCCCTAAGCACTACTATAATACAAGTGATTACTAGTACTTATTTTCATGGTCACTTCTCACCACTAGAGGACAGTGCCGTATTAGGGAGATTTCTACAAGAGGCCATATCATGGCCCGGCCCTGTCAGGTCCAGGTCCAGGCTTAGTTTCTAAACCTATTAGGTTCTATTTTCATTTAACTGAGACTGACTTGAATTGATCGTTTGTAACACCCTTTCAATACAGTACAGTCTTCAAAGCATCATCCCTAAACTGAATCTGACACAGTGAACAGACTAGCTGCCAATTTCAAGAGCAGTCAGTGACCTTATAGCCTAGAATGGAAGAGTGGGATGGGAAGGGGCAGAGGATATATATTCCAGAGGATATATAAGAATTCCAAGTGAACCACTCCTGATGTCTTGCTCAGAGTGTTTCACTGCTTCTACTGCCATGCTTCCCTCAGAAACACATGTAATACAAGTGAAGGGGGCCAAAGTTCACTGAACTCTTCCTAGCCTCAGAAAAGGTTCATTTCAAGCTTTGGGTAGAATTTTGGTCTGGTTAGTGCTGGAGAACAATAGCTTTTCAAGTCTTTCTGGAGCTGTTATTTTAACTCTCAGTGAAGGACAAACTTGTCAGAGTAATCAGCAGCTCAGAAGTCCCCAAAGTTGTATTATTTCCTGTTCACCAGCCAAATAAGGGTAATTGCTGGAGACCATTATGTTCCCTCACTTGACTTTCAACAAGCAAGCCTCTTCCCTCTTAATTTGCTTAGAAGTTTAATGAATATTTAGTGCCATTCTGAGGGAAAACAAAGCTTCAAGAAATGAATGGATACTGAAGGATCACTTAACCCCAATTACTAGGCTCTCTTCTTACCTGGTGCTGCAGAGGAAAGTCAAGAGAGAAAGAAAAACAGCTGTCCAGGAAATGGCCACGGAGAAGGTTATTTTACTAGATAATTGGGAGTAATAAATTTTGGAGGCACTCTGATCGGGGGTTTTGTCCAGGCTTATTTCCACTTTTCAACAACATAAAAGATAAGATGTGGCCGACTCCTTTGGAAATAAAAAAAAAGTGCCCTCCAACTAATACAAACTATTTATAAATCTCAACCTCCCATTGAATAGTGTCTAATTTAGTGTAGGAAATTTAGCCTAGTAGCTAGAGCAGGGAATGGGGACTCAGGATTGCTGGCTCTATTCCTGCTTCTGCTACTACGCGATTTGGGGCAAGATGCTTAGGGCCAGATATTCAAAGGTATCTAAGTGCATGATGATGAGGATAGGTGCCTAACTCCCACTCTCTGCTTCCCTCCCCATTTGTAAAATAGAGGTGACACCTTCCTGATTCACCGTAAACATTATGAGATGTGACAGGGCCTGTGGAGTGAAGAACATTGTTATTATTCAGGGTGAGGCATTGCTGAAGGGTTATCGACCAGACATGCACCATTTAGTCAGCTGAGTCATGCACCCGGCAAGGAGAAAGTATAGTATTTAAAGAGATACAACCTCTTCTGGCCCCTTGGTAGTGGCTCAACCCCTAGAGATTAGGGAGCTTGCTCCTGAGACCTCCCGTTGAACAGGGCGAGAAGAGTGGCCCAGAGCTGCTTCAGAACTCTAGCTGGACAGCGTGGTCTACCAATATCTGTTGGTGAGCTAGGGGAATTAGCCAGGCCTTACATGCCTGTCTGTTATGTGATAGTTGGGGGCATTTGGGTCAGAATTCAGTATTAAGTCTGGAGGCAGTCAGACCTGATTATCCCAGCTGGGTAACCAAAGGGCAAGAGAACTGCATCAAATGTGCCTTGGGTGAGGGGTCACCCTCAAAACACAGCTGCTGGCACAGTTGACTCAGGTCATAGGCTAGTGATCAAAGCCTGCATATTTCCACCCCCACTGGGTTTGGCTCTCAGTCAAGTTGCAAACTCTGCTGCAATTTTTGTTTTTGGTTTTTAAATCTCAAGATGAAATTGTCTTAGTAAAAAAAAAAAAAGTTGAATTAAATCTTTCAGGAACATGAATCTCTCTGAAACCTAATAACCAGGTCCCACCACTCTCCCGTCCTACAATTACAGTGAGTTCACATCAAAGCCTCACTTCCATGCCACAGAACGAAATGGTGTGTGTGTGTGTGTGTGTGTGTGTGTGTGTGTGTGTGTGTGTGTGTGTGTGTGTGTGTGTGTGTGTGTGTGTGAGAGTGAGAGAGAGAGAGAGAGAGAGAGATATTGCTTAAGATAGAGACTCACTCATGTATAATATTCATTAGTTTTAGGGAAGAAGACAGGATATTGCTCTCATGCCAGCAGGTTGGGATATTAGCTGAACTGAACAGTGAGAAGCTTCAGGGACTCTCTGTAACTTCTCAAATAATCCCTTGCTTGTTTGTTTAATTCAATATTTATTTTAGAGGATTCCTTTCAACTCTTGGCATGTATTTCGATCTTAAACAGATCTGAATGACAGAAGCAGGAGAACAGGAGAGGCCAAACACATTCTATAGGCTTCTCTCTGCAATGCCATATGGCTCACTATCTTAGGAAGTTAATACCTATCCTGACAAGGAACAAAGGAGCAAGCAAGGCCTGGATCTTACAAAGATTTACGCACATGCTTAACTTCATGCACAGTGAGTGGTCCCATTGAAGTCAATGTGAATGCCCACACAGATTCACAGATTCCATGGCCAGAAGTGAGCATCTAGTCCAGTGGCTCTCAACCTTTCCAGAGACTGTAAGTACCCCTTTCAGAAGTCTGATTTCTCTTGCATACCCCAAAGTTCCACCTCACTTACAAACTACTTGCTTACAAAAATCAGACATAAAAATACAACAGCGGCACAGCACATTATTACTAAAAAATTGCTGACTTCCTAATTTTTACCATATAATTATAAAATCAATTGGAATATATATATTGTACTTACATTTCAGCGTATGGTATACAGGGCCATAATAAACGAGTCATTGTCTGCATGAAATTTTAGTTAGTGGGGACTTCACTAGTGCTCTTCACGTAGCCTGTTGTAAAATTAGAAAATATTTTGATGAGTTGATTTACCCCCTGGAAAACCTCTGCATACTCCTAGGGGTACATGTACCCTTGGTCAAGAACCATTGATCTAGACTGACCCTCTATGTACCGTAACCCAAGGCCATAGAAGTTCCCCAAAATCATTCCTAGAGTAGATCATTTAGAAAAAAACCACCAACCTAAATATAGAAATTGTCAGTGACTGAGAATCCACCATGACACTTGGTCAATTGCATGGGCGCCAACTTCAAGGGTGTTCCAGTGAGTGCTTAGCAGCCACCGGCAGCTAAACTCCCCCAACAGCTGTTCTGTGGCATGCAGGAGGTGCTCAGAAGGAGAGGAGTGTGGACGTGGCACACTGGGGCAGGGATGGGGCCTTGGAGAAAGGGGTGGAGTGGGGGCAGGCCTGGGGTAGAGGGGGCGGTGTTGAGCGCCCCCAGGTAGGGAGGAAGTCAGTACCTATAGTTAATTGTTCCAATGGTTAATTACCTTCGCAGTTAGAAATGTACACCATGTAAATTAACAAAGTTAGAACATGCTTAAGCATTTGCAGGATCAGGGCCCTTATTCTATCCATTGTAAAAGGCTTGTAAAGTGTTTCACAGACAGTCCCCATAACCAATAGCCACTTGCTACTGCAGCCAACCTATAGTCTTCCCCACTATAGCCTGTGGCAGGGTGCTGGCCAGGAGTGCCTGAGCCAGCCCTGCAGGCCCTTTAAGAGGGAGCAGAAGCCTGCAAACCTCCCTTGCAGAGAAAGCTAATTAGCCACCTGGGCTGCAGGGCAATTAGCCTGGAGGGGTTGCACCTGGCGGCAGCCTCAGGGGGATAAAAGGCTGCCAGGACAGAAGCCCAGTGTGGTGGTGGTGGAATAGTAGTCTGGAGTGAGAGATGGAGCTGTAAGCTGTAGAACTGTAAACTGTAGAGCTGTGTTTAGAGCTGAACTATATAGAGTTGTATGCTAGGAGCTGTAGAGCTGTAAGCTGAAGGACTGAACTGTATAAAGCTGTATATATTGGTGGTGGGGCCTGCACTGTGGAATAAAGAGCACTGTTTGGAGCAAAAGAAGGGTTTCCTGCCTGTTCCTGAGGAGGGGTGAGAAAGCAGTCTGTCACAAGCCACTTGCTACTACAGGCAGCTACCAGACCAAAGACTAGAGTTCCCTCAAGAACTGGTAGAAAGGCCATAGGAGGCAGGCCAGATC
Source organism: Sternotherus odoratus (assembly GCA_032164245.1). Lineage (NCBI taxonomy): Eukaryota > Metazoa > Chordata > Testudines > Kinosternidae > Sternotherus > Sternotherus odoratus. Next base: position 8,251,352 of record JAVMKO010000022.1, read on the forward strand.
CCTCTCCATGGGCTTTGGGTCAGGCCCTTACTCAGGAGCCAGAGGTTGGTGCTGATGGTCCCAGGATCAAGCCCTGTTGATATTTCCAATGCAGTGTCTCAATACCAGTTCTTCTTAAGAGGCCTTGTTTCAACTCCAGTGAGGCACTAACATTTAAACAGCAAAGGCGAATTAAAAACCCAACCATGCCCCTGTGAATAGCAGTGAATTCGGTATCAAAATTGCTCAGGAAGGGAATTAGGCTCTGGCTAATCACCAGTTATATCACTAATCACAGGTTACATCAGAGAGCGATGTTTTCACCCCCTATCTCTGGTTTCCTTCCAGGAATAATTCCTGAATGATTAGTTTATGGAGGACATAAAATTAAATTTATTTGTAAATCCTGTCAACAAAGCTAACCAGGCAGGAGATCCCGGGTCCTGGAGGCAGAAGGGATGGGCTCAGTTCTCCTTGTTTTGTTTGGATGAATGTGAAAGGGCTTAAGAGCGGCTTTCATGTTTCCTTCTGATATGGCAGTTAGCTGTAAATCTCCCCCCGCATTGAAATTGCACCAGCTCTCACCTCCCTACACAAGGTGAGGTGCTTGAATTAAACCTCTGGCTGGAATCAGATACCTGAGAATTGGTATGAACGACATATGGGGCAGGCTGGAGTTTCTACACAGCACCTGGCTATCTTGTACTCGCTGAAATCAATGGAAGAGGTCTTCAATAGGTGCAGGATCACAGCCTGGCTCTCCATACCGGTTAAGGATCAGCTAAGAAATCCAAGCAGATCCTATGCAGGTTTTGATGGACCAAAACCAGAACTATGGAGGGAAATTCCCAGCCTTGCCTGGCTATAACAGACGCACAGTTGAGCAGTCGGGGTTTTGAAAATTTTGGTTTTTGGGAGAATGGGGTGGGGGAGAAAGCAAAACAAAGCCCAGATCTCTCTGGATTCTTCTACTCCTCACGGCAGCAGCTACAAATGAAAAAATCCGACCATACAAAACCACCAGAGTCTGGAGACAGAAGAGACCAGATTATCATGCTGCCGCAGGGGCTTCCACACTCCAATGCTCATAGGGGCCTCTTTGTTCTAAACAAAATGATCCTCTGGTGCTTGACCTGCTCGTCAATTTTGTAAATTTTTTAGAAGATCCACGCTGAGGGGGACAGGGAGGCCAATGCAGAAACCACTGATTTCAGTCTATGGTTTCCTTACCAGCAGGGTCTTACTACAGACTGCGATTGGCTTGAAGGATGAAATGATCATCAGTTCCAGCTAGGGTGACCAGATGTCCCATTTTTATAGGGACAGTCCCATTTTGGGGAATTTTTTCTTATATAGGTGCCTATTACTGCCCACCCCTGCCCTGGTTTTTTACAGTTGCTATCTGGTCACCCTAATTCCAGCCGAGAACACCAGGCTACAAATCACTTAAAATTGAAAATAAGACAAGGAAGACTTTGTAACACCTTAGAGACTAACCACAAAGTCTTCCTGGTCTTATTTATGCATACAGACTGACACGGCTGCTCATCTTAAACCTGTTAAAATTGAGAGTGATCAAAGATGCATTTGGGAATTTCCGAAATGCCATTATATCCCGACGCATGGGGCGACAGTGCCCATTTACAAGGACACTGCACATGCCCTACTAGTCACTTAAATCTATTGTGCAAACACATATGGAAGCAGCTTTTAAAAGTGCCTTGGTAATTGGGACTGTATATGCAGGAAAGATCCATATCTGCATGCAAAATACTGTCCAAAGTTACCAGATACCCAAACCAATTACACCACGGTACAGATCAGAACAGTTACCAAGTTCAATTTCCTACATCCAGGGCATGCCTGGAAAACACTGCCCTCTGTCTCTGGAATTTCCCTTTTCTTTTAAGAGTCCTTGTTTTTCAATTGGTTGGCGAGGAGAGGGGAGAATTCCTTCCATCCCAGGCTGTTTGAATTCCTCACCACAATGCACAGCAATTGTTTAATACTCTGGTTTGATTAGATAAATGAGTTTTATGAATCAAAGCAATGAAGCATCCTAAACTACAGCACCGGTCTCTATTCTGATTAATGAGGTCACAGGGAGATCCCAAAGCAACTTTACAAAAGATCTCCTCTCATGGAATTTCAGGGGGACTTGGATAGCTCATTCCTTTAAGTTCCTTGAAAATTGCAGCCAGAAAGTTTGAGAGAGGTGTCCAAAGCCACAGAGAGAATCAATGGGAGAGCCACACACAAACAGAAGTCCTGCAACTTTAGCCATTAGATCATACTGTCTTCTTGTAACATGGTAATTCATGGATTTATATAGCGAAGGAATACTCGTGTGGACTATAATGTATTATCTAAGGTTAGATGAGCCAGCCTGGAGAGCAGAATAACTGAACCGACCCTTGGGTTGGAAGCGGATTCTGAACCACTTCGGTTGACTCTCCCCCTCTGCTGAGTTTTGAATCCCCTGCAGGTCACTGGTTCTGTGGGTTTGGATAAGCCCCTGAATACCTGTGTGTTTCCTGAGCCGAACTGCCAGGAGTCACCTATCTTGAGACAGAGCACTAAGTGAACCCAATCCCTGCTAGCCACTTACAGTGAAAGCCAGCCCTGCTGCTAAGGAGTGTGAGTGTGGCCAAGAAGCCATCCTGGTGGGACAGGGCAGGATAGCTCAGAAAGAGCAGGAGGAAATTGCATCCCCGAGTGCCGTTTGCTTCTGCGGCTGTGTCTACCCCAGAGGCAGCACCACAGCTTGTGACCACAGCAGACCATACCAGCTTGGAGCGAGGGTGCACCTTCCAAGGACAGACTTTCCATGGTAGGAATCCCACCCTGAACCTGCACTAGCCCACTCTCTCAGCCTGGGGCTGGATTTCCCTGTCACTTGTGACAGCTCACAGCACACCATGCTGCGGTCAATACCCTTTATTCCCTACCTGCATCCACTCAGAGGGTTGGCAGGTCCCTTCCCGCAAAGCCTGCTACAGCTCAGAGTCTCTGACTGTTTTCAGTGTGGTGACTAGCAGACAATCTGAAGCTTCACTCGTCTGGGTCATTGCATGGGGGAGACCCACTGCCACTTACTTAGAAGGCTGACAAAGCTCCTGCTGTCTGATGCCTCTTCCACAGCAGCTTGCTGTTCCTCATCACCAGGACATGAAAAGAGAGGAACACCCCAGCGCCACTCACTGCCTGCTCCTGCAGTGCCACATGGGCTATACCGGTGCCTAGTAATAATTCTTGCCTGCCTATGGGACCCTGCCCATCCAGCTCCCAGGACCAGCCAGTGTGCTGCAAAGCACAAATGCTGCGTATCCCAGCTTGTCCTTCTAGGTCACTCAAGGTGGGAGAGGATTAAAAGCATTAGCAGCTCTCTCAGGTTCCAGTCCAGCTACCGCTGAAGGGAACGAGAGCACAGCTCATGTTCAGAACAGGACAAAGGAGAGCAGATGGGGCACAAGGCCCTGGTTAAGGATTAGCAGCTATTATCCTCACATTACTTTCCTCAACAGAATGCTGCTTGGGTGTTAAAGAAGCTTGCCACTTACGTGTGAGCACTCGATAGCCCCAGGGGGTTGAACAGGCTAAAGAGGCAGTTGCCTGTAGGATGCCTGTTGCAATCCGGCCCTGCAGCCTGTGTAAATTAAATTTGGTGGCCTCTGAGCCCAGCTCCAGGTAGGGCAGGTAAGAAGCCACCTTCCCAAAAGTGCCTTCCATCCAATCCCCCTTGCTGGTATTCTCAGGGGAAGGATCCCCTAGCGGTTGCTCCCTCTGAGTCACAGCCAAGTCTGGCCAGACCTTATCTTGCTTGCAGGGTTGAATGTTGTGCAGTAGCTAAGATTCCTAAATCACTCTGGGTGCCTAGTTTCTACAGTAGCTTCCATGGTAAAGGGGCAGCAGTTACCAAGGGTAAACAAAAGTTCCAACAGGGAGTAATTGAAGGAAACGATCAGTCTTGCCTTATGTCTCCTTGTACTTGGAAGATATCCTGTGGCCACAGCCTTCCATTTAATCAAGCGAATAGCACGGCTCTCTGCTCTAAAATTAAGGGCCATCGTGAAGGGAGGAGATGGCCCATTGGGCCCTGGGTATCCTGAGAGATTTTCACACTTTGAGAGGAAGATGCACTTCGTGTGAGATGAAGATAAATTATTCCACTGCTTGCATCCGACGAAGTGGGTATTAGCCCACGAAAGCTTATGCTTCAAAACTTTATAGTTAGTCTTTAAGGTGCCACAGGACTTTGTTAACTCTGCTATTCCAGACTAACACGGCTACCTCTCTGATTCTATTCCACTAATGTCGGTGGTCTATTAAAGCTCTTGAATCAAGCCTGCAAAAATGCTCTCTAGTTGGGTTTATTTTGTCTCCTTGTCCATGTCAGAGAAACAACAAGGGATGAGAGGCTGTTTGACCAGGGTAACTGAAATTGCACTTTTCATTAAACAGCCTTGGGCTATTATAGAGAAAAAAAACAACCTCGTACAACAAGCCAGATTTAAATTCAGCCATAATATTGCTGCTGTCTAGGTCTCTCTTGTGCAGCCAAATAGAAAGACTACAGCACTTCATCTAAAATGGAAGTTGTTAGTTCATTAAAGAAGATGAAAGTGAATTAGTTCCAGGTTTCTCTCTCTTCCCACTGCCCCAGTTACATATTTTGATATTAAATCCCTCCATTTTACCCCAAAAGTCCTTCTCCAAAGAACTGGTAACAGTATGTTGTTGTTCCTTAGATGATAGCCATTAACAGGTGGTCAATGAGGAACAGAAATAATAGCTTGTGACCAATCGCACTCCACAAATTCCTTAAGTGAATGAATGGTTTCCAGCCTGTTCACTACAGTTATTCATTAAAATAGTTAGATGCCTGCCCAGTGCCTCACCCCAAGGCCAGCGTCTCAGAGGGGGAAGGAGATCCTTTCAATTTTATTTAAGGCAAACCATCTTATGTTCTGCATCCACGTTTTATTATATAGCCAACGTCACCAACTGTAGCTCACAATATATGGAGTTTTTCCTCAAAGGCCCAGGTTCTGAAGTCCTGTGAATACGTGAGAATCTCAGATTTCAAACAGAAAAGTTTCTAGCCCTCCTGGTTGCAGAGAAAAGCTTGAAAAATCTGATTTAAGGGGTAACCTCAAGGCTCAGAAGAAACAAGAGGCAAAGAAGGACCCCAAATCAATTTTTTTCAATCTTATGATTTAAGCCAGTCTCACCATCATTATTTGTACTCCAGTAGCACCTCCGAAAGCCATTCATGGACCACACTCTGGTGTGGCTCGTTTTAAATCCTCATGGTTTTAGCAGAGCAAGTGAGGCAAAGTGGAGAAAATGAGTTATTTCATGGATACCAAAACCTCCCAGCATTACGAGTGATGCAAGCAAGAGGCAGTGTAATTAACAGCAAGCGGTTAACAGACAAGTACTTTTCTATGTTCCGGATGCCAGTCTGTTCAGTTTTTCCTCTGGCAGTTGCTTCTATTATGCAAAGTGTTTTCAAAGTATCTGCATCAAGCTAAGGGCTGCTGTAGAGAAGAGAAAAAAGCCACCGAGCTATTAGGCTGTCATAATGTCCTGGCATCCGGTTTATTTTATTCCCCAGGGAAGTGCCTCAATACTGTTTATGTTAACCTGGACAGTTATACAATCCCTCGTACGGCTGGTTCAGCAGGAATACAAGCTGGCTGAAGCTACACAACTGTAATTCAGCTCCTTGTTTTTCCTCCAGTGTCACTTCCTTTTTTGCCATGGGCCACGTCGCCCTCTGTCCCATCACACAGGGTTCCAGCCATCAGACCCCACTTTCATCCTCCCCTCGCCTCCAGGCTGACACCAGCTTCTTCCTCTGCCACATAGAGCAAACCCGAGCCTCTTTTTCAGCCCACTTCTCCACCTCCGGCCTCAGATACTACCACAGCCTCCCGGATATGTGTAACGCCCCCTTTCTGCATCTCTAAAATGCTGCTGTTCCCTTGCTGAGCCAGACCCCATCACTCCCTTCAAATTTGTCTTAGGAAAAGAAGTACCACCTTTCCCAGCCCCAAGACTGCTCCAGAGAGATGGGTCCCTGATACTGGGTGACCCAGGACAAGTAATTGCCCGGCCGTGCCTCAGTTTCACCCTCTAAAATGGGGATAACGATCCTGACCTCCCTAATAAAGCACTTTGAGATTTACAGGTGCAGAGTACCATGTAAAAGCGAGGGGGTATCAGTATTATTCAGCCTCCCAACCCAAGACATCACTGCAACATTTAGAGTAAGTCTGTCTCTACGAAATGACACACCTTATGCAGCCGGAGAAATGGAAAAGGTGGCTCAGGTTTTCAGCTTCGCAGCCTTCAGGCTCTCTTTAGAAATGTATCCGCTTCGGACATAGAGGTTCTCTTGTTAAAGTGACATACGGCCAATCCGTGAACAACAGGGCAGCTGCGCCTCAAATCCCAGGTCTACCTCTCACCCTTTTCGCCTCCAATAAGGAACTTAAGTACATGCTCCTTGTTGCTCTTGAGAGGCAGCTGTCTCAGCTGGGTGCCTCCCTTGACTTCATGATTCCATCCCATCATAGAAAGCAAATGAAAAGCCAGAGACAAAAGTGATCTGATTTCTTACAATATTCCTGTTGGATCAGTAACCACTGGAATGTATTTTCCTGGAAGCATGTGGCACTACAGAGAGACCAGGGAGGGGGAATATGCCATGCTCTTATATGTGGCAGGACCAGATGCACTGATGATTTACACACACTCCAGTGGCTACTGTTACATTGCCAATTTGTGGGCCAGGTTCATAATAAAGACGTTACCAGACAGATAGAGGCAATCCCTGGAGTATCAGAATTCTGTGTATATGATCCAGGCAAGCAAATCTAGGATTTTTCAAAGAGGCCTCCGGTTGTCAGACATCCAAAATCTCCCACCAAAACCTCCCCCCACAAATTACCATCGTCTGATGCCTGTCTGAACCAAGTGGGGTGGCCTAGATCCAGTTCTTATTAAAGCATCAAGAGGAGACAACACCACAGCTGACAATCTTTAAAGATGCCACAGATGGAACCACAACTCCTCACTCAAGGGGAGTCAAGATGCGGAAAGCTTACACAGCATTGCCGAAATTGCTCTGGGGAACAAATACTCCTTGATGCCGATTTCCCCCGTCATCCCTGCACAACGTTCGCACACAGCCAACAGTTTGTCAATGGGACACGAGGTGAAAAATTAAGCCAGCAAGTACAGCACCAGTGCCATTTGTCACTTAGTCATGCCCATGACTTAATGATTTTATCCCGAAAGCCTAAATATCTGAAGACAGAAGGGGAAAGGGAAAGCTGCAGCTGAATGGGTATCCAGTACAGGTTCCTTGCTAAACTATAATAGGTATTGTACAGTTGGCTGGCAAATTAATAGATCATTCCAGATACACTCCAGGGACTCTAGCCGATTTCATTATCTCCATCTTTTCTCAGCACATCATATGCTCTGTAAGTAAAACAAATAAGCTGCAGTTGCGACTGGCAGATGGAAGAATAGCACAGAAACAAATTGGCTATCATGTAGCAGGCCTGGCTAGATCAGCATAACAACAGTTTGTTAATGGCATAGTGAATCATCGGAGTAAGACAGTGTTGCTCTGGGGGACTTGTAGGGGGAGGGAAGGTACATTTGGAAATTCACTAGTGTGCCAATAAATATCAGCCAAGATTTTCCAAGAGCAACTGGTGATTTTGGGTGCCCAACTTGACAAACCCCCAAGGACCCCCAATTTTCAGAGAACAGAAAGTGTGAGCCACGCCCCCAGGGAGCCAAGCCACCAGAAGACAAATACAAAGCCCGTCAAGATGTATTATTTTGTAATTATCATGATTAAGCCCAAACTCATGGTTTTGACTCATGATTTTTTGATTGCTTGGGGTTGGTAATACACCGGACCCTCACTAGAACGTGCGTCTGTATAACGGGAATTCGGGCATAACGCAGTCGCAGCCATACATCCCAAACTGAACTATGGTCATTCATTTTCATTTTAACGTGGTCCCTACTATAATGTGGTACTTGGCATGGATCCCACGTTCCATCTTCTAGTGAGGGTCTGGTGTACCCTGGGTAGAATCCACCCCAGTCAAGAGGGCCAGGCCTGAGCAGCACATATTATCAAGACTTAAGCGATACACAGGCATCCGGCACAGGTGTGAATTTCACCCTTAAGATCTTAGGAGAAAGGATTTCAATACTGCAAGTTATACCTTTATAAGCAGATTCACATGGACTTCTCGTTATGCTTGGAGTCACTTAACGTATCTAATGGTATCCCTGAGATGTGTCTCTTTGAGGTATTTGCTATGTCTTGAACATTTGCTTAGGCACCTATTTGCTTAGGCACCTTTAAAATAAAGCAGCGGCACCATTTTAATTACCTAGAGAAGAACGAGACTGGAAGGGGAAGGAACACAACTGCCATAAGAGTCTAGGAATTAATACAGCAGCTTTTGTAACGGAGGATAATTATAAGCCAAAGGTGGGAGTTTATCATGATTGCAGGGACCCAGGTAATGCTGTCGAGTTAGAGAGGAGAATAATAATGGCCATAGTAACACTGTTGTTAATAGCTGTGCCTGAGTAGGCGTCTCCATTTACGAGACGCTCGGCATTGTGCTCATTGCATGTTGTCTTGAGCTGAACCGTGGCTCACGAGTCATTGGCCTGGGGTTTGATTCTTCTCCACACCCTCCTCGAAGGAGGTCTCATTACAATTCTGTAATTGAGCACTACCCCAAAAAGAGATCCGTTTGCCTGCTACTGAACATATTACATGGCTGCTCTCCTAAAAGCACTTTATAAACATTAAGCTTCACAAACTCACCCCCTCGCCGTGTGGTAGCAGGAAAGCGTTAGCTTCACTTGAGATCAGGAGATCAACAACCCAACTTTTCCAAGGTGGTACAATCATTAAATGCCTTGAAAGCTCATCATCTTCCTGGCTCAAGTTCCATAGGGAGCGGGCATTAGTACTCACCAATTCCTGGCTCTCGATTCTGTGCTCAGACCCTCTTTCTATGGGTCTGAGGCAAAGCCCACTGCAGTCAATCAACACACTCTTATGGACCTTAATAGAAATTGGAGCAGTCCCTATGGGCTCAGTCCTGCTCTCATTTAAGTCCATGGCAAAGCTCCCATTGACTCAGAAAGTCAAGGGTAAAGACCTACATACAATGGGATACAAGAGAATCTGCCTTCTGCTATCCACTGAGGTGTGATATCACCACATATAGGCGGAATAGCAGTGTTATTAAAAACAGTCATGAAAATCAAATTGGAAAAAAAATAAGACATTAAACCTGTTATGTTAGCCATGAAACAAAGCAGTCAATACTTCTGCCAAATCCATTTTAAACGAATGGTCATAAAAGATCCCAAACACTGTATCTGGCAGTGGAAAAGGCAGGATGTAAATTGGTAATAAAAACACATATTATACTTAATTATTTATACACAACAAGAGTCAGAGAACTAGCTATTGTAATAGGGTTTTACCATGACATGCCATACATTATGAGCTTGGAAATTCCATTATATGGATGAGTATATGAGGCCTACGGAGAAAGGACTGGTCTTTGCAATTACAATTTGTGTTTCCCTAACAGCTTTGCTTCGAACTCATTTTTGGCACATGATTCAACACAACAGTCTGATGTGCAGAGGGCTAGGTGTATCAACAAGAAGTAGCACTATTTGTTTCTCTGGGCAGTGGGACTTTTTATTTAAGCCTCCTTGTGCAAATATTTCTGAAAGCCTATTTTCACTAAATCCATCCTGAATGTGAGAAGACAGCATCAATGGGAACACAACTCAGTTGGAAAGGGAATACATCCCAGGACTGCCAGAATATAGAGTGCCCAAGAGTCAAATGAATTGGACCTCCAAGATGAACAGGATTGTCAGCACACAAGAGGTCTGGGAAATAGATTTGGGTATAGGCAGAGAGCTGCATTATAGACTTATTTAGTTTACTGATGCTTATAATTGACAACAACATAGGAAAGCTAATTATGCATAGCACAGTTATTCCCTGATTTATAGAACACCTTTTTACAAACATCAAGCTGTGTTACAACCTACACCCACCACTAAATTGCAGTGTACAACAGCTTTTATAACAGTGCTGTCAACAATCCACAGCTGACTTAGGATAAGGACAAATATTGTATGCAACCGAAACTACAGGAGGAATGTAGAGGAGTAGAAGATGGTCAGAACCCATATGAGACTTTGCTAGGACACCAGAGCCAACTCTTACCCAACTCTTGCAACAGTGCCATGGGATCTTTAATAATCCCAGAAGTTTTAGATCTAACCTTAAAGACCGCACCCTCCCACCCCACTCTGAGACACAAACTAAATGAGAGAAGCACCCACTACTGGGGGCTAACCAACAACCCTTCCTGAATGTCTCCCTCCCATCCAACTATTGACCTAGCCTAATGCTTCTTAGCTGAGGGGATCGGATATGCTCACAACCCAAGGTGTTATGGCTTTGGGCTTCTCGTGGGAGCTGGAGATACTGCCCTCCACACACTCTCTTCTCTGCCTAAAGGGATCATTTAGCAACGGACGTCAGAGTAGAAAAGTGACACCTCACCCTCAGGTTATGCAGGTGCCTTATTGCATTAGCTCTTAAGACTCAGGATTTGGACCCTGCAGTTGGTGACAACGTGCAGTGAAACTTTATGCCAAGTGACTTCAGACAGGAAAGGTAATAGGAAGGGCTGTCATGTAAACAGCTGGTAACGGCAGATGCCAGTTCACCTTGAAGCCCATGGGGTTAGATCCTTAGTGGTGCTAAAGAGATTAAATCCTCCGATTTTCAGTGGAACGACACTCATTTGAACCCACAGCATCTGGCCCTTTTTAAATTGTGCTCCCTGAACTGCCTGGAGGGGAGAAGAGTGGACTACGCAGGATGCAACTGCTTATGGGGGATTGAGAAGTCAACAAGAACACAACTCACCAGTCAGCCTCTTCCAGGTAATCAACTCCACGTTGAACTGTGTAGTTGGCCAGAATCACTCGTCCTCAGCAGGCTTAGCAATACTGTTGTATGAAAAAAAAAAGGAAAAAGTCTCACACAGCCTCCAGAACATGTTTGCATGAAACCATCCCCATTCCTTTCTCCCTCACCTCCCGTCCCTGGACTAGCAAGCAGCCAGAATACATACGGAGCCATACGGAGGGCTTCCCCAAAAAACAGCACGGCTCTTTCCCCTGTAAAACTTCTATCTCCCACCACTCATCCATTTGGCCCACTCAGAAGGAGCTGAGGGGAATGGCCTAATTGGCCACCGCCAGCCCAGCCCTGCTCCCTTGACAATCCTAACTATGGGCCCTCCTGTTAATCCTCTGCCTGCCAATCCCAGCATGCCATCTGCTTACATCATCACACAGCTGTTTCCTATTTCAGGGAAGTTGTATGAAGAGTTCAACCTGGAGAGTGACAAGGGCGCTAATAAAATAACCCTATCAATAAGCAGGATCTAGAATGCCAGAATTGGGATAAGATTGCTGGGTTAACGAGGAGTGGGGAGAAGGATATGAAGAGTAGTGCACCTGGCAAGTGATTCTATTTCCTTTACTATTAGGAATATATTGTAGCAAATCCAAACACACCTAGCGCTTCATGGGGGTCACTGTGCTGATAGTGGTCACCTCTAGAACTTTGTGGTGACAGCAGGAACAGAACTCAGATCCTCCAGTGCCAAAAGAATGAGTCTCTGCTCAACTGTGCTAAAGGAGAATCCCTTTTAGCTGCTTTCAATACAGAGCCAATGACACACAATTGAGCAGTTCTGCCTCTGTCCACTAGAGAGCAGTAGTTAAGTATTCCATAATTATATTGTAAAGAGCACTGAGGGTCTCAGAGGAAAGCTGCTATAGATATCTCAGGTATTAATGAATAATGACAAAGGAGTATGAGCAGGAAAGGGACCAAGATCTCATTGAAACACACCTTTGAAAGCACTAGCCGATGTGGCAAATAAAACAATGAGAAACAAGCGACAAATACGTGTTTATGTTTTAAGTTTGATCTGTTTGAAAGATTTCCCTGAATTCAACGTCACTCTTTAGTGACTTCCTTTGATTTCTTCCTTCCAAGGTTAATTTGTCTATTGTGGATTAGCACCATTCCTTTCCAAATATCTTTAGAAACACATTCTTTGCTCAGCTATCCTGGTATAAATGCAGAGTAAGAGCACCAGCTTTGAAATAATTGCTCCAGGTTTAAACTCATGCAAGTGAGATCGAAATCTGGCCCTGAAACTATTTAGATGCATCCTTCTATCACCAGAATCTTCTCTTCTGCCTCTACCTTCAATTGGTTTTTCATTGGTATGTTCTCTATTACACTTTAAAAAAAATATCTGGTAGAAAATCAACTGTCTGATCCTAAACTGTAAAAAAATTGTATTAGTTCCTGTAATGCATTCCTCTCTACCGCAGATTGGCATTGTATTGCGATGTGCAGTTTCTGTCCAAAGGATCATGCTTCAATATAACTGACCTTTGATTAAATACAGACTGTGCTCCTTGTGCCCTTTAGAGGTGAACTGCAAAATTGCAAACCTTTATTAAGAAAATAATTGGGCTCCTAGTGGCAAACCAGTTGTAATATTACAAATACCCTGAGTCATAGCAGTCAAACCACCTGCAGGCAACAAATCCACTATCAAGAAAAACAATTTACATCAAGGGCCAGGCTTTGTTTTTGTTTTTTGCTGAAAGGAATGGCAGCAGAATTGTTTATTGATGGAGTATTTAGTTTTTGTTCACACAAAACAGAAATAATTGGCCAGTGGAAAAAGTAAACATCCACACTATAAACCACAGGACAACAGATATATACAACCCCCCCAAACACTTATACATGTACACACATTAAACGGTATGCAGCATGAGAAATAAGCATCGCTGACTTTGATCTGATACTTTAATAAAACTGCATATTAGAGTAGCATGAACTACAGTTAATGGTCTCAGCATTTTCTTTGTGTTTTTTCAGTGTAGCGCTCAGAAAAGTAAAGGAGCATTAGCCCTTGTTTCTGACAGGCACAGTGGAAACCGTTGTTGCTCAAACTTCCAAACTCAAAGCTCCGCCAACACAAGTCAAACTCTGATCTGTGACAACACCTTGCTGGTCTGGCTCTGAACAAATAATTCTGACAAATCACAGGGTATACAAATTAGACCCAACCTTAAAAAGAAAAGGAAAAAAAAAAAAAACCAAAACAAAATCCTCTCCCCTGGATCTGAAAATAATCCAACGACATTCTTCAGAATGAGCCGTGCAGCACAGTGCAAAAATCCCACTGTCCCAGAGTGCTAGGAGTCTCTTCTCTTCCTTTACCATGCCCATCACTGTGGTATCTGAACCCGTTGTGATCACAGAGATACAAACTCTACCGGTACCAATCTTTGCAGGACCGAGATGATAAATCATAATGTATTTCACATGACCGCCTTGAAGCCCCTTTTTGTGATGAGGGCCCAGCTGGGCTTGGCAGTGAACCTAAACCTAGCAAGAAACAGCTCCTACCCCAAGAGCTTATAATCTAAACAGTTAAGACAGACAAAAGATGGGAAGGAAAGAAGGATTACTATCCCCATTTTACAGGCAGTGAACTGTGTACTAACACTGAAACAACTCCTTTCCCACCACAAGAGGATTTTGTCAATTTCTATTCCCTGCTTATCCTCAAGAATAGCAGCCCAGCGAGGCCCAGGAGATGCTGCGACGTATACAATTGCCCGCACATCTGCAAAAGCAAGGGGGAGGAGGGTGTCTCATTTTAGGCATATCTACTCTCTGAGATTGTGTCTACAGTAGGATTTTGTTATTGCTAAAATTTCCCATCCCCAGTTGATCTCCACCAACTACAGCAGTGGTTAGCTCCCAGGGGAGAGAGGGTTGCAGGGGACTGACAGCAGCGTTTTAAGTACCATGTTATCTGTCCTTGCTCAGAGCAGGTCTGCAGGAAGAAAGGAGACTCTATTAGGGCTCCTAGTAAGAGAGAACACAGTTTGGAAATGAGAAAATCAGGACAGCAGGCGGAAAAGAGGGAGAGAAATAGGTTTTTGAAAGTAAAAGAGGGAAAGGGATTTTAAGAATAAAGAAGTGAAAATCCAGGGGACAGAATATTATGGGGCAAAGAGGTGTTAAACCCCAAAACTGGGGAAAATCATTCTAATTAATATAAAGCACACATACAGATAAGACTCCGGTATCAGAGCATTCTCAAGCAGAGAACTGAGAATACTCAGGTATCAGAGCATTCTCAAGCAGAGAACAAGCATTCATGACAAAAACTTCACAATACTCCCAAGAATCAGGAAATATTATTATCCCCTTTGTAGCAAAGGGGAAGTGACTGGCCCAAAGTCACATTTTGATAGGGTGACCAGACAGCAAATGTAAAAAATTGGGACGGGGGTGAGGGGTAATAGGAGCCTATATAAGAAAAAGACCCCAAAATTGGGACTATCCCTATAAAGTCGGCACATCTCATCACCCTACATTTTGAAGAGCTGGGCACAGAAGCCAAATCTCCTGATGCCCAGCCTCAGGGTTTAGCCACAAGACCACAATTCGCCTCCTGCAGGCAAAAAACACAGTCTCCTTCTTTCAGGAGATAAGTACTCTTATTTGCATTTTTGGCACTGTGATTTCTAAGGCACTTGTTTGTTGACAGAAGCTATTGCATTTCTAATGGAGTCATTTATTGCATTTTTCTTGACTCAAGCTATATGTAATGCACTTTGCCCACTGATGGAAATTATATGTTCGCATCTCTTTCCCCTCCCATGAATTTTCATGAGACTTTTTTAACTGCACGGCACATACCCTAAATCTATGACAAGGGAGACTGCACTGTTATTCCAGACTGAAAACTGAAACTGCTCTTCAGACGGATTCACAGAGGATATATTCTTCTTCGCTGTCAGTGTAGAAGCTGCTGGCATGACCCTCCCACTAACAGTTCAGAGACTGGCTCCTAGGTTGTTCTGAACTAGCCACAGTGGAGTAGCCAGTTTTCTGCTCCCTGTCCGACAGGTGATGGCCGTCAGTCTGATAAACTGAAATTGCAGTGTTTGGGCTAGGAAGACTAGCCAGGCTTGTTACGATATCAAATATTTGACCAGTTTCACAAAATTCTTGTAATGAAGGTAAGTATCATTATCCCATTATACAGCTGGAGGGACCGAGGTGGGCAGGTCATGCAGTGAGTCACAGACAGAGCTGGGTCACTTAGGGCATTGAAGTCAATAAGAATCCTTCCACCGACTTTAATGGGAATTGGATCAGGCTCTTAGTTTGTACTATTGTACAGAGGAGGAAGCATAAGTCTTCTGTAAAGTAGATTGATACCGAAGGTTAAAATCAGTTCCTTAGCTGTAAAAGTCTTGGGAAGTATATGATACCTCACCCAATGCACTAATGCCCTAACAACAGCTATGTGGGTGAAATGAGACAATCGCTGCACTTTCCAGTGAAGTCGCACACAAAAATGGTAAGACAAAACACCCTATCGCCCGTGGCCGATCACTTTCCATAGAGGATCACTCCTGCTCTGACCTCTCAGTCCTCATCCTCCAAGGAAACCAGCACAACACCTTCAAAAGATAAGCCTGGAGTTTAACTTCATAACTTTGCTAGATACTCAGAAGCAGGACTCAGCAAAGACACTGGATTTATGGCTCATTACGACGAGTGGTAACACACTGACCCTCCTTTGCCCAACAACTGCAGGGTTGCCAAGTGCCCACTTCACCTTGAATGCTCTCTTGCAATGCGCTAACTCTTTATGCTTAAGTCGGTTCCACCTTGTATATAGCTGTGACTCTCTGAGTACCTTTTCCAGGTCTAAAAAAGAGCTTTGTGTAAGCCCCAAAGCTGGTCTCTCTCCCCAACAGAAGTTGGTCCAATAAAAGATATTACTTCACCTACCTTGTCTCTCTCAAATCTCGGAAGGGAAGGTTTGGGAGCTGCAGAAAGTGTGTCTGAGAGGTGACAGTGCAAACCACTGAAAGAGGATGAGAGAAGGGACAGAAATGTTCCCTGCCTGGGAGGCTGCTGACCATAAAGCATCGAGACAGACAATCTAAGGATAGGGAGTATTTCTGAGGCCCCCCTCCCCCTTCCTACAAATAACTCCCTGGTGGTCAAAACAGGTCTGCTGCTGAAGTCCTGGAAATCTCAGCTTCATAGGGGAGTCAGAGGGAGAGGGGATATTCAGCAAGAAGAGATGCAAGGCATCTTCTTTTATTTCCCAAGGGAGGAAACTGACAGCCACCTGTGTGTGTTGTTTCTCTGACTCCAGCCAGCCGCAGCTCAGCAACAGGGTGGCAGCAGAACAGAGCAGGAGAGGGCAGGCAGCTCCCAGGCTATAAAACTCAGACCCGAGCCAGACGCTGTTCACACATCGCAGGCTGCATTCAGAAGGCACTACAGCACCTAAACAGAGACCAGACATTTTAACACCAGAAACCTGCCTTCTTTAAAGTTACCCTCTGGATGAAAAATCCAATAGATGGAGCATCTCTAAGATGCTGCTTAGTTATTTTTATTGCATTTTTAAAAAACAGGAAAGAAAGGGTTTTTTCCTGAAACTTAACAGCAGGGGAGAAGGGGTTTGGGAACTGACCAGACTGGGCTGAAAGGAGATTTGGAGTTGGCTAGCACAAGTCGAAGAAGAGGGATTTAAGAGCTCTCCAGGGGGAGATTGCATCACATTACTCAAGAAGAAGGTTTAAAATTGACTTGCCTAACAGGAGAGGAGATTTGCCATCAGCTAGTTCAGGACTCGTCTGAAACAGAGAGAGAAGAAAGGACTCACTCTGGTTTGGGGGAAACAACAGAGGAAACGCCCAGCTCCAGGGCCTGGGGGTGAGGAAATGGAGCAGCTCCAGCTCAGCTCGCTAGAGGGATTCCTTTTCATCACCCCTCTTTGAAGAAGAAGTTTGCTGGTTCCACGGCTGTCTCCAGCCCCAGCAGCTCTCCCCCACGCTTGCCAGCCAGCTGCCTCCTCCCGCCCAGCTCTCCCAGCAATGGAGCCGGGTTGGGAGAGAAACAGCACTCCCTGCAGCGACCCTGGGGACGTCTCGCCCCAGGCGGGGGACCTCAACGGGACTCTCAACTTCCACACCCGGGACGAGGAGCTAGCCCGGGCCGAGATCGGGGTGCTGGCCGCCATCCTGGCAGTTGCCACCGTGGGCAACCTGGGGGTGCTGCTGGCCATGTACCGGCTGAGGAAGAAGATGAGCAGGATGCACCTCTTCATCCTGCACTTGGGGCTGAGCGACCTGGGGGTGGCGCTTTTCCAGGTGCTGCCCCAGATGATCTGGGAGGTGACCTACCGCTTCCTGGGGCCCGACCTGCTCTGCAGGGCCGTCAAGTACCTGCAGGTGCTGAGCATGTTCGCGTCCACCTACATGCTCATCATGATGACCCTGGACCGCTACATGGCCGTGTGCCACCCGCTGCGCACCCTGCAACAGCCAGGCAGGCAGGCCTACCTGATGATTGGGGCCACCTGGCTGCTCAGCGGCCTGCTCAGCCTGCCCCAGGTCTTCATCTTCTCGTTGCGAGAGGTGCACCAGGGCTCGGGGGTGCTGGACTGCTGGGCTGACTTCAGGTACCCCTGGGGCGCCCGGGCCTACATCACCTGGACCAC
Organism: Sternotherus odoratus; assembly: GCA_032164245.1. Lineage (NCBI taxonomy): Eukaryota > Metazoa > Chordata > Testudines > Kinosternidae > Sternotherus > Sternotherus odoratus. The sequence goes on from JAVMKO010000022.1 coordinate 8,269,063, forward strand.
GCTGTGTGTCTTCGTCCTGCCCGTGGGCATCCTCACCGTCTGCTACGGCCTCATCTGCCACGAGATCTGCAAGAACCTCCGGGGCAAGACGCAGAGCGGGGCAGAGCCGGGAGCCGGGTGCCCCTGCGGCCAGGCCTCCCGGGTGAGCAGCGTGCGCACCATCTCCAGGGCCAAGATCCGCACGGTGAAGATGACCTTTGTCATCGTGCTGGCCTACGTCGCCTGCTGGGCGCCCTTCTTCAGCATGCAGATGTGGTCGGTGTGGGACGAGAACGCCCCCGATGATGGTAAGCGATGGGGCGGGAGGCAGGGAGAGAGCTGGGCTGCAGCGCAGGGGGGGCATCTCACACAGCTTGCCAGCCGCAGCCCCCCCGCTCCCCAGGATGAGGTGTGCACATGGGCATCCAGGGCAGCCACTGGCTTCTAAAGCGTGACCCCTGGGCCCAACACAGGTACATACACACACGAAATATGCTGCACAAATAGAGAAAACTCTCATGCAGAATATACATCCTCCGAACATGAACAATCACACAGAATGCACACAAAAAACAGAACAAAGAGAATATATATAGGCATCCAGAATACAATACACACACCCCACAGTCATGCAGAACACAGAGAAAATATACACAGCACACCACAACTAAGATAAACTCACATTCTCAACCCTCCAATATGCAGAAAAATTTTGTTCGCACAGACCTGATAAACAGACAAAAAGATAATCACAAACCAGAGAGATTATTTACACACACAGATTCTAGACATACAAAGACACCGAGTCTATACACACACACACACACTCAATGCACACCCAGTCAAAGATATACTCTCATATTCACTCAAAAGCTATATACACACACTCTCTTCCATACACAGACACATTCATTCAACAAAGATACAAACACAAAGTCATACCCACTTAGACAGACCCACATGTATTCACAGGGACTGAGCAGTACACATTTCATACCAAATAAACCAGATGGGTGTCGGTCTCTCTCTCACACAGTAATTTATTAAACTGATGATTTAATAATCATTCATCTCCATTTAGCTTAGAACGAGAAGATGCAGGTGTGTATTGTGTCTCTCTGAGTGCATACAGATACCTACAATAGTGGTTCTCAGTCTTTTTCAGTCTGTAACCCAAATATTGGCTGGAAAATTGTCACACTATTCACTGTGGTACAGATTATTTCCAAACTGATCAGAGACGCATTTCCAACAAATCACTATCTTTTGTATCAATTAAAATGCTGGGTTTTTTTATCTTGGAGAATTTAAAATGTTACCAATGTCACATCCCAAAGCGCATTTAACAGAATCCCAGTACAAAGTGCTAATGTTATCCTTAATGCAAAATCTGCTGCCAATACTTTGATTTCTCTATTTTTGCTTCAGAGCTTTGCCACACTTAGGATCGTCTCGTTCTTCAGGCATAAGCAGTTTTTTGTGTTGCTTTCATCATAGTCATTGCAACGGATGACATTTCACAAAGATATATAGATGCAAAAGGCAACAGAATTTTTAGGAGGAGATCGTCAGAAGCACGTATGAGATTTTATTAATTTCTATGTAAAATAATAAAGATTCCGATCCAAGGCTCTAGATGCCCCAACGTAATCAATCAAACAAATCCAATCACATGAAAGCCAATGGGACTTGTGCTCCCAAATCCTCTAGGTGCTTTTGCAGATCTCCTCCTTATAGCCTCCCACCTTATGTCTGGATATGCAATAAGGGTGGAATGCAGCCCTTGGGCAAAGGGACAGCACAAAACCTATAACCTAACTCTAAAGGCCGAAGAGGGACTGAAGTAGTGTCTAAGCCTGTGCAGAGAGCCAGCACAAGGGTGAATTTAACCGTAAGGCATAGAACCACACCTGCTCCAGTGTCAGGGGTCTGAAATTCAGTTCCCATTGTGCGGTCAGTCCAAACTCCCATCACCGTCTCTATCTATTTAATGTTCAGAGAAGTAGAATTAACAGCTGCTTCACTGGAAGCAGTTCTCACCTAGTCATGCTTATTCAAGTCTTGAATTTCAGACACTGGAGCACGAGAAGACAAGAACTTAATCTGTAATCCTCCTACAATCCTAACGACAGCATTGCCTTTCACAGGGTCCCTGAGGATTTCAGCCTCTAAATGAAAATGTTTACAAAGTTCAAATGAGATTATTTACATTGTTTTCTATTCTACCCTCTTCAGCCCAAATTGTGTTTTCTCAGACTTTGTCTATCATTTGAATCAGAGCCCTGTAGTGGCAAATTAATCCTACTGAATGTATCAACTCTCAGCCAGGTATGCTGGATTACACAGCCTCTTGGGGTCAGAAAACAGTGTGGCAGATGCTGCTCTTTCCTACAGTGTCATAAATCCAGACTAACTCCACTGGAAGTTAATGGCATTACTCCAGATTTATTCTGGTGTAAGTGATACCAGAATCCGGTCCAGTTTCTGCGCAATCTTCCCTTCAAGAAATAAAAACATCCTGGGACAGATTCTCATTTACACTAAGGCCCCTTTACTCTGCTCTGGCAGGGGGGGTAAAGTAATCCATGCCCACATGAAGGCTCCTTTTACACTGCTAGTACCGTGTATAAGGGACCTAAATGTAAATGAGTGTCAGATCCTTTGAGTTCAAGCTGCCCGTTTAAAACTTTTTATTAGACTAGCCACTGCTCATGGATATAGAAAAGCAGCTAATGGGTAATTTTCGATAAAGCTAGGTAGAAAAGAAGTTGCTGCTCAGCTCCTTTCTCCTCACAAATCCCATGGAAAAATCTGTGACTCAGGGCCTTTGAGCTGATAAAATATACTGGTGTCACAGCCGCTGATAAATTGCACGTTAGGAGATTATCTCTGTGCCGCAAGAGCCTCTCTGTTTGCTGCAGCAAGCTCCCTCTATAAGCTTGATCCAAAGCCCACTGAAGTCAATGGGAGCTTTTCTGCTCACTTCAGGGGTCTTGGAAAGCTTTGGTCCTAGCAACATGGTCACACCCCAGGCCCTTGGACAGAATAACACCGTTCCCACTGAGTTCCCTTACACACTTGACTCACGGAGTGGTCCATTGACTTCAATGGGACTGTTGGAAGAGTGGGATGCATTTCACGAGTAAGGGTGCTGGAATCTGGCCCTGCATGTTATTTTCTTGTTAAACAAATAACGGAGAAGGCTCCGCATTTGCCCATTGTGTTTGTAGAGAAAAGTCTGCAGGTCCAAATCACTGCTGTCTATTAGAAATCCAGCCAAGGTCAGGACTTCTGCCCCTCCCGTAGCAAGCACAGACTCCTCAAAATGCAGTGCAAACCTCTTGGCATTGGGCAATCCCAAATGAGCGAAAAAGATGCACATCAGGAGCTGCTCCATTGTTTTGACATGTAACAAGGCTGCGGGAGAGCAGGGAGGATTTTAATCATAGCAGGTATCCTCTGCTATGATTTCAGTGACCCCCATAATTCACAGCAGGATAAAGCTCCTCATCGATTTGCTGGGGCTGTGCAGTTCTTGAACGTACAGCGTTGGATGGCGTTCAGGCTTTGGCCGGCACAGTTGCAGACTTTTGAAAAGGTGCCGTCTGACTGCAGAGATCAGATCACCTCCCCTGAAAGTGTGCGGCCGAGCTCCTGGGAGGGGACCGATGGTGTGTTTGCAGGGGTTTAAATGACGACTGTTTAAATGTAGGAGGTCATAAGCCACTCTCTGGTTACATAGTGCACACAATGACTTGGGGAAATTGCTTCAGCCAGTAAATGGAACGTCAGGCACCAGCTAGGCCTCATCAGACTTCCTTTCTCAATATTTGCAGGCTCCTGATGGTTCCCCAGGTATGTCCCTTCCCTCTTGTGGCATGGGAATGGAGCTCTCTTTTCACTCACTTAGGCACCCAAACAGGATGGACATGCCACCCGCTGCCAGGTCACACCCCACATCACTTTAGACCCTCAACCTGCAAAGGTGCAGGCTATCCCCATCGGGTCCTGGGTGGGGCAGTGTTCTCCTGTAAGGTGCTTGGATCTTGTTACTAGTTTGCCAGTGACACCTGCCCGGCTGAGCTTAGAGCCCCACGGTGCAGGGTTCTGCACAAACGTACAGTCCCTGCCCCATAGAGCTGATTGTTGATATAGAGGAAACAGACAAAGAGGGAAAGGGATGTGATTTGCTCAACAGATCAGTGTCGGAAGCAGAACCTACCTCGCAGGCCAACACCTTATCCACTGGAGCATGCTGCCTCCTTGCCAATACACCACGGGAGAATCAATCGGTGTTTTTTCCATGTTCTTTGCAGAGTCCACCAACGTGGCGTTCACCATCACCATGCTGCTGGCCAGCCTCAGCAGCTGCTGCAACCCCTGGATTTACATGTTCTTCAGTGGGCACCTCCTGCACGACATTCTGCGCTACATCTCCTGCTGCGGGAGTTTCCGGCCCGGCCTCAAGAGGCAAATCTCCAACGGGAGCCTCTGCAGCAGGAAAACCACCATCCTGACTCAGAGCCACCAAACCACCACCGCCGAGATCCAGCTGCAGCAGGGGAACTTGAAAGATTTCTACCAGTCCTACCAGGACACGGTGACGGAGTCAGGTATGCTCTAGAACCGCGGCTGGCGCCTGCCGCCTTTGCAGGACTCACACCCCTGTGCTATCAGGCGATCCTCGCTCTTTGCCTGGCACTCAGAACTGGAATGGACGTGGGACTAGAGGACACACACCAGGCCTCCTGGGTGGAGTGGAGGACAGGGGGAAGGGAAGTCTTTTTGCAAAATCCTGCTGGAACCTGTGCATTTAACCCGGCAAGCACCATGGTGTCTCTCTTGTCCTTATGTGCTTTGCTACTGTGTAGAAGCAGCATCTCTTTCACTCTCCTTCCCATGCACAAAGGACATCAGGTCTGGTCCCCCTTCCATCTGCCCCTGAAACACCAGAATCAGTCTAGTGAAAAAATATGGTCAATGTGCTTCTTAAATAATAGCAACAGGTTTAAGTTTAGCAGCCATGTTAGTCTGTATCCGAAAAGAAAGCGAGGAATACTTGTAGCACCTTAGAGACTAACCAGTTTATTTCAGCATAAGCTTTCGTGGGCTATAGCTCACTTCATCGGATGCATAGAATGTTGGTCCCAGGATATGAGAAAAGGTGGATGGGGTAGTATCTTCTGCTGATGAAAGAAAGAAGCTTTCGAGCTCTATAGAGCTCTTCTTTGGGATCCCTTGATGGGAAAGCACTGGTCCTCCCTGCAGACAGACAGGGCTCCTTCTTTCCACCCTGCAAAGGTTAGTTTTGTTTTGAGGTGCAGCTTGCCATAGCGCTTAGAGTAAACCTGTCCTGTAGAGACCTTTGTCTGAGCTCAGTAGTTCACATGCTCATCCTGCTCCTTTGCTGGGCGACTTCCCAAAGGCACTTTGCCGCTGTAGGAAGCGCTGGTCGTGGTTCCGTAGGAGGACCTCTTTCCTCTGAGTCTGCATAAGTCCCGGCCCCATCTGCCACAGAGGATGCTGTCTTGTTAGAAATGTAGTCGTTCATGTTCTGGGGTCCTGAACACTTGTGATCCTTAAAGGGCTAGGTGGATGAGTCCTGGCTAAATTCCAACTAATCTAGACAGATCGTCCTCCCTAAATGCATTGTGCCATTTCAGCATCCTTATTTCTTGGCCTCAGCTGTTGTGCGGTGGTGCTGTGTGCTATTAAACACCTGCTACATCTCAGAGGTGGCTGCATCCCAGTGACCAAGGAAGAGGAAACTGTACAATGCATAGGTTGTTCATCAGTTAGTTAAACTTGCAAAGGGCTTGAAAGGGCCAAGGCAAAGCTCATCAGGTGCTCTGGGATGCCACGGTGGGGACTTTCAAAAGGACAGTTCAGTGTATAGGCTGCTAGCCACTGGGTTCTCTGCCACAGGCTTCCTGTGTGACCTTTGGCAAGTCATTCAGGATCAGACCCTCAGAAGGTATCTGGACACTCAACTCCCATTGATTTCAGTGAGAGTTAAACCCTTAGTGTCCCTGTAAAAAAAATAGGGGACGATAACATTGCAGACAGTACAGGGGCACTGTGAGGCTAAATACATTAAAGATTGGGAAGCGCACCGATATTACAATCCTAGAGTCCATATACATACCCTAGATAGATAGGTATCCCACAAACCTTGAGTTAGGCACATCATTCCCTTAGGCTCTTTTGAAAACTCCAGCCTACATATAGAAAACGTCCGATTACATTACGCTTCTGCGCTGACCTCTCCCTGCATTGCTTTTACTTCAGATCAGTTCTCTCCCATTTTGCCAGCTTTTCTAGAAAGAAACCCAACAAATCAATCTCTCTCTTTGTCATCTGCCCTTTGAATTCTGTAGCCCCATTTCTCCTTAGCCTTATCATCAGTCTCAAAACCGACCCGTCACGTCTTTTCCTCCAGGAGACAATTCCTAACAACAAGATCATGAAGACCAAAAAAATCTCTGAACTCACAAAATCGATGCGTCTCAAAACCCTTCATTTAAAAAATAACTAAATCCCAAGTTTTACTCTGTTTGAAATGTATTGTGGGCTGCTGGCAGGTCCTTTGCTCTGACTGTAACTGCTGCCAGCTGCTAGAATAGATAGTTCACAGCATCGTAGGAAATAGGACCCTGCTTTATCACAAAGGGACCCAGGTCTTCAAAACCTTTTATTGTTTCGCTTTATTTCTTGCCAAGTTCTAAGTAGCACAGAATAAAAAAAGATGGCAACATGCCACGTTTTCAGCAGTCACCTGCTAATCAATAGGTTTTCCATGAGCATTTGGTATTTATTCCTTACACATTAGTTAGCTTGCTGGACTTTGTCTGTCGTGTAATGCAATTGCCTTAAGTAATGTGTGTGGTATTATTTAGTCATCCACTCAGCAGAGTATTTAACTCCATCCACGTTCACCAAACCACACGCTTATCTTCTGAAGTTAACCGTGTGCTTAAGGGCTTTGCTAATAGGATGTTAGCATCTTCTTAAAGTTAAGGCTCTACTTAACTGCTGGGCTGAACCAGGGCCTTCCTGAAGAACATTACCTGGGGAAAAGCATGCCCTACCCCTCCCGGGTAAATCTAGCCTCCCAGCCCTGGTGGACAGCCTCAGGCTAGAGGGGCGCACACTCAGTATAGAGCTGAGGAGGGACAGAGCTTTAAAGTCGTGGCTTGGGTTTTTCTGTATCTTTAATAAAAGCATACAAGGATTTGTAATGGTGTGTGTGCCATGATATTAAGCAGACTGAGCAGATCAGAGCCCAAATCTTGTTTAAAACCGTTTAATGCAGGGCGATGACTGGGTTATATAAATATCACTGGCCCATCTCAACTAATACAAGGCCCCTCTTCAAACTACCAACCACTATCAGCTCATGCCTTCGCTCAGAGTTTCAGAGATCACTAAGTACCTCCTCTGGAAGCCTTTAACAAGCAATACTTCTCCACTCAAAAGAACTGAGTCTGTGAATGAAACAAGGAAAGCTTCACAGGGGGAAAGAGAACACAGCAGCAATCCAGGAAAATGCAGCAGCAATATAGTTCAATGATATATATGTGAAGTCAAACACTGTCCTATAATGACCTTGTCAGTAATCTGCTAACCCCACCTGCTGGTGTAAATGCCCTACAGGCCAATAGCCTTTGCTATGTCCCATCCCCGTCTGTTAAACCCCACTCACAGTTTGGAGTCAGTGAAGTAGGTCACAGTTTCAGAGTCTCAAGGGGCACTTGAGCAGGGTAGTTTCCAGCCCTGGAAAATGCCACTTGGTTCTGTTGTAAGGCACCACTATCTAACCCAGAAGTAATGACTTCAGATTTTTTTTAGGGGCTGGGTCTGAGTGGCCTTGCCAGAGTTTTCCCAGCTGTGCTGAGGGCCTCTGCATTGTACCCTGCAGAAAAGCCAGCAATGTCGCTTGTCTTACCATAAAGTCCTCTCCACAACACATAATCCCCAGGAAAGGAAAATCAAGAGGACAGGGGATCCTCAAACCAAGTCCTTGAAACAAATTAAGAATGGCTTTCTCCTGGCTCTTCTTTTAAGCCAGTTCCATTACCTAACCAGTGCTGAGTTTGCTGCTCCCAAAGTATCCCTGGAGGAATCCTGGCTAGAAAGCTTATGCAAAAGAAGATCTCTGTAGTCACACTTCTCCCATTCCCCAATAAATGGGAGCAGAGATTTCCTCCCCTTCTGAAGCTTCTCTCCAACTGGAGTTCTGGGTAAATCGCTGACACGAACACAGCAGCTCTCTGGCTGTTGTGCCCCCTATTTGCCAACAGATGGGAGTAGAATTCTTCTTACCCTCTCCAGCTTCAGACCACAGGGTTTACATAAACTTCAAATTATCCTTGCTTATTGATTTCCTACTTACTCCCTGCATTCCTCGTGCACTCCACATTCCCATGAGCTTCTCTGGTGTACATCGTTACGAAACTGATCCCTTAGTTCGCTGGGCACTGCCCCTTTACATTTCTAAGCATGCTGCTTGTCTGCAGGAACCCAGCTGTTTTCTTCTCGGAGCTGCTGCAGCCTGTTACAGCCAAGAGACTTACATGTGGTGCTCTCTGCTGGGGCCTTTACTTGGTGTTCTTTCTTGTTGCTTTTTTCCCCTTCCTCTTAAACAAGCACCAACAGCCAGATCCTCTGCTGGTGTGAATCAAAATAGTTCCACTGAAGTTAATGGAATTATCCCAAATTCCCACCAACAGAGGATCTGGTCCCAGAAGCCTATGACTGTTCTTGGAGTATAGGAAAACAGAAGGGGCCTAATTCTCCTTGATGCAAAGGCTGCTTTGCATCATTGTCAGCCTAACGAGGCTTTAAAGTGAGGGTGAATTTACACACCCTTTCCGCTGCCTGAGCGAGCAGCACGGTCACCCCCAAATGTTCCAAAAGCACCAGTCCACTCCCTCAGATTCATGAGATGTTTTAAAAAATAAAGTCTGGAACCTTTTTTTATTTTGCTTTCTGGTTTCTGCGCCATTAGGTCGCCCTTGGTTCACATTTTCAAGCGTCCCTCCGCAACCACGAGGGCTGGACATTTGCTTTTGAAAATGAAAGTGTGGCCTAGCAGCAACAAGAGCGCTGGTCTGGAATTCAAGAGACTCTAAGCTTGGATCTTAGACTGGTTTGGCTGGGTGACCATGGGCAAGTCACTTCCCTGTCCCTGTGCCCCAGCTTCGCCATCTGTAAAATGAGGATGATGGATGATATTAATGTCCTTTATAAAGCGCTTTGAGATCTACTGATGAAAAGCGCTAGGTATGAATACTAGTCTCATAAAACACCATGGTTCTAGCATCTGGGGCTTTAAAAAAAAATCACTAAAAATTGTGAAATTTGTGATAAAAATCACAAGCGCTGGCACTTGTGTAACTGAAGACCAAGCCTTTTGGGTGCTAAAGCAATACAGGATCACTCTAGTGAGTTCACAGCCATGGCTCTTTTGTAGCTTTTAGCTCAGATATGATGGTTATATGCTTTGAGCAGGGAATAAATGGCAGGTGCAGATGGATCTTGAACAAAACTTCTGCTTTCCTATAAGGAATGAGGATGAGGATGAGGGAGCAGAGCTTCTACTTGCACGAGTCAGTGCAGATGCTTCTAAAAGCCACTGATTTCAGAAGTCTCATATGCTTTATTGGTTTCTAATTGCACTTGACAGAAAAAAAGACCTGGGAGGCTTTGAATCAAAATACAATTCACATTGCTGTGGCAGTCAGCCATCTTGGCCGGTTCTCACTGGGTTCCCAGCTACTGGCACAGCTCCCCGGACGTGAACGGGAACAAGAGGAGGAGTTGGGAAATTACTACAAAAATCAACCCATTGATTTGTGCAGCAGGTAAAGGAATATAAGCCGCTCGCTGGCAGCCTTGCTCAGTCCCTGGAGAGCACAGAGACGCTGTTGCAGATACAAGTTCCCTTTGATGAAGTGTGTCTTGATTATTAATGTACTTCTGCAAAATCAACTAGCTGAACAACCACTATGGGCAGGAAGTTAGAGAAAGGCTTAACCTGGGAGACTCAGTTCCAGCCCCACCTAACACACCAGTGTTCTGTCTTAGTCACGATCCTGGGAGGTGCTAAGTACCCTTGACTCCTATTCAAGTTAACAGGAGTGGCGGGTGCTCGGCGCGTTTTAGGAGAGGTGTAGCCCCGCAGGAGTAGGACCGTTACCAGGTTGGAACTGCTTTCATTACTCGGCATCCTCCCAGGGCAGCACAAGGCCTCTGTATTACTTTAAACTTATTGTGAGATCTTAAGCAGCAACTAAATCATGCACAGACCTTGCATCTTGAATTTCATGTACTGAAATTGAATATAACACATAGGGAAATCTATTACACAAAGAAATCAACAGCCTGATTCTCCATTGCCTTGCAGTTGTCACATATGCTTTGCACTGGTATAAGTAACTACACAAACTGTAGGGGAATGGTCATTCAGGCCCCAAGTGTTTGCCATACTAGATCAAAGCATAGGTCCAGCAAATCCCTCACCCTGCGTCTGGCAGGGGCCAGGTCCCTACTGAATAGCACACCAAAGCCAGACACCCGCAGGGAAGCTGAGTGATAGGATTCTGTGTGTTCAAGTGCATCTTCTGCCCACACACTGTCAAGCATGTTATTAAACCCTGACATTACACCGGACATTTCAGAATCAGGGCCCCACTGCACAGAAAGGTAATTGCGAGGCAGTCTGGAATCAAAGCTGCAGGCTGGAAATTGCTGTGGAGGTCGAGGTGGTGTTTTGGGACAGGATTAAGAAAGGTTCACAGAAAATGTAGGTGGAATTTCATTTTTACAGAGTAAGAAGGCCAGAACATTATTGCAAGACAAATAGCGCAGGACTGAGCCTTAAAGCCTTCCAGTCTCATACTGCATCTTGAAATTTAAAGAATCAGAGAGGTAGCCGTGTTAGTCTGGAATAGCAGAGGTAACAAAGTCCTGTGGCACCTTAAAGACTAACTATAAAGTTTTGAAGCATAAGCTTTCGTGGGCTAATACCCACTTCGTCGGATGCAAGCAGTGGGCGGGCCCAGAGTGGGCGGGCCCAGACCAAGCTGGCCCCGCCCCCAGGAAGAGGAGGGGCGGAACAGGAAGTATAAAGGGCGGGGCCCGTCGCTCAATCAGGGCAGCACAAGGGAGGGAGGAAGATGCAGGCCGCAGGCTGCTCCCTCCACCCCTTGCTGCCGAGCCAGGGAAGGCCCTGGACCCAGGAAACCCTCCTCTACAGGAAGGACTGGGGTTTCCTGACCTGCCTGCTGCAGAGTACCCCGAGGGACTGCCAGAGCTCAGCAGGGGCCCAGACCTGCCAGAGGCCAAAGCTGAGGGGGAACTGGAGCTGCCAAGGGCAGAGTACCCTGGGGGACCGCCAGAGCCCAGCAGCACCCCGTGGCTGACTGAGTCGGACGCTGAAGGGGATCCAGAGCTCCCTGCGGCCGATGACCCTGAGTCCTGCTGGTGCCCCCTCACCTGCGAAGTACACCCCCAGACTCTCGGCCGGCGCTCGCCTGCCCGAGGGGCGCGCCGCTGACTAGGGACGGCACACCTCTCTACCCTAATTCCCCAGTAACGGGGAGGAGTGACCACGGCTGTCCCAAAGGGGTAGTAGCTCCCCACTGCCCCGGTGGCACAGTGGGCTTACTGACCCTCATTACAATGGGATATGGAACTTTTCCCCTCTAGCTCCAATCTGGCCCCATCTCAGGGGGAAAGGATGGCTCAGGAGGATCCAGGAATTGAACACAAGGGAGTTTCTTGCCCCTCCCTTGAAAGCAACAGCTATTAGCAACTGTCATTATTATAGTAAGATATTACAGCCCTCAGCTGAGATGAAAGCGCCCTTATCTAGGTACTGTACAGACACATAGCAGAAGATCGTCCCTGCCCCAGCCAAGGCAGACAAAGATGGGGAACTTCACAAGGCACAGAGAAGACTACGTGACTTGTTTGTCACAGACTTTGAGTGACCTTAGAGAGCCAGGAATTGAACCTAGATGTCCTAAGTCACAGTCCATCGCCTTAGCCACTCGACCCCAGCCAAGACACTGGGCTAGATGGCCCAATGATCTGCTCTGGCAACTCCTATGTTTTCATGAGGTGTTAGGTCCTTGCAGGTTTAACCCACTCTGACTGCCAGCTGTGCTGATTAATTATGAAGCAAGGTGGGGATTGGTGCCTCAGATGCCAGCAAACTGTGCTCCGGCCATTATTATTCCTGATGGAGCCCCAAAATGATTGTAATCAGCCAAGACGGAAGCTTATGCAGTGAATTTAAAAAATCCCTTCTATTCAAGGATGGGCATGCGGCACCCATGACTCACAGCTCAGTGATCAAAAAGCATCCCACTGACTGTAATTACATTCAGCGACTGGCCACCTGGTACTAAGGCAGCTAAGCAGGTTGCTGCTTGGTAATGAAAGAATCAGGGGAAGACAGTGCTTTTGATGCTGTGTGTCCTTATGACCCAGGAATCTCTTAGTGCCACATAGCAAGAGGCACAGAGCGGTTCATAGTGGTTTCAGAAATCTGAGTCTGGTATGTACATTCTTGTTCACCACAGACGGTCATATGAGGTCTCAAATAGAAGCCGGTGCCATACTGGTCATCAATATCATTGTGAAATGCAGGTTAGACTGGTGTGGAAAGAGTTAGGCATGTACCCGGCAGACTATAAGGTTTGGGCCTAGGGATTGGTTACAAGCAAAGGTAAAAAAACAGGTTTCCTACTAGACAAGAAATGTTTATCTAGCTCTGGGGTGGGGAAGCTTTTTTCTATTGGGGCCACTGATCCACAGGGAAAAAACATCAGTCACAAGTTACAAACAGCCCTGCACAGAGGGAGGGAGTGTGGAGGCTCGGGGCTTCCCCTGCAGAGGAAAGGAGAGGGAGGAAAGTTAGCATTGTTCAAGGGAAAACACAAAGGAGGTCCAGGAAATATATTTTAGCATTTTAAAAGTTGTGGTTTTTTAAATTAATTGATATCAAGCAGATAATTCATGTCAATTCAAAGGGCCAGCCCAGATGTCGTAGCTCTATTGAAGATGAATAGGTTTTACACTCGCTGAGGATTTGACCCTGTATTATATTTATTGGGCGTTCTTAATTACTCTCTCCTCTAACGTGAGAATAAGGGGAAACTCATGAAATGGGGAAGGGCATATTTATCTCGGAGAAACGGAAATGATGTTTTTACACAAGCTGTGAATAACCAGTGTGTAGCCCACTGCTGCATTGTATCAACACAGCCAAGAGCTTTGTAGGATTCAGAAAGGAAGAGACCTTTGTATGGATAACATGCAGAGTTACATTAGGCAGAATAAAATGGTCTAAGGAATATAAAACTTCATGCTTCAGGACATAACAGCCACTAATTGACGAGGATTAGGAGGAACATACCTATATGAACAGTTGACAGTGACCCATGTGAGATGTGCAGAGACAGGATACAGAATACTAAGGGTGGATCACTATTTGACCTGCTGTAGCAATTCTGATGTTCCTAAGGAAAACTTATTAATAGCATCTCAATAATCACAATTTCACTTCAGTATATTCTACTGGTTCGGAAGATACAGGGCTCGAGCAGGTCCAGAAATCCACCTTCCTTTTTTTAGGATCCACATTGACATAGTCTGCTCCCATCTTCATGTTCTCATAGTCCTCTGCAGTGCTTGTGCTGCGACCGGGAGGTTGGAAGACCAGGGATGTGTAATCGACCCCTTCTTCTGACCGAGGACACTAGCGTATGACAAATAGAAACCAGACCAGAATTCAGTCTAGTCTTCACAGGCATGATCAGTTCTGATTCAATCATAGTGGCATGGGACAGTTTATGGGGGTCATATGATCTCTAAGCTCACTACACACATCCCACCCGTGTGTACATTTGTCTATGGTCAGACACATTTGCATACCATGCAGAACAACTGCCATCCAGATCTTTGTGATTTCATTTACTATTTTAGTAGGATAATGAAGTGAGTTTGCTTGGGATTTTGCTGCCATGTCAGCAGTCTGGTTTTGGATCAGCAGCAACAGCTGTCAATACTGCAGATGGCACTGAGATCACGAACATTCTCAGTGTTGCTTTTCAGTGTTTTTCATGCACACATGGACAGACAGACACACACACACCCCCGCCCCCCCCGCACAAACTCCCCATCACACAATGGATTCTGGAGTCCCGAATCTGAGTAGCCCTAAAATTCAGGTCACATGCATGCTCTTACTGGCTCCCTCCCCACCCCAGCACCTCACTGCTCCCCTGCTTGTTTCCCATGTTTCCTCCCCCGACCAGATCATTGATGGCCAAAGCAGCAGCATCTGAGAGCCAATGTTCTAAAGTGTAAACCTGGGGAGAACATCATCAATCAGTCTGACCAGGAAAAATGGCACGTGTCTCATCTAATCTGGCCAGCGGTACCCTCTGCAATATTCACACCCCCGTTTTATCTCTCCTCCCTTTAAGTCCTGATGCTCACACCTTTCCCTTGGCAGTCAGCTGAATGGTGATGAAGCTGGGAGTTAGGCTGAAGTCCTGCGGGGCAGGGATCGTCTCTTACTATAGGCCAGATTTCCACGAGAGTTCAGCTCCTATATGTGCACCAAATAAGTGGGTAGATTTTCAGGGGAGTTCATCAGACTGGGTGCTGCTGAGCTCTTCTCAAGTGTCTCAATCTATCTCAAGTGTCTGGAGAGCAGCATCTAATAAAACGGGGCCTAGACCTGGCTCAGGGTGTACATTAGGTCTACATTAAAAGAATAAATATATGACTATATAAATAATAATGCGGTTGGTGCAATTCCATTACCTGCCTAGTGGAAGGGCTGCTGTCTGAGCTCTCGGAGCTGTCTGAGGAAGTGTCACTGTCACCTTAAAAAAAAAAGTGTAAACATTTGTACTTCTAATAACTATAAGCTAGGGAATGGGCAGGGAGAAGAGATGAATGGGAAAGGGGGTTAGCAGTAGATAGAGGACCTCTCTCCCTCATATGGTGTTTATCTATGCACACGGCACTATTTCTCAAACAACAACACCACAATTCCATTTTCTTGTCTCTTGGGGCTTCCAGTCATGAGTCCAAAATGGGGCCTAATTCTGCTCTCAATTTCTTGGCAAACCTCCTAATAACTTCTGGGAGGGAAAAGGGGGAGGGCAGGGTTGGGCCCTTTAACTGTTAGAATGTGATTCTCATTTATACTAGTGCCTTTTTACACCACCCTGGCACTGTAAAGGAGCCTTAAAATGGGCATATGGCCCCTTTATATAGCTTCATAGATTCTAAGGCCAGAAGGGATTGCCTGCATAACACAAGCCATTGAACTTCCTCAAAGTAATGAAAAACATGCAATCTTGATTTAGCAATTGTCAGGGATGGAGAATCCACCATGACCCTTGGTAAATTATCCCAAGAGTTAATTTCTCTGACTACAGTAAACCCTCGATTTAACGGACCCCGATTTAACGGACTTCGGATGCAACGGACAAAATTTCCGATGCATCCGAAATCCATTATTCGGGGGCCCGGCTCCCGCCCCGGGGAGCCGGGCAGGAGCTGTCAACCCGGCTGCCCGGCTCCCCGCAGAGGGGAGCCGGGCGGGCGGGCTGACAGCTCCCGCCCGGCTCCCTGCAGAGGGGAGCCGGGCAGCCGAGTTGACAGCTCCCGCCCGGCTCCCCACAGCGGGGAGCCAGGCGGGAGCTGTCAAACCCCCGGCCCCCGCCCGGCTCCCCGCAGCGGGGAGCCGGGCGGGCGAGCGGGCTGACAGGTGGGGGGGGGGAGCCCGCGCCGGACTGTTTGGGCGACTCAGCTGCCTGGTCAATTTCAGGTGAAATTGACCAGGCAGATGACCGGATCGCCCAAGCAGCCCGGCGCGGGCTCCCCCCCCCCCCAGCAGCCCCGCGGACCCCCCCCCCCGCCTGCCTGAACAGCCCCCCCCCCCGCTGGACCCCCCGCCCACCCGAGGGGGGGGGGAGCCGGCGCGGGCTGCTTCGCGATGGGCTCAGCTGCCTGGTCAATTTCACCTGAAATTGACCAGGCAGCTGAGCCCATGGCCCAAGCAGCCCGGCGCCGCCCCCCCCCCCCCAGCAGCCCCACGGACCCCCTCCCGCCCGCCCGAACAGCCCCCCCCGCCAACCTCCCCGCCCGCCCGAACAGCCCCCCCCGCCAGATCCCCCCCCCCCGCCCGAGGTCAAACCCCCCCCCCCGCCCGGCTTCCCGCTGCGGGGAGCCGAGCGAGGGCTCTCAAACGCCCCCTCCCGCCCGGCTCCCCGCAACGGGGAGCCGGGGGGGGGGGGCGTTTGAGAGCCCCCGCTCGGCTCCCCCCAGCGGGAAGCCGGGCGGGGGGTTTGAGAGCCCCCGCTCGGCTCCCCGCAGCGGGAAGCCGGGCGGGGGGGTTTGAGAGCTCCCGCTCGGCTCCCCCCAGCGGGAAGCCCGGCGGGAGCTGTCAACCCCCCCGCCCGGCTCCCCGCAACGGGGAGCTGGGGGGGGGGGCGTTTGAGAGCCCCCGCTCGGCTCCCCGCAGCGGGAAGCCGGGCGGGGGGGTTGACAGCTCCCGCCGGGCTTCCCGCTGGGGGGAGCCGAGCGGGAGCTGTCAACCCCCCCCCCCGCTCGGCTCCCCGCAGCGGGAAGCCGGGCGGGGGGTTTGAGAGCTCCCGCTCGGCTCCCCCCAGCGGGAAGCCCAGCGGGAGCTGTCAACCCCCCCGCTCGTCTCCCCGCAGCAGGGAGCCGGGCGGGGGGTGGGCGGGCTGTCTCATGGCTCTATATAACGGAGTAATTCGGGCGAGGGGGTGTCCGTTGTCACCCGAAAGTCCGTTATTTAATAATTTAAAAAAATTATTAAATAACGGACTTTCGGTTTTAACGGACACCCCCTCGCCCGAATTAGTCCGTTATATCGAGGTTTCACTGTACTGGTAAACATTTACATCTCATTTCCAGTTTGAACTTGGCTAGCTTTGGCTTCCAGCTGTTGGATCATGTTATATCTTTCACTGCTAGATGAAAGAGCCCATTATTAAAAATATTTGTTCTCCATGGAGATATTTATAAACTGTAATCAAACCACACCTTAAGCTTCTCTTTGCAACGCTAAATAGACTGTGTACTTGGAGACTATCACTAGAAAGCATATTTTCCAAAACTTTAAATCATTTTCATGGCTCTTCTCTGAACCTTTTCCAATTATCAACATCCTTCTTGAATTGTGGGCACCAAAGCGGGATACAGTATCCCAGCAGTAGTCACACCAAGGCCAAACAAAACCATAAAATAACCTCTCTACTCATTCTCAAGATTTCCCAGTTTATGCATCCCAGGATCACATGAGCTCTTTTGACTGCGGTATCGGAGTGGGAGCTCGTGTTCAACTGACTATCTACCACAACCCCCACCAATCACTACTTCCCAGGACAGAGTCCCTCATCCTTATGCTGCCAGATGTGGTGTAAAGGGGCCTTCAGACTTGTCTACACATGGAACTATTCTTGATTAGCTCCATGTGTTCCTGTTTAAATTAACCATATGGCTTAAGGAACTCCCTGAATAACTCCATGCATAGACAAGCCCTTAACAGCAATGAGAACCAGACCCTTAATATATTCCAACTCTGCAGCATTATGGTAGATTTTAAATTGGCAATTTGAAATTGTGCTTTTCATGCTGATTTTTTTATGTGCACTCCCAATATGTGCAGTGAAACTCCACCCCCCAGCCTGACAAGAGACAATACTGTACAGCAGCAATATGGATCAGGGAATTCAAATGTTAAGTGCGTTATGATCCTGATGATCATATTCTCTAGTATAAAAATGTAAAATCTGAAGAGTGCTGACTTCACAGACTCTTATCCGCCTGCCTGGAGGACTGAATGGAGAAGAACTCATCTGGCAAATAGAACAGGGAGGAGAAGTTGATGTGAATTGCTAATGTATATAGCTCACTTGTCCAGGTCCTACATTCCCCGTCCTGAAGCTCGGTTGTGTTTGCTGCTGTGCAGTTCTATTGGTAACATATAAAGAAAGGCTCCTCCCTTGCAATGAATCAGGCTGATAGCGAAGTATTTTCATAGCTAGTTAAAGAAGAAATTATTGTGTAACGAATAAACTGTTCCCCACCCCTTCTCAAACACTGAAATATGAATGCAGGACCCAAACCTTATGTCACTCGCCATTTGCAAAAAAAGAGTGCAAAACGTGTGTAACATTATCTAGCAGAGGAGTAACATGTTAGACTCCCTTAGCAGGGGTGTAAGTGTCAACATAAGGTGAAACGCAGAGGTGAATCTGTCCCTATGTTTCCAAATACCTGTCTGCAGGAACAAATACCTGAGGTCAGATATCCAGCCGGTTTCAACTGGGGTTGGGCCCCTGAAGTTAATGAAACTATTCCAATTTACAACAGCTGAGGAGCTGGTACAAACACAGATTTGAAGATTGCAGGCTGCACCCACTGAGCCGAGACTTGATTATTTGGCCCCAAGATGTAATCTTACCCCGGATGCGTGGCCTTTTCAAAACCTCCTTTTCTATTTGGAAAGTGTTGAGTTGTTCCGGTTTTGTAGAAGGGCTGCTCACCTGATTGCTACAGGAATGATTGTCTGAAACGGAAAGTCAGATTTGCTCGTTACTTCTGCTACTGTAGGGAAAACATGAAAAGGGCTATCAACTTCAGGGCATGAGCTGAATCCCTCCTGCTATAGTATAATGATGCACAAGGGGCTAGGTCATTTGCGGTTTTCTTGTTTGTTGTCATTTCTGTGCCTCCCTCTGGAGCACATAGTACCGGGCATGACAGGAGAAGGTGCACCGAACAAAATTGGTCCCTCCTAGAAATTCCCAGTGCTTACAAATATGAAAAATGACAATATTGGCTTGAGAAAGTTACACACACACACCCATACACCACCTATTCCAGTCCTGTGCTCCCCACATCCAGATCTGCCAGTGCCCCTCAATCCACATCCCAGCATCCTCTGTTATTCCACTCCTGGGACTTGCACACACGGCTCCACTACTGCACTATAATCATGTGAGGGCCTCTCCTGAGCAGAAGTAATCATTTATATCATACCACGTAAGAATCAGAGTGGGCTATTTTATTTTGGAGATGAACAAATGAGTGAGAAATTACTGAAACTACCAAACTGTGATCTAAAGCAGATTTGGGCTCTGATATCTTGTGGTGAAAGGTTCGCTGTGCTTCTGAACGTCCATCTATAGTCAAATACAAGATCAGATTAAGCAACATGGCTGATTGGAACGTGTCCTTGGAGGAACATATTTCTCACTGCAAAATGTGGTTTAATCAAAATCAAATGTTGATTTTGATGAAAATTTCTCACGTTTAAACAGGGAGAATTGAAACAAAAAATGTTTCAAATCAACTTTTAGAAATGCAGTGGCATTTTTTGCTTTAAAATGTCTATTCAAAAGAAAAAAATTGTTTTGAAACAAGAACAATAAAACATCAAACTATCGACTTGTTTCATTTTGATCGAAAGTATCAGAATTTTCCATTTATGATGCAAAATGTTTTGGGATTTTTCATTTAATAAATTTTTGTAAAAATATTTTTGACTTTTCATTCTGACTGGGAACAGAAAAGAATTTTGAAGCATTGACATTTCCTGTGAAAGAACAATTTTTCAAACAGCTGTAATAATAGACTAGTATAGACTATTTTATGTGTAACATGGCCTGTCAGACAGCTGACATTATGGACCAAATTCTGCTTGTTTCACTCATGCGAGTTGCCCCGTTAACCTCAGTGGATCTACTCATGTGAGTAAGACTAACAGGTTTTCGGCTTACTTAGTATGTATGTGATGACAACACAAGGTCCTACATAGCAACTGGGAGATAGAATTCTCAGCTTGGATAGCCAAACACTCAGTAGCTCTCCTTGTACTAGTACCTAATTAGGGCTTGTCTACACCACTCAGCTTTTAGCAACAAGGCTGTGTGTAAATGCTCTTTTTCGGTACTTCGTCAGGACTTTTGCGGACAAAATACTTCCAACATCACATGCGGGGTTAGCTTTGTCGGCAGGACAGAGCCGCTTTCACACTGCCACTTGCATTGGCAAAACTTTTGTCTTTCGCTCGGGGGGCTTTTTCAAGTACCCATGAAAGACAAAAGTTTTGTCGACAGCTTCACAGTGTAGACGAGCCTAGCAGAGTGGCCTCAGCAGCATGGGTGATAACTCGAGCTAGCGGCCCAAGTACCTACCCAGGCGATCAGGCTGAACTGTACTTGATGTCTAGCTTGACTCAGTGCTGCCACAGCCACTCTGCGATTTTTAAGCGCTGTCGTGTAGACATACCCACAGTGTCCTGTCGTAATGTTGTTGGGCTGCAGCAAAATCATGCACGTGCCAATTCTTTAACCCCTGCCACTACTAGCTTTTTACCCCCAAAATACATTACAAGTGTGGGCCCCTCCCGTCCTGCATTCCACATGCACTGGGCCATAACCTCAGCTACTGTAAATCAAAGTAGCTCCTTTGGCTTCAGTACATGACTTCAATGGCACTACAGTGTACACCTGCTAAGAAGCCAATCCATCTGTTTTTCAAATCTCATTGGAACTTGTTTGAAGGGAACCCCCATTCATTCTCCTCCCCCCATCTCCTGGAGTACTTGGCATTTCTTAAACAAGGACTAGCCATCACAATTCAATAGCCTGTGACCCTTAACAAGCTAAAGAGTTACTCTTTGTTGGCTCTTGGGCCAAATTCATCCTGTTCACTTAAATGGATTCACACCAGGGGTGAATGCAGGCACATTATCAATGAAACCAATAAAAGATGAAATTACCTATTTTCCTGCTGAGCTTGATGTAAAGCACTAGTAGGAGAACAATATAGGAGACAGAGGTCACACCTGAGATGAGAATGTTTATCCACCAACAATCATATCTGTTAAGGGAGATAAAACAATCAGGTTATGTTAGATCTTTCAAGGGCTGATGGGCTGACATGGTTTCAGATAGGACATCATTTTTAAGGTGATGTCCCAAAGACTTTGGCAAAGATTTTCAACAGTGACCAGTGGTTTGACGTTGCCAAGCTTTTGGGTGTCCAATTCGAGACAAACTAAATCTGATTTTGGGTGCTCTGCATTTTCTGAAAAAGTCAGGCCTCTTTAAGGAATCTCAAGTTGAAAGGCACCCAGATAAGACAGTGAGGAGCATGGCAGAAGAATCTATATTGAATAGGATAGAAATTCAGCTCCTAAAAGTGGAGACACCCTAAAATCACTAGTTACTTTTGAAAATCTTGGTCTAACAGATTTTCAGAGCTAGATGTCCAGCAAGAATATGTAGTTGCTCCAGGAACAGCCGAAATGAGATTTTAAAAATAAGCAGAGAGGAGTCCAAACCCCTTGGAACTGGACACCCTTGAATTCTGATGCCTTCAAAATCTGGAGCGCATTTCTAGTTCTACAGATCGGGTTACAGGGGAGAAGATCAACCACCCAGCTCCGTGGGGAATTGATCATCAACTCCCTTTCATACCAGGTTTCTCCCTCTAATAAACAGCACTAATGGTCACTGCTCCATTCTCCGGTTGGAAAGAGCGGTTTCATGCAGAGCTTACTTGGGATCGCAAGTACTCATCCTCCCAGCAAAGAGTCTTCACAGGCACGACAACTGCTGAACAAGTTGCTAAGGGTTTCTAAGGAGAGAGAAAGAGACAGGGCAGGAATGTCCAGGGACCTAATAGCAAATAGACAGCTGCGTGGTCCTTAGTGCGGGCCAGATGACTGCACAAAGGAACATGGCTGGGTCCCCCAGGCACGGATAAAACAGTAATAATACAGTAGACTCTCAATTATCCAGGATGATAGGGGGAAAAAAATTCTGGTTAATAAAATCCCAGATAATCACCATCCATAGGAAATATGGGGAAAGGGTGTTGGTTCATCAGCCACCTTGCGCCGGGGGAGGGGGTGTTGGTTCACTGGCTACCCTGTGCCCTGGTGGTTTTTTTGTGTGTGTGTGTGTGCTTGGGGCGGCAGCAAAGCCAGAGTCAGTCCTACGAGTTGCGTATATTTTTATTTGCCATCCTCGTTAATCCACATTCTGGTTAATCCAATCCTGGATAATCGAGAGTCTACTGTACTGTGCACGTCAATATCACTTAACAGTGGGGAAACTCAGGAACAGGGAGGCTGAGTGATTTGCCTAAAGCTACAGAAGGACTCAGCCAGGAATGGAACCCAGAGTGCCTGACTCCCAGTTCCATGCTCAGACCACTACACAAAGCTCCTTTCTGTGCCTCTTGGGCTGTCTATTGCACTCCTCTTGACTTAGAGTAGCACTTTGTTTTTCCCTCTATCAGCCAGGCCTGCAGCGACAGGTGCTTAATAAAAACTTGTCACAGCCACAGATAATACAGACCTGCAAATAATAATGTAATTCCCCTGTCCCCCAGTGTCTACCTCCATTAGACAGCCACTATCTCCCCAGGATAGCTGATTAGGAACAGGATTGGGTTTCTAAGGGACTCTCTACATAGTATATAACGAGAAGTTCATAAAAAGGATTTGACCCCAATGAGAAAACTACATCTTATCCAATTTTAACATTTGGCTAGGTGACACATTTTCAATGCAAAGCTCGGTTGACTAAAAATTGAGGTCCTGCTGCAAGACAGACTCTTCTTACTTCAGCGGTACTTCTGATTGCAAAGAACATCAGTATCATTCCGAAGAGTATGTTTCTCTATGGGTCCTGAAAGGTGCAGAGCAGCAACAACTTCTGTGGACTTCAGTGGGAATAAAACTGCTCTATCGGGATTCATCATCTCTCAGTGCTTGGTCCAAATGGTGTAAGTCATGCCCAAAGTTGTTCAGTAATGAATAATAATACCTAGCTCTTATGTAGTGCTTTGCATCCAAAGATCTCAAGTTAAGGCTATTGTAGCCTCAAACATGCCGATTGTTAGCTGCAAACCCAGAGCTCCTTTTAGCATTCTCTACTCACATAAGCAGCCCCACGGACTTTGGTGGGTCAGTTCTGTGACTAAGGCCCGTAATTAGCCATTGCTAATGAGAGAGAGAGTGCAAATATTTAATTGCTAATTTTTAGCTGCATGACACGATAACTAACCAAGTGAGCTTTTCTCCGGATGCGGCATGAGCGAATTTGAAGAGTATTATGCAAATTTTGGTTATTTTTAAAAAATGGCGTATTTGGCTTTCTTTGCCAGGTTTTGGGACTTGTATAGAATGCTCCTGCATGGATCCAGCGCTGTGCGCCTCTGGGACATTCTTTGGGTATGTCTATACCATCTCCGGCAGTGAGCCTCCCAGCCCGGATCAACAGTTTCAAGCCAGGGGGTTTTCATGCCAGCGTTCTAAAAATATCTGTGTAGACAGCCCTTTGAAGATGCAGCTCAGGCTGGAGCTTGGGCTCTGAAGCCCACCCCACCCCAGACTTCAGAGCCTGAGCCACAACTTCAAAGCCCTGTTGATATAGTTATTTTTAGCATACTAGCGTGAGCCCCACTAAACGAAATCTGTCACTCAGGCTGGGCGGCCCCAGATCAGGAAAACACTTTGTCTCCAATGAGTGCTCCCTGAAGAGGGAGGCTTCTCCGAACTGGGACCTTTGGGCCAAGATGTAACTGACTGTTTTCCATGAGTTTTACCAAAAGACGACAACCCTCTCCAAAGTTCTGTGATCCTGGGCACGTGTTCCCAAGGGGTGCGGGAAATCATTAGAGGTGTCTCAGCCGCCTCTGCTAACCGTTCCCAACCCTGAAAAACAGGGACATTTTGTGCGGTCTTTCCGACGTATATGTTACAGAGGCCTGTTCCACAAAGTTTGCTTCAGTGAAGTTTTATAGACTAACCTACAACTGGAAACTAATCATTACACTCTGCATAAACCTCACTAGCCATGTTTTAATAGTTAAAATAGTCATTACATGAGTGGGGCAGAAACACGTGTGTGTGTGTGTGTGTGTCCGTCCAGTGCCCTTCTCGACGGGGCCCTGATCCTCGACTGGAACTTCTGAGCACTACCAATAATTCATCACAATTAGTAACTAAATAAAATAATAATAATAAAATTAAAATTTGTTTTCCATAATTTTATCATTTTTTTTTCAAATGCCCCAAACAGCATTTGACAAATACAATTTAAAAAAAGATGAAGTAACAAATAAAAGCCACAAACCACGAGTGCCTAAAGTTAGGCTTCTAAACCCATCTTTAGGTATCTAAATAAAGGAGGTTGGGTTTTCAATGTGCTGTGCACCAGCAGCTCCCAAAGGACTTAGTCAGTACTCAGAACCTCTGGAAAAAAATTCTTTTTTTTATTTAAAGCCGACACGTGGATTTAACATCCTAAAATTAGGTACTAAGACCCAGACCCGCAAAGGTATTTAGGTGCCTAACTCTCATTGATTTCAGTGGATGCCTAAATAACCTTTGAGGATCTGGCACTCGGGTCCTGATTCAACAAAGCCCTTGGGCGCTTTTGAAAATCCCAGCCTAAGCTAATTAGGTGCCCAAATCCCATTGCAAATTAATGGGATTCGGGCACCCAATTCCCTTATACTCCTTTGAACATCCAACACAAACATGTGCTTAACTTGAAGTTAGTGCTTACATTCCATTCAAGTTGGTGGGACTTAAGCACACGGATAAAGTTAAGCATCTGCTCTGCTGCACTGGGGCCCTCAGTTTGAAACTTTTGGCCATAACATCCGGGAGAATTCAACTTTATAACTAAGGTTTACAAACCAGATTTAATTTGCATTGTGGATTTTCAATTTTGTAAGGGCACGTTCTGTTTTAGATAAATACTTTAAAATGATCCAATAACTAAAATGAAATAAATGCTTATGTATAATTAACAACAAATGTCTCCTATATAGAGACAGGTTTTAGAGACTACGATGAGAGGAGCCCTAGAAATGAGAGAGAGATAGAGGATCCGTCTGCACTGCGGATCAGAAAATGATTTTCTATTTTGATCCCGGAACAGAATATCCAAGAGTTGCTCAACAAAACATCTCTTGAGAATCCCATTCAACGTCCCTCTGAATCCATCTTCAATATAATTCTACTTACCCGAAGAGTTAGGCAACTACCAGACTAGAAGTCCATTTCTTGCTTTTTTTTCCACCTCCCCTATTGAACTGATGCATCCCCCGAAGTATCCTTCTTAGATGGCTGTCATTCTTAAATGGTTCGTTTCCTATTGCGGTGCAGGAGATGCTGCTGAGCCTGAAACAGATAGCGATCTGAAAAGTGAGTCGGTGCAAAGGAAATTACAAAGAAAGACACAAATCCAAAATTCACTAGCAGGCGTCTTCTTTGCTTACGTGGTTATAGTTAGATAGGAGAGATTATTTTTAAAATGTATATAAAATATATTTTAAAGATAAAACCTAATGAGATAGTGACTGCAGCTGCACTTGCTTTGCTCATTATGTTCTTTCTGTCGCCCCTCTCTCACTGCTCTCCCTCTTCCCAGCTTATTAACACTGCAGATTTTCTGAAGAATTAATTCCTGTCAGTAGCTCTGGCTCAAGGAAGATGCCCAGTTGAAATCAAGGATTTGCAAGGAACTTGTACTACTAATGTCTACTGAATGTAGCCATCAGGGGACACGTGACGGACCCAAAGCCCACTGGAATCGCAGAAAACACTATATTGATGTCAATAAGCTTTGGATCAGGCTTTATGGCCTCAATTCAGCAGCGTGCCTAAGCATATGCTTAGAATGAAGTATGCATTTAAGTGCTTTGCTGAACTGGAACTCATATGTACAGCTAGAGCCACATCTTGCCCTTATTACCAGCCCCTTTGGTTTCAATGCCATCGACACAATTCCAGGGGCTTGAAGCCAATGGAGTGGTGCAAGCAAACTTGCTTGTGTTTTACACTAGAGATTCAGGCCTTGATTATGTTCCTTTCCCTTCAGCACTCCTGAGGTAGGAGGATGTCTCAACCTCAACTAGATTAGGATTTGAAAGGGGTGATGTTAACCCGTTCTGACACGGTTTAGAGGTCTGACAGACAAGACAGTGTAGGCTTCACAGTGTGTTAACCTTGCTGAGCTGAAGCCTCGACTCTCTTGAATAGACTCTGTCTGGGCCAGCATAGAGCACATTAAAGGCAACATGCCTTCTCCACACTAGAATTTTAAAGCACATCATTTAGAACTTGTGACTCAACCTGTTCCACCACCCCCCCTTTTCCCCTAGTCTAGACAAGGCCACACACACCAAGCAAGTGACCCTAAAGAACTGAGTGGGGGAGGAATCATTATTCAGACTATTTAAAGCTTCTTGGATTGTTGTCAATATCTATTTAATTCAAAGGCTTGAATAAACAGTAGGAAGAAAAGCTCTCTTGTTAAAGGTCCACCATCCCTGCACCTTCCAATCTGAGCTGAGATGGTCATGCACCATGAACATCACATCTGAGCTTTGTCTAAACTGGGATTTGAAGGGGTGCTGTTAAGAACATAGGAGCTAACTAAAAGGTGCTAACCAATGCAATCTAAAAGCCTCGTGCAGAAAATGCACTGTCAATTTTAATGTGGATAATGGTTCTCACTCTCTTCGTAAAGCGCTTTGAGATCTACCGATGAAGAGAGCTACATAGGAGCTAGGTATTATTAATTATTATTAACGCATGTTAAGATGGCAGAGCACCTGGGGCTGTGAAAGGCGGAAGCAGTCCAGATACCTAGTGCTGGCCCTGTGTCTAGGGATTCTCATTCCACATCCCAGGGTCCTCCAAGGTAAGTGCTAACAGAAACCAGGAAACACAGGACGGGACCTTCTCTAGAGTAAAAGATACATCATTAAAATTAAATAAGTCCCAGGACCTTTCCTAACGCATCATGAAGAACCGACTCCCTGCTGGCTGTGTCACAATTGTCAAATGACCCAGCATCTGCTCAGCAGGCGGCTGCCCACTTGTGTGGGCTGAGTCACGGTCATTCCAATACTGCGTAGGCCCCCATCTTGCTGGGACAGGTGGCTGGATGGGGGTGGCAGACAAAATGGGAAGAGAAAAGGGGCAGAGAGCACAGGGTGGGCGAGAGGAATTTCAGAAGCAACGTAAAAGAACAAGTTTGCCTCTGTGGAATGGATGGAAGGCAGGGAGTAGAGTCAGTGGCAGTGAATCTGCTTAATTGAAAGGCCGCAGAGGATTAAATAAACCTCACTGTGCACTTATCTAAGCATTTATAGATGCTGAATTCAAACCACAATTAGGGGCTGTCTGAAGATTAGCAATGGAAAGTTCCATATTCCATTTCCAGGTCAGATGCTATAATGAAGAGCACTAATGATTAAAAGGCCCCAACTAAGATCAAGGCCCCATTGTGTTAGGTGCTGTACATAGACATACTAAGGAACAGACTCTGCTCTGAAAAAGTTACAGTATAAAGAGACAAGACAGATGGGGGAGGGGGGGAGCAAGGATTATTTTGCAGATGGGGAACTGAGTCTCAGGGAGAAATTAAATGATTTGACCAATATCTCACCAGGCGTCAGTGATAGAGCCATGGATGGGCCCCAGACCTCCTAAGTCCCAGTCTGGTGCCTTAACCACAAAATCATCCTACCCTGTAAAACATCCCTCCTGTCTGATGAGCATGGTGCAATAACCTTATCAGATATCTAGATCGGGTAGATAAGGGGTTCAAATCCAGCCCAGGGCTGGTAGTAGAACTGGTAAGTAAATAGGTTTTCCAACCTTCAGGAATTTATGATAGTCCAGCATTGATTTTCATCCTGAATCAGAATAGGAAAAAAATCCAAATTTCAAACATTTCACAAAATGAAAAATTCAAACAAAATTCATTCCAGAAATGTTTTGATATTTTTGAATGAACAAAACCTTCTGACATTCAAAGCTATTTTTTTGCCTTGCACAGTCAATTCAAAACAAAAACAGCGTGTCAACATTTGCACTTGGTATCAATTCAAAATGAACATTTCATTCTGATTTTTCTGGACAGAAAATTAAAAAAATCAAATCAATAATTGATATTTCACCACAGAGAATTTTGATCAAAGCCACATTTTCCCTAAGAAAAAATTCAGTTCAAACTTTTCAACCAGCTCTAGGGCATAGTGGCCAAAAGTTATGGCTAGTTGCTGACTGTTTAGTAGCCCATATGAAATAGGTTTTGTGAATCTCAGCCAGGTCATATCACAAAACCACTGCAGTAAATGGCAGATTGGCTGGCTAAAAAGGTCATGGATTGATAAACCCCGAACTCCACAGATTAGAATCAAAGACCTGTACTTCGTCCTATATAGATAATGAGGTGGCTGAATCCAAGGGTGTCCGCTTTAAATCCACTTACATAAATTGCCCTGGTTTGTGCTTTAATCCCTCTACTGGCCCTGTGAAGCAATCCCTTTCCCCTGGAGGTGTGAGAGGGGAATTCATGCAGCTGATCAGACCACTGATTACCAAAAAAAATACTGTAACAGTGTAACGGTAACAGGAAGTGGCTGCTGATCAGCCATCTCCACAGGGCTGCTGGCTTTATACATGTTGCCTAATAGAATAAACAGCCTTTGTGAGACCCTGCAACCCCTGCTTCTCCTTGTCTCACTGCCATCTTGTGAAGCTCGCCGAGAATAGCTTGAGGCAATTTGGTTGGGGTTGGTGGAGTGGGTGCTGTGTAGTTAAATGCAATGGACCGACATCTCTTGTTGATTTCAAGCCTATGCTGTGCGTCCATCTTTTTTGCTCTGGGAAATAAATGACCGTTTTATGGGCGGAAATCTGCCAGCTGTATTCCTATACACAGGGATGTTCAGCTCGTGTAAATCAGCCTTTTATTTATTATTCGATGTATTCCAGTAGTTCCCAGGGGCCTCAAACAAGATTGGAGCCCTATTATGCGCTGCAGCTTGAAAGCACTTACAATGGGCGTAGACAAAAGAGATGAAAGGTGTGAGGGAAAACAGGCACAGAGCCGGGAAGTGATTCATTCACCTTCACACAGCAGGGGCAGAGGCAGAGTTGGAAATAGAACCCACATCCGAGACGTTTAAAGTCTCTTACAAGAGAGTGAAACACAACTCAGGTGTCCATAATTCAGTCCATTGACCCAATCACTGGACAATGCTGATCTCCGACGCAGCAGAAATATTCTGACTCCCTCTGAAGCTCTAGTTCAGGCTATAGTGCCTTACTCCACAAGTGGTCTTACTGGCAGGGCTACTCATGTGAGTAAGTGCTACTTGTTGTAAATAAGGGTTGAAGAATCAGGGGCTCTGTGGTCACACGCGCCTTTGTGAGTAGCATGCCAACATTCATGCACCATCGCTCCCAAATCTCAGCCCCTTACCCAACACAGAACCTAACAGCAAAGCCCTTCTTTTAAAGTGCATCCAGTCGGCCTCCAGTCCAAGCCAGCAATGATCCACTCTAGCTTGTTGAAGGGCCACTGGGGGGAGAGTTAGAGGCCTCAGTCCAGCTGAGTGGATACATTAAATATTCACCCCATAGCTGACACCTTTATTGGCAGTCTCAGCAGGGAGGCCAAGCTCTGGCTGAGCCCTAGAGAAGGGGTCTGCAAGGCAGGAATGAGGCATCTTGGCAGGACAATATGGGGAAAGTTGCCTATGCTGCATCTGTTCTCTCTAGGGGGAATGGATTTTGCTCCCCAAGGCTGCTGTTAATCTGGCATCTCTCCCCAGATCCTCAGCCAGTGTCCTTCGCTGCAGCTCCCTCAGAGTCAACAGAATCACATCAATTCATGACAGCTAAGGATCTGGCCCACAAGGTCTCGCAACGATGAAGTGTTCACAACAACAGAAAAGTGTACCAGACTCGGCACATTAGCACACCCGAGAGACAACACAAACACACTTGTATTCCAAGAAGCTACATCAGAGCATTTTAAAATGTACAAGAGATTCAATTGGTGAAAGGAAAAAAACAACTATCCAATTTTTCCTAATTTTCCGTACAAGAGGAAATACAAGGTAAATTACAGTCCCTGTAGGTGTGGCTGTGATTCCTTCTTGACTCCCCTTATAGCTAGCATCTTGACATGTGCCATGGCAAAGCTTGGATTGCTAATGCTCTGTAAATAAAGGGTCAAATCTCCCATTGGTGCACTTCAAATGGTGCAATACAGATTTACACCAGCTGAGTTTTGGCCCACAGCTGACCCAGAGAAGTAGCTGGAAATAGTTGTTTAAACAACAGCAAAGTTAGGTGCCACAAAGGATCAATCTGAACCTGCTACAAGTTAACAGTGACAATGCCATTGTACTCAATGTAAATTCCTATAGAGCATTCATCACTACCATAGCTCAGTACCATAGTTTTCAGAGATCTCTGTTCCTGGTATTTACTGTATGTTAGCTAAACGCAATCACTAATGATACTTTGCCATCATCAGTGGGAGGATCATAAGACACTCCACAAACTTTGTGGAGCATGGCTCCTTTGTGAAGTTAGGGAACTGAGGCATAGAGGGGGTGAAGTGTCTCACCCACAGTGTTCCCATGACTGAGCTGTGAGTGGATCTTTCAACTCCCACTCCTGTGGTTTTACTCCAAGATCATCATTCCCTGCTAGGTGGATGTTGTCCCTCTTGGTCAGATGAAGGCTTCACACAACGGGTGATGTTCATGGGCACTGGGATGATTCATATATGTCACAAAATCGTCCTCTCTCTTGAGTGCAACAGGGCCTATTTTCTCATGTCTGAATATATTCCAGGTGAATTATTCCTTGGTACCTTG
The DNA here is from genome assembly GCA_032164245.1 of Sternotherus odoratus. Classification (NCBI taxonomy): domain Eukaryota; kingdom Metazoa; phylum Chordata; order Testudines; family Kinosternidae; genus Sternotherus; species Sternotherus odoratus. The sequence continues at coordinate 8,299,810 of JAVMKO010000022.1, forward strand.
ATAATTAAGAATAGATATGAAGGGTCAGTGTGTGTGGGGGGCGGAGGGGGGGGGGCGGGAGGGTGGAATGGGGTGTGTTGGAGAAACAATTTATTTATGTTTCTATAGCCAGCTATTTACCCCTGTCAGGAACCTTAATTGTGGGTTTACAGTTGGATACTTGAGTAGAACGGCACCCGTTTACACCATTAGAGAATCTGGCCAAGTGAGAGCAAGTGCACTATTGGAACAGGAGGGAGTGTTACATTGTGTGAGTGTGATACAGCTGATGGATTCCCAGGCAGCTTTGGGACAGTACCAAGACATATCAGCATCAAGAGTGACATTGGACAAAGACCGACAGCTTGGTGCTGTTGGAATGGTAAATTCCATGGTAAAAAATACAACTAGTGCCTCCATCAATGGACTGTAATGGACTATTGAGTTCTTCTTTGAGGTTCTACATATATCACTCCTTTAGTGAGGGAAACGGATGTGGGACGGGACATTTGGTGCTCGAAGCACAGTGACTGCAGGGCTGTCTTCTGTATTTGATTCTGAATAGTGCCCATAGCAAAGAAAAGAAAATAAAGGACCCTCTCTTGGCCTATCCAAAGTCCCAGGACCCTTAGCTCACGTAAACAGATCCCGGTGAAACATAAACCCAGCCTGGAGGAATGAATCACAAGATGGAAGCTGGATTAGTCACCGGGACAAATTTCCAAAGGGTTCCTAAATTGTGCCAGCCAAACTCATGAAGGGGAGGGGGATCCTATTTGTACCAGTCAGACTCAGCTTACAGTTCTGAAACCACTGACTCGTGTCCCAAAATACTGGCGGGCTCTGAAGCAGCTTCGTCCCTGCCGTTGGTGTTGGATGCTGCACCACTAGGCATCTGGGATGACTCAGGAGCATCTCCTTGAGACAGGAAAAGAGGTAAAAACAACATGGCCCATACACCTCAGTGTGCCCAGGTTCTAGAGACACCAATGCACTCAGCTAAGATCACTCTGTAGGGTGACAACCCCAGAGAAGGGATGGAAGGACTGACTCAGCCTCAGCCTATCTGATCGAACAGGCAGGAAGCAGGCCAGGCAGGGAGTGATAAACTGCCCTATTTGGTACATCAGAGACCTGTTCCATCCCTTCTGGTCCTTGACAGGGTTTTTCTGGAGCACTGCTGAGGCACTGGTTGGTATCAGCTGATTTTCCAAGATGACAAGTGTCCTATCTGTGCCGGGGTTATTGTCTATTAAATACTGTTTGAACCACTGCATTTGGCATTGGAGGTGGCAGACCGACAATTCTGGAGGCCGGAGTCCTTTCTTTAGCCCCTAATCTAGGACAGCGTGAGTGGCAGCAGGGCAAGCTGTGTAACTGATTGGAACTCAGGCTATGTCTGCACTGGGGAGTCTAGCCACGTGCGTAGCTGCGCCAAGTGCAAACTTGTAGTGTAGGCAGAGTAAGGCACCACAACCCATGATTTGTACTCATGCAGCTTTTCCTCTGCTTGAAAATGGGACATGCTGCATCAATGCAAATTGCAATTAACAGCAGCTTTGCCTGCCCACACCCACGGCTGTAAGCTGGACAAATCCCCGATACAGACGGCCTGTGAGGGTACAGACCTGATAATGGTGAGCAAGATGGAACTGAACTCGCAGCTCATTGCCCTGGAGCTGCGTTGGCTCTGCAGAGCGAATAGGAGAGAAAGGGCCAACGAAAACCCATTCGATGGAAAGATTTCAGGCCTTAAAGCAGTAAAAAATTTAGGGCCAGATTCCTCCTACCCCTGCTGGAGTTAATTGGCCTAACTCCATTCGAGTCCATTAACACCAGCGGGAGGATCTGGCTCTTATATTTCATTGCACTAAAGTCACCGTATACACTATACCACTCTTGGGAAGCAGAATGCTGGAGTACAAAAGTGTCTTTTGTTGCACAGTCACATTTCCAAACCAAGCAACACTTTAAATGTATGAAAACTGATTCTTCTGGGGGGGAAAAAATGGCCGCTGGGGTAAATTTAGCCTTAATTATCATGCCAAATTTCAACAGTGTATGGCTTTTATTAATGGAGATCTTTCACGACAAGAGAGTCATTTGGACACCCATGCTAAATTTGGGAATTTTAAAGAATTTTATATATAAAAATGAGTGAGTAATCAAGAATATTACTTGGACAATTCAACTAGCCTCTGAAGAGGAATTGACCCCACTTGCTGCGAAAATCACAGTATTTAATTTGTTTAACCGAAGGAGTTTTAGTCCTGCTTTAAATGGAAATCAGAACACAATGGAGCTACAAATGGTGCCTCCATAAGTGAAAATGTAACTGCACAACTACATGAATGAAAAACACATTTGTTTGAAAAGGCTCCGCAGCCATGAAATCTCCAGTATTCCTGATGCTTCATGATTTGTAAGTAGTTCAGCAAATGAAAATTAGATCTGAAAAGTAAACAAAAAAGCCTCTTCAGCAAATTCCAGCCAGACACAATTTGAATTAGACAGTACACGAAAACTCTCAGAGACAGGGTTAATAGTGGCAAATGTTGCAAGATCTTAAGCTATAGGACACTCACTCAAAGAGAGAGCACCAGCATTTTTATCAAGAAAAAAGGTTACTGAAAATGAATCAAGTAAAATACGCAGACCCAATGTGGATTACATGTGTATTTCATCTGTATAATACATATTCAAATCGACACACAAGGCATTTCTTCTATAAAATGTAATAAACTAAAATATATTAATATATATGGTTTACATCAAGTTAATATACTGCTATAAATATATAACTTGTATATTATTTATATAGGCTGAGATTTTCAAACTAGTTAGGCACCCAAATCCCATTAAAATTCAACAGCATTTGGGCACCTAACTATGCATATCTTATTAGCAACACAGATTCATACGTGCCAATTCTGAAAATACTTGTACATATGTTTAACATTACTATGGTGAAGTCAATGGGATTTAGGCACATGCTTAAAGTTAAGAATGTACTTATGTGCTTTGCTCAAAGCCCTGTATATCCACACCGAAGCACTGAAAAGTGGAGGTTGGAGTAATAGCAGTTCTGCCTGAAGAGCTGAAGCTAATAAAATACCTGCCTAAAAATTAAGGTGAAGTTGCATTTGTTGGCACTTAACAGTGGTTTGAGAGCATTCTAGAGTTTAAGAGTGGAATAAAATGTTCAAATGTTAGCAGGCCAGGAAATACAGAATTAAAGCTGCACTTCTCAATCAAGAGGAATACGGTAAAGTAAACTCTCTCTCTCACCTCCCCCAACCCGCCTTTGTGTTTCTTGGCTACGAAGTAGCAAAACAAAAATTAGAAGAATTGTATAACCGTGTTTAGCAGCTTTAATTTCAGAATGCCCTAATTCAAGATCCGCTTGTTTGGTTCACTCTAAATTTTGCAGGAAAAACTCTACCTCAGCATTAAATTTAACCTGTAAGTTTTGAGGCGGATCTGAAGGGTTTTGTGGTGTTTTACATTTTAGAGAGTCATCAAAATCAGGTTTCCAATGGAAACCAAAGTGCAACCTGAATAAAATTTGAATTAAATTCCCTGAATCTGCTCTAACTTCCACTGGTGTAAATCAGGAGTAACTCAGTGGAAATCAGAGTTATGTTGGTATAAACTATCATGAGATCAGAATCAAATCCTATCAGACTAAATTTTTATTGTAGTGTTTTCAGTTTATAAATTTATGCTCACAACATTCATGGTTGTGGCTATCATGTTCTGGCCACACTGATTTTTCAGCTGCTTTGGTATTTACTGAAATAATATTCTTCAGCTTTTTTAGATCTGATGTATGGGCACTTTTTTGAGTATCAGTTCCTGGGGAGGTAAACTTGCAGATTATAGGTCAAATTTCAAACATGACTCAGTCTAGGTTCATTTCTCCGCATATATATTTGCACATATAATTATTTTTGTGAATTTGTGAATGCAAATAACTTAATTTATGTGCACAAAATCTATTTGAACTTGATCTTCATGTGCCCATGGGACTTGATCATTTTTGTGCAAAAGTGACAGGACACAAATATTTGTAATCACAAATCTGCACATGCAGAAATAGAGGGCACATATTGGAAATGAGGTCTTGCATGTGCTGAAAACAACTATATTCATCATAACGATATTTTGTACTTCTTTGGTGTTTTTCATCTGCGGAGCTCACTGTGCTTTACATCTCAAATACAGGGAGTGTAGAATAAACCTATGAAGTAAATTCTGACATGTTTACTGGGGGGGATCTGAACAAAATGCAACTCACTCACATTTATTCTAGTGTAGGAGAGATGAATGTCATGGAAGGAGACAATAATAAGAGGAGACTAACTATGTAAATATGTACTATTATGATAGCATATAGAGGGCCCAATCAACATAAGGGGTCCATTTTGCTAGGCACTGTGCATAAACAGAATACAATCCAGTCTCTTCCCCCCAAATGCTTACTATCTAATTAGCCAAGATTGACAAACAAAAATAGACCAAAAATTCACAAGCAAAACACAAGCCTTATATACATTTAAAAAATCAGCTATCCCTAAATCCCTCCACCCTACTGGGCACTGGAGAAATGTGCCCAGCTTCCAGAAAATTCCTCATCAGTAATTGCAATGTTATAATATACGTATCTGGAAAACAACCTATAAACCAGATAAAGGATAAAATAAACTACTTCAATAATTTAATTTGAATGATCTTGGCATCAAAGAAAAAAACTATTTCAATCACATGTGGAGGCTTATTTGATCATTACCACTTTTCTAATGCACTCACTGCGGCTTAATGAGATGGCTCTTCTATGCTAAACAAGCATCAGTTATTTTGGAGGCGTTCATCAATTCCAGCATGGCAGCACACAATTGTCTCTCCTGCAAAGCTGCTTATTCTCAAAGAGCAGGCTTTAATTACACTGTCTGATATTTTAAAATGAACACGGTCGATTTTCATACAGTTTATATATGCTGATTGGACATTAACTTTTTAAATCAGCATAGAGACTGTAAAATATTGAAAATATTTTTCCTTCTTGCAATTTCCTTTGCATCATTTATTCAGTGAGCCAAGTCCTGCAGTTCTGACAGGGACAGAAATCCCATTGCTCTGTGTCCATAGTCATTTACACCAGTACCCGTGCAAAGTGGGAGGTAAGATGCCACCACATCAGAATGTTTACACCCACTGGTGTGGTTGACTTCTCCATAAAAAATTGGGCATTTTTGTCTGTGTAAAGAATGCAGGATCGCCATGATGTTTACCTGACCCCGGAGCCAGCAGTAGCAGCCTCAGCATTGCGGGGGAATCCACTGAAATTGGAAAGGTCGTGCAAACCATATTCATGCAGAGGATCCTCTCTCGGGCTGTTTGTTATCTCCACAACTTTCTCATGCCCCCTTTTCCTGCAGAGCCTCCACGCTTCCTCTGCATTCGGGCTCCGGTGAGGCACAAGCTCAAGCTGAAACCGCCGTTTCAAAGCAGCAGTGAGGAGGGGCTCTGTCTGCAATACCCTGAATGGAGCAACACCTGGAAAGAACACACTTTTGTCCACCTGTCGCATCCCGTCGGACAAGTATATTGAGAGCTCTCTAGGATACGGGCTGCCTTTTTTGTCACTTGTCTGCACAACAACCTAGCATAGTGGGACCCTGATGCTCAGTCGGGCTTCCTGCACGCTTTGTAATATAAACTACTCCTTAGAAGGAGCGGCTTATCTCCTGGAGACAGCCACAAGCCATGAAATGTGGACCCAGACTGCAAATACACCCAAAATAGTGAGGTGTCTAGAGCCTGGGTTTTGGTTTGGCTGCAAGACAGCTGTGAAATTCACATGGCTATGTCTACACAGCACACCACTGGGTGGCAGCATGTGTAGCTACATGCCAAAGTCAAAAGCGGGTTGTGTCCACACTGAGGTGTGTAGCTACACAAGACAGTGAAAGGCTCTGGCAGGGGAAAGGCTCTGAAGATACTGGAGTCCTTCACCATGGCAGGGAAAGGTCCAGGCAGCGGGGAGGCAGAGGGACAAGATGCTGCTAAAACTAGCTCGTAGACACTGCTTGGGCATGTAGAGAGCCATGTAGCAAAAAGGTACAGGTGTGTGTTTACTCCCCTCACCTAAGCAGTGCCTCACCACTTGCTATTTATACCCATGCTAGGGGGCGTGCCGTGAATGTATGCTACATGCCATCATAAGGAGTGTACACCTATCCCCAGACACAGGTTCAGCGTTCGAATCAGGTTTTAGGCTAACATCCATTTTCACATCTAGCCCAGCACACCGAGAATATCAGTTGTTACAGTCCCTATCTACCTTTGAATGGTAGCAGCTCATGCCTTTAGCCCTGGTTCAATCCCTGGTGTGCCATCCCACTCCACTGGCAAATTTTCCTAATGTTAATATGTCGTCCTACTGAGTTTCACAATATCTAGTATAGAATGAGTCACAACGGTTCTTTGCTTTCCATGGCCTCCTGAGAAGCAGCTAGGCCTGGGCAAACTAGATCATTGATCCATATAGTTCGTTATCCATGGCCCACCAGCGACCCGGGCCAGATGCATCAGAAGGAGTTGTAAATCCTCATAATATGTCACATGGTGCAATACAATAAATGGGGTGGGAGGAGACTGTCTCCCTGACCCCAGCTGGTGATCAGACAGCAAAAGCATCTGGACAACTACATATCAATCAACACCAGAAGAGATGAAAAGCAACAGGAGCCAAAAGCCAGTATGTTCCCCTCCACAAACCGTTTTCCTCCAACTATCAGCTTAATTCAAGGAAGCCCAGTGGCCTGTGTTACACTGGGGGCAGGAGGGGGAGGGGGGGGAAGTGTCCAGGCATGATGATCCCAATGCCACCTTTGGGCCTTAAACTCTATACATCTCTCTCTCTTCCCATGACACGTCACAGGCTTGGCACGAATTCCCACTTCCTGGGAGGCAGTACAAACAGGAGAGTGGCAAGAGAGGAAGGGAGCAGTTGGGAGAGGGGACAAGTGCAGTAAGAAGGGGTCAAGTCTGAGATGTAGGCAAGGGGAGAGTCATGCAGTGACACAGTGGTGAGGATGAGGAGCCTGAACGTAACGGGGAACTGAAAAGTTGTAGATATAATGAGACATGGTCGCCAGGGAGTACAGGGACCTTCAGCACCAAAAGCAAAGGCTCTTTGACTTGCAGCTAAAAGAGCACCGTAGCTGTGAGCAAATAGCCTATTAGATGGAAGCAAATTCACATACAAGATGATTTATTACCCAAGAGCCCAGTATCCTAACTGTTCCCTGCTCTAACCAGTCCCCTGCTGCTACCATTAGACCTCACAGCCTGGCTTGCAATTGAATAAAGAACCCCAGTTGGTGTGTCATACAATCCAGGTAGGAGAGCAACTCAGCCACTAGTAAGTATGTTCCAGAACTTCAGAGCGACCAGGCTAGACTGTGCATAATGGAGAGAGACTAAATCTTTTCTTCCAGTACAAGAGCAGTGTAGAGTTAAGTAGATTACAGAGCAACTGCTGAACTGTAGGGGCTGTGTTAATAAATCAAGCTAACTGCAGAAAAAGGAAGTTGTTTATTCTGTGGCGATAATTTCTGGGAGAGTCAAGCTGCTTGTGCAAATCATTTAGTCCTGCGTTCAGATGTTTCTCCCTTTCTATTCAGAATGGACAAGGCACCACCTAGTTCAATACAATGCCACGGTCCCTTTCTCCAGAACAGTTGAGACCTCTCAAGTTGGGTGCAATTACAGCAATGTTTTCTGTGCCCACCGCCAAGGCAATGCAGGCTACCGTCCCCCCTCTGCCCTGCCTGGCATTCCTATGCTGTAACATAGCCCTGTTGCTGAACCACACCCTTGACTGCCCCTCTTTCCCACACCAGAAACCTGACTTCAGCTCTTCCACACCTCAGCCTCCTGGAGCATAAAATGGAGGTTAGGGCTGGTGTCCTTTCCTCTGTCAGGGCTGCTTGGTGCCACTCCACTGTAGCAAAGTGCCCCTGATGACTGCTTAGCTGGCCTGGGAAGATCACCCCTGCTCAGGGGAGCCTTTGATGGCATAGAGCCACTGGGGAGGCTGCTGTGCCACCTTCTGTGTTGCTCCTGCCCCCAGGTTAGGCGGCACGTCTGGGGAAAAGAGAATGTGGCAGCGTTCCCCTGTACCCTAGGGATTCAGGGGTCCTTGGGTCTGTTGGCAGCCAAAGTCACTTTCAGCAGCCCTCAGGACTGCTCTAATTTATACTGGTGGGCCGGTCTTGCTCTCAACCTGGCCCCGAAATGGGGGAGCACGCAATTAACGAAAAGCCACCTATTTCCACCAACCCATTTCCTGAGCTACACTGTGCGCCCCTCCACTGCAGCCAAGGATGGGAGCAGAGATTCCCCCCCCCCCCCCCCCATAGCTCATCTTCCTGTGACAGAGGATAGCCCTCCGCGCACAGCAAGCCCTGGGTCTGATTTCTAGCAGGTTTCATCTGATCACTGATTTTCCCTCCCCCTTCCCAAAGGCTCTGTGTTTCAGAGGAGACTGAAACAAACAAATCCGGCTGTGCTCAGAGGATTATCTCCCACTAGACTATATAGGTACATTAATTTCCTGCAGCAATGCACCAGTGCCTTTGAGACTAAGGAAAGGCATTCTCTCCCTTCTGTGGGTTAATTGCCAAGCATAGCTAGCCAATGGGACATAATACATTGCTGCTGCTAAACACTGTCACAGAGCCCTTTCTCCATCCAACACTTTTACGTACACAAGCCTGAGTGCCGGTATGGGACACCACTGGTGTCACTGAGGTTGATGGAGCAAAACAATCAAAGCCATATGGGATGTAATACAACCCAGCAAAACACAGCTTTACTTTGCAGGACAATTTCCATGCAAACTGCACCACAAGGTGCTTGAAGTGCAATGCTATAAGGCAGAAGGTGGTAAATGACTTCTTCGGTTTCATGAGCCTCACCTCCCAGGCTACAACTCAATACATAGAGGATGATAACACAAAGCACAGGAAATGTCAGTTACAGAGCTGGTCAATCAAAAACCCTCTGCCGCAAAAACCCCCCACAAACTTTTCCCCACAAATGCCTTTTTTATTTAAAGAAAATTCTCATGGGAAAAAATTAGTTTCTTTCAAAATGTTTTGGTATGTTGATGAAAAAAACAGAAAAATATTTACCAGTTGTTTATTTTCCTCCTTTTCCCCCCATTTTGCCACTGGAGAAGGTGGCATGGGAAAAGGAAGGGAGGGGAGGGGAGAGGAAAGGGTTCAGAGAGGATGAAAAAAAAAGAGAACATTTTTCTTTTTGGTGGAGAGAAAGCTTTTTTCACAAAAAATAATCATTTCTTGAACTAGTAATTTCCCCATCTGCTCTGAAGGTGGCAGGCCTGCCCCATCTCTGTACTTTGTAGACCAAGACAGCAGGGAAGGGAGGAGGTAACTGACTCTGTGAGGAATCCCCATCAGCATGTCAGGCCATGCAGAGCTAAAGAAAAGAGGGACGGTTAGATGCGAGACAAGCTTCCATCAAGGCCAAGAAGGGGAACTGTTTCCCTTCTGGTCAGATTGAGACAGGCATCTTCTCTAGTGCCAGAAATAAACGAGTGAAAATCTAGAGTGGGGAGGGGAGTTTTCACCGGGTCTTTTAATTCCCTGCCTTAGACACTGCCTCCTTGGAGTTGGAAGAGACATCTGTGGGAGGTGATGGAGAAGGGAAAGTGGGGAGAAAACAGGCAAATGAGACAGCAACAGCTGGAGGGTGCACAAGGGGCCTGCACTTAACCTCAGGGGCTAAGGCGTGGAACACCCAGCTAGCAATTTATGGCTGGTGTGGGGATGAATCCCACCGTCATTGTCTGACAGAAGCACCTAGAGACTCAGCTGAGCTCCAGGCCCAATGTGCTCCGTGCTGTATGCACATATAGCAAGAGACAACCCCTGCCTTGAATATCTAATAGCTTCATAGACAAAGGCTGGGAAAGGAAGGATTACCATCCCCCATCTTATAGATGAGGGGACTGAACCACAGAGAGATTCAGAGCAACATCTTCGGTCCTACCACGAGACCATGCTCCTCTCCAACACTGGTGGGAGGGTTCGAGGGAAACCCCGTAAACCCAGAGATTCCCCTGCTAGAGGGCTAAACTATCCCATCTCAGAGAACGATCTGGCTCAGTGTGTTCCAGCGCTTGTCACCAGGATTGTGTGCACAGTGATTCATTTCTGTCACAAAGGCTCGGTGTTGACATTCAGAGCCTTATCACAGGGCTCTGCTCTGTTGGGCTGGGCCGTGCTGGCTGCTATAAAGTTCACTTCTCACAAGTTAGAGAGAGCGGCTGAGCGAGCGTTAGAGCTGAGCCTCCGGTATGAAGCGGCTGATCCTTTGGATGCTTTGCCTGTGGCTGGCCAATGGGTTGCAAAGGTAAGCAGGCTTCCCTCCCTTCTCTGGGCCCCCCAGGCGATGGCAACTCTAGGGTCAGGGCTTGCAGGGAGGCTCATTCCCGAGGATTCGTGGATTGTGGCATCGGTGAACATTGCAACAAACAGTAGCCAGAGCCTTGTGCCTAGACCCAGCATTGCTGGATGGGGAGGGGTAGGCAGGCTGGGGTAACATGAGTGGGAGAGCCCCAGTCAGACCCAGCTTTGCAGGGACCAAGCCCAGTTTCCGTTCCCATCAGGATATCTCCTCAGTGGCTGGTGAGATGACTCCAGCAGATGGAGACAGAAGCTGGGGACCTGAATCAGAGGAGATGGTGGGTTAATATGAATTACCTGTTGGTAAATGGGTGTAAGAGTCTAAATGGGTGTAATTCACTCGTGAAGGGGCCAGCAAAGAAGGATGCACCAACTGCCAGGAGCAGGAACAAGGCATAAACTCTCTGACGGTGTTTTAACATTGACTTATACCTGCTTCCAACTCCTCAGCTTGTAAGCGATAACAATTTAGACTTCTTCACCCTTGCTTACCTCTATTACCTAAATTACAACTCACCTCCACACTTGGTTCTAAGATTCAGGACTGCTGGGTGGGTTCTATTCCTGGCTCTGCCTGTGAATCACCCCCCGGGCAAGTCCGCTCACCCCTTGGTATCTCAGATATAAAGCAGGGATAACACCAACTCTTAGGAGGGCAGGGTTGAGAGTCTACACTGATGGGCATTTAAAAACACACTTTGGGGTTCACAACTGAGCACTGCTCGGGAAATGAAAAGAAACATTAGTCGGTCGCAGCTGTTAGCATCAGTGGGCAAAACGGATCTGGATTTCTCAACACTATCAGCCAATCTCCGTGCTTATCTATTCCCCATGCAAACTCATTACAGTCAAAGGGACACACCTTGGTGCCACTGAAGTCAATGGGCTTGGAGAGGGTGTAAATCAGAGAATCACTACCCCCCTGAGCAAAGGACCAATTTACTATTTGTGTTGTGATCACACCTGGGAGCCTCAATCCTCTCAAAACAGCTGCTCAATGTGCAGTGCCAATCAAAAAAGCTTTCGGGACATTGGGAATCATTAGGAAAAGGATAGATAAGAAAATAGAAGAGATCATAATGCCACTATATAAATCCATAGCACACTTGCTCCTTTAATACTGTGTGCAGTTCGAGTTGCCCCCATAGAAAAAAAAGTTGTATTAGAACTGGAAAAAATACAGAGACGGGCAACAGAAATTATTAGAGTATGAAACAGCTTCCAAAAGGAGGAGAAATTAGAAAGACGGTGACTATTCAGCTTAGAAAAGAGATGGCTAAGAGGGGATCTTATAGAGATGTATAGTGTCATGACCAGTATAGAGAAAGTGAATAGGGAAGTGTTCTTTACACCTTCACATAACACATAAGCCAAGGGTCACCCAATGAAGTTAATAGGCAGCACATTTAAAACAAACATAAGGAAGTATTTGTTCATACAGTGCACAGGAACTCGTTGTCAGGGGACGTTGTGAAGGCCAAAAGTATAACTGGATTTAAAAAAGAATTAGGCAAGTTTCCATAGGATAGCTCTGTCAACCGTGCTTAGCCAAGATGGTCAGGGATGCAACCCTATACTCTGGGTGTCCTTAAGCCTCTGACAGCCAGAAGCAGGGACTGGATGACAGTACATGGATCAATTGATAATTGCTCGGGTCTATTTATTCCCTCTGAAACATCTGGCACCGTCCACTATTGGAAGAGAGGATACTGGGTTACATGGACCATTGGTCTGATGCAATATGGCTGCTCCTATGTAATGTCATAGACCAGGGCCCCACTGTGCTGGGTGCAGTACAAAACACACAGAACAAAGACAGGTCCCGTCCCCCAAAAGTTTACAAGTGAAGCCCATACCATACACCAGTACGTGTGTGCCTTCTAGCAGATGCCATGCACCGGGCAGACGGGCCAATCCACACAGTACTTTTGCAAGCCTTCTTTTAATTCGGGTTCCCTAGTTCCTGTTGTTCAGGCCCATGTTTACTGGGCAAATGGCTTCTTTCCCCAGGGTGCCCCTGAGGAGACACAAATCCCTGCGGAAAACCCTGAGGGAGAATGGACAGCTGGCCAAATTCTGGAAGGCCCAGAAGCTAGACATGATCCAGTACACGGAGGACTGCTCTGCCGCTCCAGATATTAACGAGCCACTCATCAACTACCTGGATGTAAGTTACGCAGCAAGGAGTGGTGGGGATGAGGCAGCATAGGGGGCACTGCTTTGCAGAAATCACTGAAAAGCCAGGCGGGAAGCAGAGAGAGCGCATTATTTTGCATGAACAGCCTTGAATGCCCTACATCCTGACCCTTGAGCTCAACTCCTGTTAAACAGAGGCTGAGGAAAGCCAACAATAGTGTGCCAGAGTTATCGGTCTGCCTTACTTTTTACTGGTCTTTGGTATGTGACTTGTGAATGTAATGTTGAGCCCATACAAAGGGTTCCATTCAGTGGATATCACTCACACATCCCACTTTTTGCCTACTCTTGTGAACATGAAGCTAGTGACAGTAGTCTAGGGGCTTGTCTTCACTACCTGCCGGATCAGCGGGTAGCAATTGATCTGTTAGCAATCGATTTCTCGCGTCTGGTGAAGACGCAAGAAATCGATCGCCCATGGCGCCCCTGTCGACTCCAGAACTCCAGCTTGCCAAGAGGCGCAAGTTGGAGTTGACAGGACAGCACGCTGCTGACTGCCGCCGCCGTGAGGATGGCAAGTAAGTTGGCTGGAGATACACAGACTTCAGCTACGTGATTCACGTAGCTGAAGTTGCATATCTGTAGTTGATCCACCCTACCCTCCCATAGTGAAGAACAGCCCACAAGCCAAGAAGCAAAATCCCCTCCAAAACTAAAATACAACAACACAAGTAGAGCAGAGTCCAAGCCAGAAGGTTTGGACCCAGAGACCAACGTTCCCAGTGGGCTGGGGTATTTCCTGAACCCACCGTCTTTATCTGGCCTGTTATAGTGTCAGTGGTTGTGACATTTGGTTCAAAGCATTCCCAAAGTTCAGGGTATGTTTGGACCTTTACAAGGATTCTGCTCCAGCCTATTCCTGCTCCTACTGACGGTTGTGGGAGATGGGCCCCCGAGATTGACTGGCGCAGGACAGAGTCCACAATTACTGTCCATTTTCATTCTGGATTTGTTACCATTTTTGTTGGCTCTTGCTATATCTGGCTCCCGCTTTCCCTCTAGCATCCTGCTGCAGCATCCACCACATGGTGTCAGTCACTCCAGAAACAAACTCAGCCCGTTGCAAACATCCATTCCAAGCTATTCTGCTGGAGGTTTGCTCTGCTGCGGTTTCCCACGGTGCCTATCCCTGACAATGGCTGTTGCTTTACTCTTTGGCTAGATGGAGTATTTTGGACAGATTTCTATTGGGACCCCGCCTCAGAATTTCACAGTGTTATTCGATACCGGCTCCTCCAATCTCTGGGTTCCATCCGTCTATTGTGTCAGCAAAGCCTGTGGTAAGTAGCGATTCTTCAGCTAACTATTGCTCCTGGACATTGGCTGGGGCAGAGTTGAGAGACTGAGCCTGATTCTCCACTCAGCCCCAAAGTAAATCAAGAGAAAAATCAAGTGAAGTCCATGGAGTTTGCCCCCTGCCCCGACATGTACACTGGTCTATCAGCCTTGAGGTGCTTAGAGAAATCCCCCTCTTCATGGTCACCTTACTAGCTTCATGAGCCATCGCTTTGCAAATGCAGGCAAAATTACGTATGCTCTGAAAGAGCACCAAGTGAATGCACCAGACTGGAATCTGCACTGAAATCAACCCATAGGAAAAGGGATGGAACAAAAACAGAAACCCTTTGTCATGCACACGGTGTGTTAGGTCTGTTTTGTTACAAGGTCAGATTGCATGGAATAGCAATGGCACGAGGCAGGAGTCCTGGAAACTACAGAGCAATCGAGACTGGGCAGCAGTCCCAGGAATTCAGCTTAATAGTACACACATGCTGCTGGTTCTGGGCAACTGCAGCAGGGGTATTTTCCGGGTAATCGGCTGTGGTGAAGGATCTGGGGCAGTGGCGCTGTGGCTTTCAGGAGTGGGTTGATCAGTAGGCAGGTGTCTAAGGAGTCAGATCATTGCACAACACGTGTTTATTGTGCCTCAATTTCGGTCTTTGATGGATGAGGGAGCGATAGATTATTGGGACATGGATCATTATTCTACAGTTAATGTACAATTCCTTAGCAGCCAGGGAAAGGTCAAAGGAGCCTTAAAGGGTTGTGTTGTGTGTGGGAGGAGTTGGGGAAGGATTGTCCGTTTTGTCTAATTATAGGCATTGGCTCCACTCTCAGTGAAGACTTTCAGGTGGGCCTGGGATACGTACAAATGATCTTGTGCAAGTGGCCACATATGGAGTATCCAGCCATAAGGGGTGCCAGGCTGGATGCTCAGAAATGGAGGGACCCCAAATCAATGAACACTTTTCATAGTGTTGGCCCCCTGTCCTAATTTTTCACACTTGCTGTCTGGTCACCCTAGTTCCAGATGGGTAGTGGTGCTTGGTAAACACAGAGAAAAATTCTGGAACTCAAGCTCTGTGGAAACCTGTGGAAACCTGTGTCTACCAGTTGTAGCCATTTTCTGTAATAATCCTTTCCTCTTTAAGACAAACTGTAACTGGATACATGACGGTGCTAAGAATTATTATTCTTTGCAATACAGAAAATACATCTCTAAATGCTCACATTGTGCTATTGCACTTTAATTTACAAATTAACATGACCATTCCATTGCACTGAGTAACTTCACTTGCCTCATTTTTTGTTCGGTGTTTGGACAGCACCTAGCACACAGGGGTCCTAGTTCACAGCTAGCGCTCCTAGGTGCTACAGTAATGCAAGCAACAAATAGCAATAACAGTGGCTTCTTGTTTTACTACAGTTGGGCATTCCAGATTTCACCCATCCGATTCCAGCACCTATGGTGAGGTTGGCACTCCTTTCTCGATTCAGTATGGGACTGGTAGTTTGTCGGGAATCATTGGATCAGATCAAGTCACTGTAAGCAGAGTTTGGTTCTCTTTTTATTTTTCTAAAGAAAAATTTAAAAAGGTTCTACTCTCATTTTCTCTCTCCATGCCACTGTGACTGCAAGAGATCATTATGAGCCCATTTCCCATTGTTCTTTCTGAGTAGGGCACCATGACTCCAGACCCTTTCCTGGCTCAGCTCCCAAGGAAGTCAGTGGGAATGGAGGGCATTCTGCACCTCAAGGGAAGTGCTCAGAACATTTCAGGATTGGGTCCTCGGGGCACGCCTGTTGTAAATGAGGAGATTCCTCACGCCACTCTTGACACCACACACATACTTACAACGGATACAACTAAACCCCACTCATCCACCCCTTCTCCCCAAGCATGCTCTCCTTCTTCATGAGAATAAGAGACCTAAGGCAGGACTCTGCTTACAAATATGAGCATTAACCCCCTAACTCCTTTTTGAGTGGGCGGATTAGAATTTCTACCCACAGCAACTCCTGACCTTCTCTTTAGCTTGCTGCAGGGTAAACTTTGGACTTTTATGTTCTTGCTTGGAGCCAATGAGACACTCCTGGTCTAGTTACCAAGATGAGTCAGCAGAATAGCTCTGCACTTCACAACAAGGTTCTACGCCCTGAAAGCCTTCCCTTCCTATTCTTTCCTGCTATGGCACCATAAGTGGCCTGCTGCTGAGCCTTCTGATGAAAGGTCAGAAACAAGAAGTAGCTTGTCTTTCCCCTCTAGGTTGAAGGCATCACTGTCAGCAACCAGCAGTTCGCAGAGAGTGTCAGCGAGCCAGGAGATACTTTCCTGGATGCGGAGTTCGATGGGATTCTTGGGCTGGCCTATCCATCACTGGCAGTGGATGGGGTTACCCCTGTGTTCGATAACATGATGGCACAAAATCTGGTGGATCTGCCAATATTCTCAGTCTACATGAACAGGTGTGAACACGATTCTGTACAAAATGGGCCACTGCCTAAGGGCCAGGCCTTCTTTTCAAGGGAATTAGGAACAGACTAGGCTCCAAAAGGGCTGTTAGAATAGGAATGGGTTTCAGACAGTAAGCTTTCTGGGGCAGAGACTGCCTTTTTGTTCTGTTTGTCCCATGTCTGGCACAATGGGGTCCTGGCTCATGACCGGGACTCCCAGGCATTATTGTAATACAAAAAAAATAAACATTAAGTATTTTGGGGAGAAAACGAATGGGTTTCAGGAGTTTAAAGAGCTATGAGCACAGTAATAGGATTATAGAGTGGGAAATGCTTCTGCTAATGGAAAACCCAGATGTACCAAATCCTCTTTTCTCCAGGAACCCGGATTCCTCTGTTGGGGGAGAGATATTATTTGGTGGCTTTGATCCTTCTCATTTCAGCGGGACTCTGAGCTGGGTCCCAGTCACTAAACAGGGATACTGGCAAATCCAATTGGACAAGTAAGTGTCGGGGGGGGGGGGGGGAAACTCTCCGCAATGGCGGCTGGGGTGGAGGTGGCACTGGGTGGGCACAGATTAGAGGTAAATTGTGTAACCATTAAACCCTGTCAATTCACAAAAGCAGCAATCCAAAGCCACTCATCCCCTAAACTACATGCACTGACCCAGGAGCTTGGTGCTACGATCAGTCAATGGACAAAGGGATTCACTTAGGAAAAAGGATGCTCCCAAACCTCCTGCCTTCTGTGGCTCTTGAACAAAGATAAAGGAGGGTCTTGTGCTTAGGATACTAGCCTGGGACACAGAAGAACCAGTTCCCAGCTCTGTCACGCACTCCCTGTGCGACCTTGGGCAAATCACATTGTCTCCCATGCCCTACTTTTCCATATATATGTGAAGGCAATAGTCCTTTCCTGCTTCCTAGGGGTGCTGTGAGGCACCCAGATACAACAGAGACCTGAGGGTCACATGAGAACGAAACAGATAGAATTGCATCTTATGTTCTGAAAACCATGTCTGTACTAAACTAGATTTTTGTCCCATCTAGGGTCCATTTTTTTTTGTTTGTTTGTTTTTTTAAACACGCCTGGGACCAGATTTCCACAGCACACAGCACACAGCCTGCCACTGGTGGGCAGGTTTTCTATAGCGCCTAGGGCCCAACGTGCCGGGCTCTTGTAAAAAGCTGGCCCACATTGAGGAATGAAAAACAAAAATGTTCTCTCAAAAAAAAATAGACTTAAATAGCCCAATCTACGTACCTTGTTGATTCTTCACCTCTGCCTAGAAGCAATGTAATATCCTAGGGCTTATCCAGAGACCTAAACCAAAGAGAATGTAAAATATTTAAGGAAAAGCCTCACTTATATTTTATGTACATGATTTAAAGTAGCTAAAATCTCCATCATTTGTCAGCAGCCACAAGAATCCAACTTTAATATAACCTGCAAGGCATACCCGTAACACACTTGCACAGAGCAATTTATTCCCACCTAGTGGCTGGGCCAAACAGAGACCAGCCTACTAACTTCTACCAGTGAAGGAAATTATTCCTTTAGCTGAAGTAATAGAGCTTTGATGCTGCAGCTTCTGGTGATGACCAGCTCCTGAGTTCAGCTCCTGGTGACAACCAGTTTTTGTTTTATATACACAGAAAGCAATTCTGCTAATTAGTTAATTGTGCTCTCCTATCTGAGTGGCTCACAGACACCAGAGTAATTATCAAGCAAAGCGTCATTACTTACTCTCTAACCACATGCACAATCTTATCAGACTATCCCATTGAATCTGGAATGGTCACAGTTCTGATGAGCTCTCTCTCAGCCATGTGTTGGGTCGCTGGGGAGAGGAATACATTTCTCATAGGCTCTTTCTCCAATGCTTGTTCCATTTCCTTCTTCCCCAGCATAAAGGTGGGCGAGACAGTTGCCTTCTGTGCAGAAGGATGCCAGGCGATAGTAGACACCGGGACCTCCCTCATCACAGGTCCTTCAAAAGAAATTAAAGAAATGCAAAATTATATTGGTGCAGTGCCTACGGATGGTGAGGTAAGCCAATGGGCGATGGGCTGATACCACATTTCCTGGATGCAGGAATTCTTGTCTCCCCATGCTAGATTTCCAACCAGGATATAATGCCTCAAACAAAATATTACAGGAATATTTAAAGTTTGGCATCTCTGCTGGAGACAAGTAAAGGCTCTAGGGTTTCAAAAGGCCTGATCAGACCCATACAATATGTCAGCAAACAGCCCCGGTAAAGAGATAAAGGCACTCGCTATTGAAACCTTGCCTTTACCATTATGCCGCTGAATATTACTTGGTCAGCTGGGGTCTCTGTATATAAACACTGCTGTCAAATTTCAATAAAAATCTGGATGTAGATATCCTTCCCTGTCCCCACAAAAGCTACAAGTACTCATGCTGGCCTGTTTCCTTTTCTGCAAGACAATTATTAATGTTGCAGGACTGCAATACTTAGAGATTAACAAGAAAGTGCTTGTAGGTCCATGTGCTCATACAGGAGACAGCATGGTTTAGAGAACAGAATCCTGGGTGAGACCCAAGAAATGTAGTTCTATCCTGGCACTCGTTTGCTGGGCATGTCCCTTACCTTATCGGGATCTCATCTGTAAGGGGCATTGGGTGTTGTAACAACTTCCCACCCAATGCAGCATTATTCCTTGTTGTACATTTACTACCATCCAGCAGCAGCTTAGTCCATTTTACATAAAATCGGGAATACCTTTTCCCCAGGGTTTGGGTATTTTTTCCCCACAGAAGGCTCCTTCTGATACAAGGCCACTGACCCATGACATCCACCTTCATTGAGGGTATAGCGACATACAGCTAGCTAGAGGAAAGATTCCTTGGGCACACCTACATGAGCTGAAATCCCACCTCTGAGCTTAATGCCTACCCCTAACCCATACATCTGTCAGCAACAAGTCAAAGGACTAGCTCCCAGAGTCAGCTGCTGGGGAAGGGGAGAGCTGTATTAGGCTTCCTGGCCTAGGCTTCCTGGCGCGCCAGGTAAGCTGTCCTTGCAGCCTGCCTTTAGTCAATCTGTGTCATGTCTGTTACTTTGCAGTACGCCGTGGAATGCAACAACCTGACAGTGATGCCTGACGTTACCTTCACCATCAATGGGATCCCCTACACGCTCAGTCCCCAGGCCTACACCATCATGGTACAAGCTTCTTCCTCATTCTGAAACTGGCATGATAGTATGTGTGTCCGGTTTCCCTTGTAGGCTCATGTGCAATCCAGCCTTGAGAGGCGGGTTGTGCTGAATGAAGTCCCATTTTTAGCTCAGGCAGGAAGTTGGGAAGCACAAGAGAACCTACAGCCTCTGTTTAATGTTCACAGGACCAATTGCTGTTCTGGAACAGTTCCAGCTATGAAAGGGGCAATAGGAAGTGTGATCAGATGGTTGGAGCAGGGAGGTGAGAGGCAGGATTCCTGGGTTCTGTTCCCAGCTCTGGGAGGAGGGTTGGAGCATGGGAGTGGGCACTGTATGTCCTGGAATCTATTCCCAGCATTGAGTCACTGGGGGTCTGGTGGTTATAGCAGAGAGACTGGGAGACAGGAGTCTTAGAATCAGCTCTCAGAAGGGTGCGTGGTTTGAGTACTGGGCTGGTAGTTAGGATTCCTGCATTTTCTTCCTGGCCTTTCTAAAAAGGTGGGATTTGTTCTGATATTCACAATTCCTCTTCTCCCCTAGGATAATAGTGACGGCATGCCATTCTGCACCAGCGGCTTCCAGGGGCTGAACATGCAACCACCAGCTGGGCCGCTCTGGATTCTGGGTGATGTTTTCATTGGCCAGTTTTACGCTGTCTTTGACCGTGGAAATAACAGAGTTGGGCTGGCACCAGTTGTCCCTTAAGGCAGTGTTCCCTAATGATCAGAGTAAGGCAGTGGGAGTCAGTGTAGAACTTGGTTCTATTCCTGGTTCTGTCACTGTGTGACTTTGGGCAAGTAACATCATGTACCTTTGTGCCTCAGTTTCCCCACCCGTAAAACAGGGTTACTCATACTGACCTCTTTGTAAAATGCCTTGGGATCCTTGGTTGAAAAGCACTACAGAAACACAAAGTCTATCAGGAGGCATTTGTGTGACCAATAGAAAAATGTCTTTGGTAACTGTTAAAACCAGTTTACAGATTTTGATTTTACCCTTGAGTTAATGGAAATTTTCATCAAATAAAAAGAGGATTTCAATTCTTGTTTTACATCTAAAGCCACAACAATCAGACTCAATTAGATTTGGAAGCTACTACAGAAAACATGGCTGGCCTCGGTAGGCTGAATTGTGCACAGTGGCATCATTCTTCACCACCATGAATTAAAAGCTCTGGATATGCCTGAAATACCTTATGGGTGTCCTTCTCTGTATTAGCAGCATTTTCATTGGATTGGGAAGAACCGTGACTGTGTAGGAGGAGAATATGGTGGTCAAAGCTACCTCAGCTGAAGAAGAAGTTATATTATCCGATTGCCTTTAGGCTGCAATTTTCAAGAGACTTAGGAGCATGAGTTCCACTGAAAATCAGTAGGAGTTGGGTTTCTACTTCTGAGGTGCTTTTGAAAATCCTGCTTTTAAAGGTCACATTCTGTGGCAAGAGGCAGAACTAGATGGAAAGTCCCTAATGAAAACCTGATACTTCCGCCAGTTTTGCCAAGGTTGGTGAACACCTGGGCAAAATGTGGAAGAAGCCTGAAGTGATCCTGTCTGTGCTTTGAAACGTGCCCGCTTGACTGGTGCTTTCCACTGAGTTTTGCTCTGAGTGTCTGGGTTATTTCCCGAGCTGTAGAGAGGGTGCATGCACTTGCAGAGTGAGAGCAGGTAAAGAAAGCTTTGGGCCAATCTCTGCAAACAGACAGCACTGCGGTTGGCACAGCTGGAAAGATGAGTCCTAACATGGGTAGCACTCTGCAAAATAGGCAACTTATCAAAATCTGTGTGTTAGAGGTCAGCCTGCCCCCTCACAATGGTGTCTAGAGCATGTGACTTGTTAACGGTGAGCATAGGGCTTATTAGACAATACATGTGAGTGAATTTAGCACCCACAGCTCACACATGATGTATCTTGAGAAATGCATGCAAGTCAGCAGAAAAGGGAAGAGAGGAGAATTATTGTTAGCCATGTGTCCTTTCTGAGATTTTCACTCGTGTGGAAACAAACCCATATAACTAATAGCCAGTGCAAACTCACACAGCAAATAGACCCTAGGTCAGCATATCATAAAGATGGAAGATATCCACCATGTCTAATTCTGCTCTTGGATATTAGACATGAGCCTGAACCAAACCTCTGGATCCAGACACCTGTGAACTTAGGAGACATTTGTATCTGGGACCAAACTTTGCAGCTGATTCCACTCTTCAAAATGGGCCAAACCTAAAGGCTAGATGTGAACACTCCAAAGCATGGGGAGAGTTTGGATCTGAACCATGCAGCTTGGGCTCACTGGTTTTAATCAGTTCACCTACATGAACAAACTGGAAGGGTGTGCCTATCTTGTTCAGATAAAATGACTGTGTTGCTATCAAACTTATTTGTCATTGTGTCTGTCAACCACAATTCATTCCTGCACTCACGCCACCGTTAGTGGCACTTTATTTAGCAATATGCCTGGACAAAGTACTATAAAATACTGTGCAACTGTATCTAACATTCCCAGCTCCGAATCCTGATTAGCATACAGAGATATTTGTTTCCCACCCAAACAAGAGTTACCAGGCATAACTCCACCACAAATGGCAAAAGGCAGCAGCTGAAAGTTGCTTTGTAGTTAAGCTCTCAGCTTCTATGGTGTACAGTGGGATTGATTTCCCCATACTGTACTTACCCACCCAGTAATGTATCCGAGGAAGCAGTAGCCAGACAAATATCCAGTAAGAGGACAGCCTAATGGTGCTAGGTGTCTCCTGAAAAATCTCTCTTCAGGACTTCTGTGGCCCCCACTGTATCTCAGCATCTCACAAGCTTTGCTGTGTTTATTCTCACCACACCCCTGTGAAGTAGGGCAGTGCTGTTATCCCCATTGTTCAGATGGAAAACAATGGAAGTTAGGAGCCTAAATATTTTTGTTGGTCTGGGCTCGTGTAACTCGTTCAAGGTCTCACAAGGAGGCTCTGGCAGAGTAGAAAGTTGATAATGGATTCTCAGTTGTAGCCTCACACCCTATCCACTGAACCAGCCTTCCTCATTAGCTCCCTAGAAACGCCTGTTGTGTTTTAGAGATGTTGTTCTCCACGGTCCCACAACTGACTTCGTTATTAAACCACAGCCACACAGACTGTCATCATCAGCTGAAGAGGTCCTTCAAAATGAGTCACATTGCAGGATACGCAGAGAAAGGATGGGGAAGGCAGCAGAGTCTGGTAGGAGTTAGGCCATACAGGAGGAGGTTGAGAAGCAGAAGTGAGAGTTGGAACCATAGCTGTTCAGCGCTCCCTGAGTCACTTCAGGATAAGTACATCATGAACATCCCAACATTGGAAAGGAGAAGTAACTGGAGGGTGAATTGCTACTGGTTCCTAGGCTGTGAAGCAATCCCAGCCACGAAGCAGGTTGCAGGGCTCGCCCTCAGAGCCGGGGATGGAAATGGGTCGATCAGCTGACTAGGCAAAACATTTCCATTCAGCTCAGCATGGCTGATCATGTGAACGGCAAAGAGGCCAGAAGTAGTCACAGAAAGGGTCAAAGAGAGCCTGGCCAGCCAGGCTTGGGGAGAGATTACTACTGGAATCCCTAGCTGCCAAGGTTTTCCTGGAGAAATGGCAGTAATGGGGTTTGGATCAGGACTTTAGGGCCAGGGCAACTTTGGGAGCAGACAAGAGAACACCACCTGCCAAGGGAAGGATTCTCCAAAGTGCAGGAGGGTAAATCCTGCCTTGGGTGCCCTGTGCCCATAACATGCTGCATTATCTGCTACTTGTGCATGCCATGCTCCGGACTGGCATGGTTTTCAAAGCATGTGTTGTGTCCTTTGCTGTTTACAGAACAAGAGCAATGCAACAAGCCCATGGGGGCACCATTAGGCCCCACATCACCATACACCAGCGTGCCAGGCCTAGCTGTAGGCATATTGCCTTTCTGATTGGTTTCCGTTAGCTTCTATACCATAGAACACAGTGAGCGCCAATAGACAGCTCACAAACAAACAATTTAAGGAGTTACTACCCTATTCCTATACAGCATAGCATGGCAGTGTAACAAGGACACACCTTCAATCTGCGTGAACAAGGAGTACCCTTGTTGCTCGGTGCTCAGGGCTATACAAGTATTTGAATGGGAGGGTGCCAGGCTCTGCAGGACTGGATTGAATCCCACACCAAGTAATTTCCCTGTTCTAATCTAATCTTCAGTGTATTTTATTTACCCTGGTACTGCCTGGGAGGCGGGACAATGCTAATCACCCCATTGCACAGATGTGGAATTGAGGCACAGAGAGACTTAGCGAGTTCCCCAAGGTCACACAGAGTCTGAGACCTAGCCTAGGATGCTCAGCCTTTGAACATCCTTCCTCTCTATCACTGCCTGGGCTCTCCTCCATCCTCCTTTGCTTATTTTAACTCTATATTTTTCCTCAAGCCACAAGAAATCAAAATCTGCTTGAGTGTTTCTTTTTTTCTGTTGAGTCATATGACAGTCCTGCTGGCTGTTAAACTGCTGAGTTTCCTGTGCTAAATAGTAGTATCCCTTTATGGGGAACTCTGATCTGTGTGTGTAAAAAAGCAGAGCACGTGCCTTTTGGGAGAGTCAGTGCTTGTAAAAGAGACTTTCGGTGTGGTCTGTAGCATGGTTAGACTGCCGCTAGGCTAGGAAAAACCGGCTCTGTAATTCCCCACCTCTGCGAGTGGTGGAACAGGCAAGATCAGGTGTTTTATTGCTGTGCTGTCTGCCCCAACCTTGATGTCATTAAGATCAAAGGGAAGGATCTCTGATCAGACAGGCCCCAAAACTATGCTTTTTAAGGAAGAAAAACCCTTCACAAGGAGCCTGATACAAAGCCCATCGAGATCAATGGAAAGTCTTTCCTTGACATCAGTGGCTTTGGACCAGGCCCTTTAAGGGGATTCCCGCTCGAATGAGGAACAGGGATTTGTGTTTCTTCCTTTGAAGCAATGGGAGCTGCCCACATGCTGGGTAATATCACGAGAGCAACCCATGTTTCTGAAATGAAACTGGCTCTTCATTAAGAGAACAAGTTACAGAGGTAGAGCAACTACAGCTAGCATTCCAGCCATGTGCACACAGACTGGCCTCCTGGTAACTCTTCCCTCCAAGTTCCACGCAGGTTGCTCGATCCACTGTCAGACACAATACTGGACTAGATGGGCCACAGGCTTGATCCCAGTCTGGGAATGCCCAAAGTATCTGCAAGAGTCACTTGCAAGGAGTGAACTTAGCTTGCCACACACCTGTGCTTTCCCCATATTTAACCAAGAGTACAGGGTGCCCTCCTCCAGCCTGTGCGTGACTCATTGTGCTGCTGCTATAAGCAGGAGACAGTTCCTACACCCACCCACATAGCACAAGATGGCTAGAAAACCAAAAACAGACACTGAGTTCAGCAAGAAAGTGTCAGGAGTCAGCAGAAATAGAAAAAGGCAGCATGTACAGAAGTGGCTCCAGGTTACAGGCCCCTGTGTGAATTCAGATGGGAGGGCCCCTAGGCAGGCCTCAGTTGCAAAGCTAGCCCAGGAAATGCGGGTCCTTAAGGGACCTACGCAATCGATTACCCTACCAGGCTGGCATAGGGGAGGTTATCACCGAGAGACCTGGGGAGAGTGGCTTCCCTAAGCTCATCTTCCTGGATGTGGGAGGTTGGGATGGGCAATTGCTCAGAGAGCAGGACTCCCCATAGGTCTGTACCCTGCCTGACACACCTGGCAAAGGCTACGGGCTTGCCCCAGCATGCAGAAAGCTGGTGCACACACCCCTTTAGTATTACATGCCTTCGGCAGCATGGCACTCCCTCCTCCAGGAAGTACCCATCTCTAGGTGGAGCCTGCTATCGAGGTTGGCCGCCTCAGTGTTTGCTCTCAGATTGAATCAGACATGCCCTGAAGAAGTTATCTAGTGAACAGCTTATACTGAAGAGCCCACCCAGCAAGGAGCAGCCCGAGTAGTTCAGATCAGAATGACTGTCCTTCCTTGTGCACACTCGGATTGTAGCTGGACTCAGGGAGAGAGTCCACGCATCCAGCAGTGTGGCATAGAGGTGCCCAGGTCAGTGCACTAAGAGGGAAGGGACTTGTGTCTCTGGGAAGCATCATGCTTTAGCCATAGATACCCAACTAGATCGATCGCTGCTCTGTTCCGCCATAACAGCTCCTGTGTGCCGACATCAGAAGTCAAGCCGATGGGATACGCACATTTTCCTTCAGACACGACTATAGTTCAGGTTACTGGGAGTATCGAAATCGGAGGGTGAATTCTCTCCTGTTAAACTGTTTGTTCCAATGTAAATAGCCTGACATCCCTAGTGACCGACTCCTCTGTTGGAGGCAGGATTTCTAGTGGATGGAGTACTGGACGAGGTGTCTGGCGAGCTGAGTTCTATTCCTGGCTGTGTGCCTTTCCGTCTCTGTGCCTCAATTTTTCCATCTGCAAAAAGGGAATAACGTAGCATGCTTTGTGATCCAGAGAGCTGGGACAGCACAGCACAGACATGCCTCAAACCTGCTCTGAAGAGCACTGCAGTCTCTGCACCTGTTCAGCCCTTGGTCTCTCTGCTGAGGTTGCTGCCAGAGCCGGTGGAAAGAGGGATGTTGACAGCGATGCACCAGAAAATGAACTAAGGCCAGGTCCATACTACAAACTTCTACCAGCATAGCTATGTCACTCTGGAGCGCGACCTGTGGAGCTGTGCAGACAAGGGTCACCACGAGAGATGCGGTTATATCAGCAAAAGCGCAGTTTTACTAGCATGAGCTGCATCAACACAAAGCGTGCTTTGCTGGTGTAATTGATCAGTACAGCTCTACCGGCAAAATGCTCCTAGTGTAGGCACAGCCTTAGACTCACCTGATAGCCATCTGAGGGCAACTCCTCTTACCGACCTGGGCTGACCCACTTGGCCTTATCGGTACAGGCAGAGCAAAGTCCAGGGAGTTCACTCTGCAGGACTCAGGTGACAATGGCAATGTAATCTGATGTTTTGATTTGTTTTCAGCCCCGAATAATCTCACAATAAACCTGGCAAGGCAAGGGCGGCAGAGAAGATGCGCTGGGTGCCCCTGAGCAGCAGGCTAAGTTAGAAAACGATTAGGAAAAGTCCAACCTTATTTCCTCTGTCAAACTCCCAGTGTTCCGAGCACCATGCCTTGCGAGTACAGAGGTGATGGGGAGAGGGGTTGCAGCCACAGAGACAGCAAGGTTTTAAAAATGAAGTACCCCTCAAAGTGGAGCTATGGATATGCAGATATGGTAGCAGGCATTCATGCAGGGCTGTAAAATGCTGGGTAGTTAGTAGCTTCCTAACTCATTCAGTGCCCAGGCAATTTACTTTAAACTTTATTTCCTCCTTCACGCAGATGTACCCTGTTCAAATCTCTGCACACAGGAAATTCCTCCAAGGCACAAAATCTGATTATCTCAACCCCTTTTCGCTGATGTCATTTCTGGACTGCCTCTTTAGCAACCTTCCCCCTGACTCTGACTGCTGGCAAAAGAGCGGGGGAGAGAAAGGGAAAGATAAATACACGCTCAGAGAGTTCTTGGAGACTCCTCTCACTTGACTCTTTCCTCTTCAGAAAGAGAAGTAAAGGGAAGAAAGCAACAGCTGCAGCAAGCACAGAGGGCTAGAGCCGATGGTCTCCGGTTGCCACTAGAATCCCTTCAGCTGGAGGAGGAGATCACAGGATGAATGCCACAGTCCGTAAGTGTCTTTTGTTTGCTCCCTTTGTTTGCTGTTGTGAAATTCCCACAGGTGGTGGTTTGGATGGAGCCTATAGGAAAGAGGGTGGGATCTGATAAATAACAGCCTGCTCTCAAGCAGGCAAATCAGATTTGCAAATTCCATTTTGAGTAAATAGACAAACAGAGGTTTCCAGGTACGGACGGCAAAACAACTGGTGACTTTTTGATTTCTAGACACAGGCCAGCATCAAGAGATGGCAGGGAGAGTGGGTGCTCCCTGAAGGATGAGAGATAGAGTCTCTCCACAGAAGAGATTCTTCCACAGAGATCAGGCTACACTGTATAGAGGGGTCTGGGTGGAGTCACAACTATGCCTTTTTCAGATGCCTGTGAAGTAGGGAAGCTTTGACACTGCATCACGAAAAAGAAATGCATGGGTTGGAGGCTGTCACTAACTATTACCATCTGCCTCTCAGGCTGTGCAGTGCTTAGTGTCTCTGGGCAACTAGTTTGTCCCATATTGAGAAATGGACTTGCTGACCTAGGGGTGATTCTTGGCATCATCCATAGAGGTGGCCACCTAATTAGGCACTGCCTGTCAGGGCAGCACCCAGACTGTGGGAGGAGTGTGGCTGCAAAGAGAGGCCAGCCAGCCAGAAGGAATTCACAGTGCAGAGGGTGGACTGCCAGCTGGCTAGAGGACAAGAGGCTTGCTGGAGCAAGGAATGAGGAGAATAGAGGGGAAGCCAAGAGGAGGCAGGGTGGAGAGATAGAAAGTGGCCTGAGCAAAGGAAAGGAGTCATTGAAGAGGAACGGCAGACTCAGGATAGGTCAGACAGACTCTCACTGGGGGCAGGCGCTTGATGCTGCAGGTTCCTTTGCAATGTAGCTTAATGCTTTTGCGGCGCATGCTCCTCATTACCTCAGGCATCGCTTAAGGCAGGCAGTCCTGGCTGAGGCTCCCTCACTAAGGCCCTGTCTCAATGGGCAAAAGAGGAGTAGTATGTTCCTAGCCATATTAGTTGGCCATGTTGGAGCCTAGTTTCCCCGTAGGCTACAGCATGGCCAGCTCACACCTCTTTCAGATCTGCTGGCTTGCAGTTCAGCTGAGCTAGGGCATTGAGACAGGTCCTAGGGACAGGGGTAGAAGGCTAGCTCCATCTTTGACCAATCTCAGACTAGAGAGAGGGGCAAAAGCCCCCTTAGGAGTAGCTTGCCCCGCCCCGGACTGTGATCTGAACTCAACACGAGTAAGGGCACTACAGCAGTTGGCAAGTGTAGAGGGTAGGTGGGTTGGAGACAAGAGAGGGAATGACATGTCTGGACCGGGATCAGAGCAATCCTAGTTAAATCAGGGCACCTGATTCAGCTTTCAGTCCAGCAGGTATAAAGGAGGAATAGCTCCAATGGGGTCACTGGTATTACACAGAGGTGACACCAAGATCAGATCGGCTACCTCCGCAGTCTGGGCTCGAAAGGTTAATGGAGACCTTGATTTCTGAAAGACTCATTCATATTGCAGCTGTGCTGCAGTGAATCCTGCTGCTCCCTTGTGTAAATGCAGATGCCATGGACTGAACATTGTTCATCTCAGACTTATTTGTGGTGCTGCCTAGTGCATCCAGACTAGTGCAGCTCTGTGGCTGTGAGCCAGTCATCCCCCTTTCCAGCCTGAACCTCTGGCACAGGAAGCAGAGGTGGAGGGGTGCTGCAGCACCCCCAGATTTTGCACCCAGTGTCTCCAGGAATTAAAGATTAATCTTTCATGAAAGATTGTCATGCTATGGAAACCCCCAGGAACACATCCAACCAAAATTGGCAGCCCTAGTGCAGAACGAGAGCAGACTTTGCTTCTAGGGGACTGGGACTTTACTAGTAAATTCTGTAGTTTTACAGCAGTAGCTACAGAGTGAAGATATTAAGGTGCATCGTTCCAAACATTCAGCACAGGAGTTGGGCCTGACCGGAGAACCCATCAGAAGCCTTCAACTCTGAGGGTTTGGAATCTGAAACCCAGTCCAAATGTTCAGATAGTTCCTCTCTCTGAAACTGGCTGAATCCTGTGTTTGAGAACTCTTGTGCTTTGGAGAAGGTGAAAGCTGAACCAGAGCCACGGTCTGCGTATATTTTGGTATCTAGCTCTGCTAACGGAAGTGTGAATGGAGAGGTTTCTCAAACAAGGTTTTTCTCAACTTCATTACTGCTCTCCGATGCCCTTCCCTGCACTCTGTAATGGTGAACCCTTCTGCTGGCCAAGAAAAGAATGAGTCACCCCAGAATGGAAGAATGATGAATCACCACACGGTTAGGTTTGTGGACTGGGTTCTCTACCTCTGACTTGCTGTCAGGAATAGCAGGAGTCTTGAACTCGGGGTTGGTCTCCCAAGTCAGTGCTTCCTGCAGTCTCAGTTGAAAGTCAGCCAGGAAAGAT
This sequence comes from Sternotherus odoratus, assembly GCA_032164245.1. NCBI lineage: Eukaryota > Metazoa > Chordata > Testudines > Kinosternidae > Sternotherus > Sternotherus odoratus. The sequence continues at coordinate 8,329,526 of JAVMKO010000022.1, forward strand.
TAGCTAGCAGTGATACGCACCCTTTTAACAAATACTTTGTGGCCCAGCCTCCTCAGATGTTTGGCTCCGCTGTGTGGGAGGGACCCAGGTTTCAGGGTGGTAATGAAACCCAACACCAGGGAAGTGTCATGCAAGTTTCTTAGAGCTATTTTATTATGAGGATTATTTAAACTACTATTGGAGTAGCACCTAAGGACCTCAGAGAGGGAGCAGGGCCTCATTTTGTGCTAGGGACTATACAAGCAAACAAGAGTAAGACAGTCCCCGCCCTAGACAGCTCACACTCTAGCATTAGGCAACATTCAGCAGGAGAATGAGCAGACAAATGGTAATGGGAAGAGGGTGAGGTGACAGGGTAGCAGCAAATACAGGGGATAGTTGCAGTGGTCTCAGTCTCCAGGCTGACACATCCGGTGAAAAACAGTCCCTCAGCCTTGGCCCCAGAGGTCTCTCTTTATAGGATCGGTTTAAATTGCACCAGGCATCACCAGCGCCATACGGATAAAATAGCAACCAGAGCTCCAGGCAACCCCCATTCGAGATGTGGAAACAGAAGCGCAGTTTGGACAGTGGCAGCGATAAAGTCAGTGGGGGACGCCACAGCTGAGTAATGCTGGCTCCTGCGCACAGTGCAAACACTGACAGGTTTGTTGCCTGCTGGTCCCACTCACAATAGGCTCCTTGTGGCAGGCACGGTCGGTCCGTGAGGGCTTGTGCACTGCCTGCCTCCAGCCCCATCTCCTTTTGTGGCAGTGGAAAGCACAGCACAGTGGGTGGGGTTTGCTAGCGAGAGGGACAAGAGACAAAACGCAGACACGCAGCATTTCAGGGGCTGACAAGTGGAGCCCATTTCATCAAGCTACAGACAGCGATGGTTAAAGCGCTACGGTTCCTGAGCACCCATAACACAAAGCCCCTTTCCGAGCGCTCCCAACGCGCCAGGCAGCCTCTGAGGAGAAGCTGGATCTGGCGCAGGTAGGGATGGCAATGGGGAGATTTCCAAAATTCAGCTCTGTGCGGAGGCCTTAGCTGCCATTTATGCAAAGGAGATGTCACAGAGAGTCACTTGCTATTTGAGCAAGAAGCAGGTCCCTCAGGGTGTGGGAATGGGTTGCACATGGCAGACTAAAAGTGTAACAAACGTGGCACAACATCATGAGCATAGTTGGGGAGTGGCGGGGTGTGTGTGTGTGTTGTGCCTCCTGCCCCCAACCACAAACCTCAGGCAGGCAAGGAATTTGCTTCCCCCCCAGCCCTTTTGGCCTGACTGGTGCTGCCTCCCCCCCCCCAAAATCACACCTATACACAACATTACTGGGTACCGTCCCACCATCCTGGATGTGCTGACAGAAGAGGAGTCAGACAGGGGAGGACACTGTCATTCCTAGATCAGTATCCGGCCAGAGCGCCCAGAGCACAGAAGAATGAAGGGATATGCTGAGGGCAGAGAGGATCTAGCTCACTAGGGAGCTGGCTGCGGGGAAAGGTCGGGCAGCAGGCAGCCAAAGAGCTGGGGGCCTGCAAGCTAAGGGCAGGTGAGGAACCCGCCTATTTGCTGGATGCTGGCCAGTAGCCGGATACAGCACAGCGAGTGACATGTGACAGCTGGAAGGCAGTGCAAATATGCCCCAGTGAGATCACAGAGCAAAGGATTCCGGGTGGGGGCAGTTTGTAGGACAGGGTTCCTGGCCACTGGGAGAAGGGTGGGTGGAGTATCCCTGGCACGGGGAGCTCTGTGGGATGCAGTGCCCCTGCCCTGAACTAGTCCCTAGGGGCTGAGTGAGGAATGGCTGGGTTGCTCTTTTATTGTAATTGGTAAAGTCATTGAGAGTATTTGCACCTTTAAGCAGCCCTGGGAAAGGAACCCGGTGGCTTTTCAAGGCGTACAAATGCTACGGGGCCCAGCCGAGGGCTGGAGCCTGGCCAGCCCAGCACTTGGAGCACCTGCTCTGCCTGCCTGCCTTCGAGCACACGGTATGCACAACAGACTACCAGATGCGATTTCCAAAAATACATCACTTCCCATTCAGGCGTCTAAATAAAGGCCAAATAGTCACAGCTAGACTCTGGCCCTCACCGTGGGGGCTGACTGCTTTTGAAAATTTCCATCCTGGAGGCAGCTCTAACCACAGCACTCACAATGACACGCAGCATTAGGGCTGGTTACCATACGGCCCTTGGATTAAGGGGTGCCTAGGGCTGGTGGTGAATTTCCCACCTTTGCATGTGTCTCCTGGGATGTGAATTCTAGTCACTGGCTCTCGTTCCATCCTCTAGGTCCCCTTCATGAATTCCAGCAAGAACGTGGATTTGAAGATAATTATCATAGGAGCACTGGGGTAAGCAGAATCCTTCCTGCTGGAGGGTTTGTTCTCATGAAGGCTAAAGGAGGCCCACTCTAAGCCCCCTTTATACTGCTAGAATGATGCAAGTTGGCCTTAATGTAAATGAGAAAGTGGGACTTTAAGGACTAAGGTTCTCTGATTTATTTTTCATGTATTTTTAATCCTCTCTAGGCTGCTGTGAAACATAGGGGAAACCGACAACATTAAAACATCAAGCCCTTAAATGTAGAGGTTCAAACTCCAGTCCGCCTGTGCTTACAGTAGGACACTCACCTCCAAACCAAACTAGTTCATAGATCAGTTTGAAACCTGGCTACATGCAGGTCTCACACATCTAAGATACACCCAAGACCCAGGCTAACTTCAGAGCATACTAGCGGAGAGGAAAATGGCAAGGCAGAGTGGTTGGCATTTGCTCCCCCTCAGGGGACATTATCCCATTAACAGAGTGTTGGAATCTGTGACTCTCCAGTCTTATTCCCTGCACCTGCACCGTGAAGTCCTGAGGCTAATGCATATCCCTTTGTGTGCCTCTTCCCTTGTCCCAGGGTGGGGAAAACCTCCCTCCTGCTCCAGTTTGTGCACAAGACATTCCATGAAGATTATCGGACTACTCTGGGAGCCAGCATCCTATCTAAGCACATCATGGTGGACAACACCCCCCTCAAACTGCAGGTGAGGCACTTCTCCCTTTGGTCTCCATCTACTCAGAAGGAGCCTGTTGTCATTTGACCTGGTGTGTGTTTACAGCGTCAGGCGACATCCATTCAACACAGGCTGGTGCACAAACAAGGGATATTCAGGACCTGCTCCCTTTGCAATCAATGGTAACATTTTAACTGTCACAGGCTTGTGCCTAGGTGTTCAGTGGGTCTGAGCAGCCACAGAGTCTGCTGCAGTCAAGTGGAGCTGCAGTGCTCAGCACCTCTGGAAACCAGCCCCTTGATAGCTAAATGGAGAACAGGGCAGCAGATAGTCTAAGGTCACAGTCAGCAAGTCACCACCTCTAGAGTGGGGAGGGGAGGAGCTCTGCAGCAGCCCTGCCTCAGTTTCCCTCCTCAGGACTCCCCAGTGAACACCACAGCCTGGTTTGGCCACTGCAGTGCCTTGGCCCTTCGGTCAAGTCCTTCACCAAAGCCCACTCCTTCAAAACAAAACGCCAAGTCTTTGCCTTAGTCTCAAACTGAGCCCTGTCCTTCTTTCCCAAGGGATTGGTTTTCTCCCCCTCATGCTTCTGACCACCCCTTCAGCCCTTTCCATCCCTCCCCCATGCTGCTCTTCCCCAGACAGGCACCCCCAGTCTTTCCTGCCCGGAGTCTCCCCAGGACTCTACCTACCGTATGCTCCGACTCCTCACAGCCTTTCTGCAGCCAACAGCACTTCCCCTGCACCCCAGCCCCCTGAGGTAAACAAGGTAGAATCCTGGCTGGGTCACATGACCTGCTTCATTTCCCCCACCTGGGGAGGACAGTCGGTGGTGTCACAGGTGGGGGCTGGAGCTCATTCTCCTTTAAAGGGCCAGTCACCCCATAACAGTCATTAATGTTGTGCATTCCTGCCCTTCTCCCCCATCAGATCTGGGACACCGGGGGTCAGGAGCGATTCCGGTCCATGGTGTCGACGTTCTATAAGGGCTCGGACGGCTGTATGCTGGCCTTCGACGTCACGGACCTGGAGTCCTTCGAGGCCTTGGATGTCTGGAGAGAGGACTTCCTGGAGAAGATCATCTCCACAGAACAGGGCTTCCCCATGGTGGTGCTGGGAAATAAAATTGACTTAAAGGAACGGCAGGTAAGGAGGGAGTCAAAAGAATCGGCCATGGAGGGTGGAAGGCGTAGGGCTAGATTTCTTTGACTACATTTCATAGTGTTGTGGTGGTGCCTCTGGGTCAGGGTTGGAGCACATTGGGGAAACTCACCCTCCTTCTGCCTGTCCAGCTCCTGTGAATGACACAGGATTCCAGCTTCCAGGACTGTCAATCACACACCTTTCACCAGCATCAAATTCAATGAAAAATTAATAACCCACCACAAGTCCCACTTGAAGCTGAAATTCCCAGAAGTGGCTAATGCTATTGGGTGCCCAACTGGAGATGGCTTAAAGGGATCTGATTGCCAAAAAGGGCTGAGCTCCTGCCCCCTGAAAATCAGGCCCCTTCTGTGTGTCTCCAGTTGGGCTTCCCAAAATTAAGGCACCTGGCACAAGTAGTTCCCTTTAGAAGCGAGGGAAGGAAAATCATTATTAATAATTAATAAAACCCCTCAGTGGTAGGTAGCTCAACAGTTCAATTCCAGAAGACTCCCTCCGCAGAAGGCTGAAAGAAATCTCCTTCACTTCACACCCCACCAAGCCCTCTTGTGAGCTTGCTGAAGGAGGGACGGGCTCCAGCCAGGCTCTTTAAGAAGGTCAGTGTCCTCAAAGAGCGATGAGCCAAATGTTCTGCCGCCGAGCACTGTGTGCCTGACAGTACAGTGCTCCGCACCTACCAGCACTTGGCCCCGTTGTCAAGAGACCAAGTGGAGTTGCCAGCATGCACCGAGAGCGTCATTCTGAAACACACCAGAGGCTCACGTAGGCTTCAATGGGCATTGAGTGCGTGCTGCAGCATCCCAACATTTGCTCCCAGTGGCTGTAGATTGCAAATCCCAAGGAGAAGCCCAAGGGTCTCAGCATATGGGTTCCATCAGGACCGGTGAATACCCCACGCACTGGACTTGGTCACCTCCTTAAGGGCTGCAAATGAATAACATGACCCCATCCCCTTCCCCTCTCCCAGGTGTCCAAGGAGACAGCTTCACTCTGGTGCAAAGAAAAGGACATCCCATATTTTGAAGTCAGTGCCAAGAACGATATCAACGTAGTGCAGGCCTTTGAGACGCTCGCGAGGCAGGCCCTGTCGAAGGTGAGTAGCGGTGTTGGCCCGGTGCCCTCATGAGCTCTAAAGCCCTGATGTGGGACCTAAGAGACCTGGGTTCTGTTCCTGGCTCTGCTGCTAGTCTTCTGGGTGACCTTGAGCAAGTCATGCCTGTGCCTCAGTTTTTCCATCTGTAAAATGAGGATAATGATACTAGCTTCCTTTGGAAAGCACTTTGAGATCCATTGATGAAAAGTACCATTTAGGAGCTACAATTATTATTATTATTTTCATCATTTGGGCCAGAAATCTCATGGAAACAGCTGGTGAGAATCTGGTGCCGTTTAAGCTAAAACCCAAACCCTGTCCTGAATTTGCCCTTGGATTTAAATCCTAAACTTCACCTTATACCTGAGTGAAAATTCAGACTGGAAATTGACCAGTTGTCATGTTTTTTAATCTTTTCCAATAATTTAGTCAAAAATGCAAATTTATCATTCATAATTTGTTTCTTTGAAATATTTTCAGCACTTAATTTTAGTGTTAAATAATGTTTTAAAAATCCATCTTGCAACCACCCTGATGAAAAAGTTCATTGTTGAATATGTCTCATGTAAAAAACATCAGGCAACAACCAAGGAGAGAAATGTTTTAATAAATAACGTTGATAAAAATATCCTAAAAACTAATGAAACAAGGAATATTTTACTGTTCTGAAACTTCTTTGCCAACGTTTTGTTTTAATTTTTCGACCAATCATAAGGGAGTTCAGAGTGTGGCTAGTATAGCTGTGTAAACAGTGCCCTCTACTGGTCATCACAATGAAATGGCTAGCGGAGGGAAAGTCATTTAGAAGGCCAGTCATTTAGAAGCTGTCCTCCATTTTAAGACTGCAATTTTGCATCTGCAAAGATTTTCTGATACAACTGAGGTCAGCTACATGTTTAACCAGAGTACCAAGACCGTGCCCAGAAATCAAACAGATAGACAGGAACATGGCACACATTGTGCCTGAATTTATTTAAATTTACAAAACTGCAGGCAAAAAATGTGATGGGCCCTTTCAAAATATGGCCCTTTTCCCAAGTCGGAATTAGTATTTAAAGGGGAGGAGTCACGATTAAAGTAAATGGTCAGCTCAGAAGAGAGGACTGGTATCAAACTAAACTCTACAGGCTTAAAATGGAGCTAACTTAAACGTACAACATTTGCAGTGCCATAGGGTGATCGGATGTCCCGATTTTATAGGGACAGTCCTGATTTTGGGGTCTTTTTTTTATATTGGCTTCTATTATCCTCCACCCCATCCCAATTTTTCACATTTGCTGACTGGTCACCCTGCAGTGCAATGTTGCTAAGTTATTTCCATTGGAGGTGTGGTGTCTGTTGCCTGTTGATGTATGTACAATACTACGATGGGCAGAGCATATTACTCTCTCTAATCACAAGGGTCACCATCCCATCTGTGCAGAAGGTTCAGTGGAGTGCAAACGTTTTTTGTGATTTTGGTCCCAGGTTCGTCGTGAACCAATACTGTAACTTAGACTGAATCTCAGATGAAGCTGCCAGTCTTTGTGCAGTTCTGATCTGTTCAGAATCATATACCCTGCCCATCACTGTGGTGTCTGAAAGCATTCAGCAGCCTGACTAGCATCCATTGTGTGTGGTTCTTTCTTTTTGCCTAATTTTCATCCCAAATCATAAATCAGTCTGAGATCACTCAAATTTCAGCTCAAAACTCAGTCCCAGGTGCCTGGAGATTTATCTCCAGCTCTTCAAAAAGTTTGTTAACCTCAGGGAAACTCAGATTGGTAAGAAACCTGAAATCGGGTGATTTCCCACGGGGAAGTTTAGGATTCGGAGACTGTAGTAAACAAGTCCTTTTTAAAAGCAAACCCAAACCACTTTTATTTCCTCTTGTCTTTTTTCCAGTACCAAGAGATGCTCGAGAACTATTTAACAGACTCCATCAAGCTCACTCCTGATGATCAGCCCAAGAAGAAATGCTGCTGACTGAGCCATTGGAGACACCTGACATCATGACTCTGAGTTCTCGCTTGGCACCGAAATCGCTGAACCGATTCCATTCACTTCCGGTTTTGTGTTCAGCCACGGATACGACCACAGCAATCCAGTTCTACATTGCACAGCCAAGCTGACAAATCTCATGACATTTACGGGTGCAGAGAAGAGACTGGCCTTTGCTCTACGTGCCAAGATTGGACTAGCCCAGCCAGACCGCACCTGGCTGCTCCTATACATTGGGTCCCTCATTGCTTCATTAACCATCTAACCACCCATTTCAAAGCCTTTCACCAGCCTTCTAACCTAGCTCTGTGCAGTCAGTGCTGAGTTCAGGTGGCCCAGGGCTGTGGCTGGCTCACTCACCTGCTATCTCTGTGCTCTAGTTACACCTGTTGACACTCAGGCAGGTCACAGTAGCTCGCCCTCTGGCACTTGACCAGGCATTCCCAACACACGCCTGAATTGACAGTGCTAGGCAAGGCAGGGCTGAGTTGTCAGTGCCCCGCGGGCTGGGCCTCCCTAGAGAATGTAATCTCAGTCCCTGCTGTTTGAATGTACAACAGAGACATTTGTTCGCCAGATACCCAGTGTTTAAACTAACACCTCCACAGCCTGCACTTGATATTAAACAGGTGAAGCTATTTATCCCTGAGGGAGGGAAGGATGGATGGTCTAGTGGGCAAAGCATAGGCCCAAGAGCCAGGAGCTTCTACATCAGGGGTCGGCAACCTTTCCGAAGTGGTGTGCTGAGTCTTCATTTATTCATTCTAATTTAAGGTTCCACACAGTAATAGATTTTAACGTTTGTAGAAGGTCTCTTTCTATAAGTCTATCATACAGAACTAAACTATGGTTGTATGTAAAGTAAATACGGTTTTTAAAATGTTTAATAAGCTTCATTGAAAATTAAATTAAAATGCAGAGCTCCCCAGACCGGTGGCCAGGAGCCAGATAGTGCGAGTGCCACTGAAAATCAGCACACGTGCTGCCTTCGGCACCTGTGTCATAGGTTGTCTACCTCTGTTCTACATTCTAATCCCAGCACTGACACACATTGCCCAAGGCATAACCTTTCTGTGCCTTAGTTTCTAAAATGGTTGGGGGGCATGATCACACTCTCTCACCCAAAGAAGAGGTTGTTTGTAAAGCACTTTGACAATGAGCTGTCCTGTATAGACTTATTGGCAGGTTTTTTTTAAAAAAAGGAATATTTATAAAGGGAGGCAGTGGGGCCTAGTGACTAGTGCACTAGACTGGGTCACAGGACATCTGGGTCCCATTCCCAGCTCACCTGCTAGTCTTCTGGGTGACCTTGAGTAAGTCACATCACCTCCCCGTGCCTCACTATTCCCATCTGTAAAATGGGGATCATGATGAAAAGGGCTAGATGAGAGCTAGGCATGGTTTCTTTTTTATTAATCGCTGAAAAGGGGGGAGGCATGGATCAGATTTTGACACCGCAAGCAAGGAGACTGAGCAGAACTCAAAAAGGGAAAGTGAAGGAAAGAGAACATACGGGATCTGTGCAGATCGGTGACTGTCCTGAAGGGTCTCCCTGCTCAAGTGCCTGGATTTCTATCTCAGCCCGGGAATTATGCCCAATTTTCTGTTTTTATTGCCCTGTGGGGTTCACATTCATCTTTGGGTGTTAAAGACACAAGGGCTGGACTAAGCCGTGAAACTGACACATGAATTTAGGATTTTTAGTGATCCAAGGAGCAGCAAGAGGGAAAGCAGCACATTCCTACCTCTCTAGGTTGGCTCATGGCGCTTTCAGTAAGTGGCTGTGAGCAGCAGAAGCAGCTGCCACGTGGAACTTGGCGAACACTGGTGGAATTGGTGAAACCTGGATTAACACAGTAGTGGGAGTCCTTAGTAATGAAGATAAAAGATGTTTTGTGTTAATTGAGTGACAGGCCCAGCGAGTCCCGCCGATGGGCCGCATTAAAATGAGCAATTCCTCAAAACGACCTAGATCCAACATTTAAAATGATAATAATAAACCTGCCGGTGGCATCAGATCTGGTGAGGATCCACCTCTCTACCAAGTTTTGTGGAGGTGGATAATAGTTCTTGGCACTGAAAGGACATGGGGACAGGGAATCTAATGGGACCAGAGCTGAGACAGATGCTGCAGATCTCTGTCTCCGGAGAGAACCTTTTGGATCGGTGCATAAAGCAGAGAATCTGCTGAGTCTGGAGATGGAACTACAGCCACGTCCGTGAAGAAGTCTGTGGACGAACCCGCCCTCCTTCCTCCTGCCCATGGGAGAATCTCCGAGGAGATATTTACACATTTTTCTTCTCTTTTAAGAAGTGCAAGCAGGGAGTACGCACAGGCATGGCTGGTCCTTAACTGACTGACATATTCCCTCAAATTGGGAGCTGTATTTTAGAGGTGGCAAAGTGAAAGGTTGATAATCTTAATACAAAATGGCCTCTTCCTGTTCTCATTATGCACATGGAATTTTGTGTGTGGTGTACTCCCAAGAATGAATTTGGTCTGGGCACATAAGAAGGTAATGGGATCAGATGGTGGGGCCACAAATCTGAGAAGAGTGCATGTGAGCACAACCTTAATATTGGGGGGGGGGGCACTGCTTGGAAATGTGGTGTGGGTCGGGGCTGGAAATATAAAACCCGATTTGTTTTTGTGGGTGAAAAGGGTATGTGAATGCACACAAACCTGATTGATGGGATACGGGCAGGCCAATTACAAACTCTCTTAATTTGTGTGTGTTAAGGGGTGCATGCAGTTTTAATTAGTGGGGAGGAGGGCACCAATCTAGCCTCTTCCAGAATGGCCAGCAGGGGCCGCCATTAAATATAGGTACAGTATTTAATACAAATCACTACCACAATAGGTTGCCATGTAGTAAAAAATAATTAATACAAAACAATGATAAATAAGTAGTAGTCTGACATAAATATAGTTACTAATCTTGTACAATTATCTTAAAATATTTCCGTAGTGCAAAAATAGAATAAATAGTAGCAGCAGTTGTAAAAATTCCATTTAATCTCATTTTAAATCATGTATAAAATTTTAATTTATTTTACTTAGTGTTTTTTAAAAAAAGGGTGGTATTTTAATTTCTAAACTTTCTGGTGAGTTTGTCCTCTAGTTAAAAACTTTCTAATTCCACTTGGAATCTCTTGTCAGCACTGAGGCTGAACAGCTTCTCTGCTAGGAAATATTAGGTATCTCTGCACTTTCATCCTCACAAGCTCTAGTGGTCAGAGAATCCCATTTCCCATCACTGCAACCAAACCTGTCTCCCGAGGTCCCAATTGGCAGGGCCGGATTAAGACCTTTAGAGGCCCTAAGCACTGAAAAGATTATGGTTCCCTCCCATTTGTAATTCAAAAGAAAAAATAAAATTTTATTTTTTGAAATGATACAAAACTGGCATGTAGGCTGAAATTAAAATAGCTTCTTTCTATTGAGGGGGCCATTTAGGGACCTGGGGCAAAAAAAATCTGTCAGGGGGCTGCTAGTGAAAGCAGGGGACTGGACTCGAGGATCTTGCAAGGTCCTTCCAGTTCTATGAGAGAGATATATCTCCATACAGTATTATGTTTTCTGCCTCTTGTATAGTTTCTCCCTCTTGTGGTTGGTCTTCAGCTATACATTCTAATGCATCCACAATCTTTGAGTAGGACTCCAGAATTGCACTTGTTGCCGCTGCATGTGCCTCCCAGCAAGTATTAGAAAGAGATTTCAACACACGATCATTGCCCAAATGTTTTTAAAAGACTTCCACGCTTGTTTGGAAGTATCCATTAAAAAAAATAAATCTTGTTTTTGGTGCCCCCTGCTTTGCTGGTGCCCTAAGCACGGGCTTAGTCTACCTCTTGGGTAATCCAGCCCTGCTCAGGGGGAACTATCTGAGAAGCCATGAGGCTGAAAAAGCCAGGTTGTAGGTAGTCACACCAAAGCTGGAATGTGTTAATTAACCCTGTGTCAGAGTGAGATGTTACATGTCAGAAGAGTCGGACACAATGAAGCATAAAATGTGTGAATAATCCAGTTCTGGAGAGCAGGAGAGACTGTTCAGAGCTGCAGTGCAGTGAGGAGAATGCCTCTGTGACTGCAGAGTTTGTTTGCAAGACAAGGCTAATAACAGAAAAATGGAGGGGGGCTAAAGCATTCTGGACATTACACCTGGAAGCGAAGAATTCAGCTCAGGCCTGGAAGAACTGGAAAGAGGAATTTAAACTCTGTGTAGAACGGCGATGACAGATAAAGAGGATGCTGTGAAAATAAAACTCCTTTGGTACCTGATTGGAGAAAGGAGGAGAGAGAGAAACGAGACCCAGAAATTCCCCGAGCTCAATGCACTTTAGAAGCAATAATGGGCTTTTTTGATACTCACTGTAATCCCGGGAAGAAAGAAATGGTGGAACAATATAATTTCTTTCCTTGGGATCAAGCAGCCGGGGAGGATGTAGATGAGAGTACAATACCCATTTAAAAGTGCTACCGGCCAGTTGCAATTTTGGAAATATTAAAGATTCATTGATAAGAGACCAGATAGTGTGTGGGATATGAGACTCGCAAGTGAGAGCAGTTGCTGAGGGAAGCTGTCATAACTTTGAGGAAAAGCTTGGTGATAGTTAGGGCTTCAGAGCTACCCAAAGAGAGGATCAGAGCCCTGGCAAGACAGTCAGCAGACTGTAAGAAAATCAAAACCAGATACAACATCAGTTGATGACAATGGTATAGATACATGCAAATACTGTGGGAGAAAACATGCAAGTCAGAAAGAAGCATCTGGCTTATGGAGGAAAAATGCCAGATCTGTGACCAATTTAATCGTTTTGAAGCCAAACGTTTGTCCAGAGAGGAGGAAAACAAGGTGCACACAGTAACTGGAGAGAGCAACAGTGGGTAGGAGGACTTTACGCGAGTGACCAGATGGTAAACCCAGTGCAAGCAGACCCTAATAAGCACTAGAAACAGTTGTATGCAGCCATATTACTTGGGAAGAAAGTGCTAGGATTTCAAGCAGATTGTGGCACAAGTTGTAACAAGTCAGCCTGTGAACCCTGACAGGCAATTGGAAGAGACCAGTGTGAAGCCAGTTAAACTGCCAAAAAGAAAAGTACCTGTTGCACTACTACAGCCATAGGCCCTGACTCCATGGGTGGTCCAGGACTGGAGCACCCACAGAAAAAAAATTATTGGGTGCTTAGCTGGCTCCTGTGCGGACTCCCTGCTTGCACTTGTTAAAGGAGAAGAAAAACGTGTAAATATCTCCTCAGAGATTCTCCCACGGGCAGGAGGAAGGAGGGTGGGTTCGTCCACAGACTTCTTCACGGGCGTGGCTGTAGTTCCATCTCCAGACTCAGCAGATTCTCTGCTTTCTGCACTGATCCAAAAGGTTTTCTCCGGAGACAGAGATCTGCAGCATCTGTCTCAGCTCTGGTCCCATTAGATTCCCTGTCCCCATGCCCTTTCAGTGCCAAGAACTATTATCCACCTCCACAAAACTTGGTAGAGAGGTGGATCCTCACCAGATCCGATGCCTTGCTATGAAAAATTTTCCTCGGTCCTAAAACCACAGGGACCCTGGCACCTGTCTAGCTATTTCCAAGCAGTGTGTGTGTCACCACAGCCCTGCGTGGCTAACAGAGGCTACACTCCCTCCCTTAGTTCATTGCAACTGGCACCCAAGCCAGTTATCACCCCAGTAATAGCCCCGCGATAGGCTGCATGGCATGATACAGTCAAGTTACAGTGTTTCTAAATATATCACTCCAGTGCATTAGCGCTGGCAAGTTTACAGTATGGAGGTTATGTGCTGCTGCGAGTGTCAATATTTTGTCTGACTCCCCTGCGCTGGCTGGTCCTAATGCAGGCAGCGGATGGGAACCCGATCTGGTTTGTGCTGACTAGCTGTCATTTGGACACTATAAAAACCATACCAAATCAAAGAAATCAAACCAACGATATGGCCACTCCTTGCTTCCTTCTGTGCTTCAGGGAAAAGCTGGCCCACACCCAGATCTCACAAGAGAACAAAACCCGATTAGATGCCGTGATCAGAGACCAGTCTGAGCTGTAAACTTGGCTCTGGCTCAGAATCTGGATCAATCCTTCCCCAGTGGAAACAGGCATTCTGAGGAACGTGTCCTGCCACCTGGCAGCCCTCAGCAGTTGTTGCTTTCTCAACCAGACTGAATGAAGCAGCCAGGATCAAAACTGAGCAGAGCATGTAGAATCTAGAGCCCTCGTGTGCTGATGAGGACTAACTTGTGTGTGCAGAATGGTTTGGTGGCCAATTAGTAACTGACTAAGAAAGAAGGAAAAAGAAAATCTATAAATATAGGATTTCTTGCCCTTCCTCTGAAGCAATTAGTGCTGGCCAATAGCAGAGAAGATACTGTACTAGACTGATCTCTGATCTCCAGTTCCTGTGAGAAGCAAAGGCTAGAGCACATATAATGGTCCAACTTCATCCATGATGTAGGTCCATTTAAAGCAATGGGTTTATGCCAAGGATGAATCTGACTCTTCTTCCTTAGTGTGGTAAGTTCTCGGGCTGCAGAAACTTAAGTAGCATCTTATCACATTAACACTAGGGCTGGGCAGATCACACCAGCTTTTCGATGGAAAATCTCTCAGTGGAGGGTTGGAATTGAGCCCGCTTTGGTTTGTGGGAGGAGGTTCTGAATGACCATTTTCTCATTTAAATCCACAGAGGCTGTCTAGCTGTCTTCCTGATGTTCTTTAGTTTTGTGTTTTAAATTCTTCTCCCTCCCAGCCCCTACCCCCCAGCCGGGGTCCTGAGACCCAGAGGAGCAGGAGATGGGAATGAGGAAAGGAATTCTGGATTTCCCAAGAAGGAGAGAACGTGGGGTAGTGGTTTGTTTGGTGGTAGTCTTCCTTTGCTTTATTCCATGCAAATTTCCTGCTGATGGTAGGCACCAGCCTAACACCCCTGGAGACTGGAGTCCTCTGTTTCTGGAGAGGATAGGTACATGGTATGGACAAGACTTCCTTCCACGCTGCCCCATCCTACCAGAGTTTCTCACTTGTGCCCAGAAGGGATCTTCTTTAGAGTCATGCACCAAAAGTAGGGAAAAACTGCTGCCAACAAATCGTTGACCCAGGATGACCTCCAGACAGAAGCAATGCCTTGCTGCTGCTGTTAAATGGAAGAAACAATGAGTGTAACTTGGGGCAGGTCTATTGACTTGAGTGGAGCTAGGCCGACTAACACCAGATGAGTCACTGGCCCACAGAGAGTCCCAGGACCAACTCTTGGTCCCACAATGGGAAAAATGCCTGAATTAGTTTGACAGGAGCATGGAGTGTCTTTTAGTGACCAGGTGCTTGATTTGCAGAAAGATATTGGGGGCCAGTGTGTGTGTGGGAGGGGAGTAAACACAAAATAAGTCCAAACAATTCAGGCCTAATACAGAATCATGACATTAAAGTCAAAGGTGACCCATAGAGTCAAATCTAGTCCATTCCCCAGACAGTTTCACCACTGGCGCCAGGAATAGATGGATCCCCTGCCATGATCCAACTTGACATGTTCCTATGTTAATTCTGCAGAGTTTTGTCCAGTCCAATTTCAAATGACTCAAGGGACAGACCTCCCACCTCTTCCCTTGGGAAACTATTCCCTAGTCTAACTGATCTTCCCATTCATACACATTCCCTGCTATTCAGCCCAGATTCCTCTTTCTTTAATTTCATCTCACTTGGACCAGCATTCCTTGCTGTTTACCTTTCCCTTCCAACAGCTGAAGGTGTTTCTCATAAACTTGCTTAGTTGCTGTTTGGACAGCAAAGCAGTTCTTAAAGAAAAGTATTTGACTCTGTGGCAGAATTTGTTGAGCCAGGGCTTCATGATCGCTCTGAGCTGGGGCACTGTTTGCCCAGCCAGGTGAGCTGTTGTTAACAGGGCTCTCTGGGAGTGTTTGTCCGTATGAAACTCTGTTCTTTTCAAGTGCCCTATGAATTTCATGTAGGGGATCTAGACCCAAGTATGCTGCTATAGCTATGTGCACTATTAAGAGGGGAAAACACAGCGAAAAGCACAGCTTTCCACAAGTTCACACTGTTGTGTCCTACCTAAGTGGGAGCCTTCAATTAATAAACAACGGGCCTGATTCTCCTTTAGAGCAAGCCCATTTAAAATCACTTCAGCAATGTAACGGGCCTTGGAGTGTTTATGTCCACCTCAAGGCTCCTTTATGCTGCCACAGTGCTGGTATAAACTGGGGCTAGTGTAAATGAGAGTCAGGCCCAATGGATCAGACTCTCCATTGGACCAGCGCCTACGCAAAGCTCATGTAAAATGCTGCCATCGCAGAACAGGAGAGTTTTATACCCACTTTGCCCCGATATAAGTGATTAGACCCGATGCAGGGCAATGTAGAATTAGTATCTATGATTTAGCATTAAACAAGTGTTAGTCGATACATCAGGCCCAGACGAATATCTGTGTGGGACACAGTACACATTCCCCAACTGGCCTGTCCCCACATGCTGTGGGTTTCATGTAAAACCATGGTATGACAAAGTTGCTGCCTCAGCACCCCCCTGCTTGGCTGACTGTGGCACTAGAGTACCCTTGCCTCAGTTTTCCTCACTGTCCTTTGGCCATGAGAATGCCCTGGCCCTCCAGCTAGACCAATATATAGAGTCCCTCTCTTTATATAGAGTCCCTCCTCTTTTTATCAAAGCCCAACAGAAATACATAAGACAACTGAGTCTTCAGCCCCAGCTGGGCGGGCCAAGTCTTCCCCACCACTACAGTCTTTCCCCACACCTCCGGCTCCTGTGCCTCACACAGTCCCTCTGTCCTTGGGCGAGCACACTCTTCCCCTCACTTGGTTCCTTACAGCAAGGGTTCACTCAAACACTTACTTCGGCCTGCACTGCTCCAGCCTCCCGCTCCACTCAACCCGTCTCACACAGCAGCCCACTGCTCCCAAAACACAAGCCTCTACCATGTGTGCTAACTGAAGTCAATGGTGCTGCAATGGTGTAACCAGGGGCAGATCTGGCCCTACTAGATTGCACACACCGGGATGTACGTTCGCTGGTAACATTGCTAGGCCAGTGCCCAGGTCTCTCCCTAGGTAACCACACTCCCTCCCTTCCCCAGCTCCTGCTTTGGATACTCAGACCATCTCTGACATTTTCCTTCCTTCCTTCTTGGCCCTATTCATGTATTTTGAAACAAGAAACAGATGTCTGTATAGTTTCCGCCTAGTTTATTAACTCTGTTCTGGCTTGGTCAATTCTACGTGCCAGCCACTACCACCCCAGGAAAGGGTCTCCCCAAGAAGACATGGACTCTTAGCTGGGCAGACATTGTGCTAGGTAGGATGCTGGCATATCAGGCCAAGAGGGTCCTAAATTGAAATGTACTAGAGGACAAGAGTCTTGAAATGCCCAAGATTAACAAGAGCAACAAATGTCCAAGGTACTATCACCTACCTTGCTTCTCTAATATCCACGGGGGCACCGCTGCATATAAGATTAACGCGGGCAGCTATAGGTTCCATCCATTGTGGGTTGAAAAGCACAGAAAGATACTCAGAGGGTGTAAATCAGTGCAGCTCCCTGGAAATCAGTGGATCTGTGCTGCTTCCCACGGTTGAAGATCTGTCCCATCTAAATATTTAAAAACAAAATAAATAATTCACTACCTGTGTTATCCCCAGAGGTTGATATATTTTAAAATTCTAATACGCTCTCCAGTGCTGATGTCACTTCTTTTCATTCAGCTCGGACTGTGGAATCAGCCCGATCGGATTAACATCAGGTTCTTGTTCCCTAGCTAATGCATGCTGCATTGTTTGGGTTGCAAAAATGGCAGGGGGATGTTTACATCTAAACACAAAATCATATGAATTAAATTTAGAAAAACAAACAAACAAACCAAACAAACACTGTCTAAACACCATATAACACCAAATCCATGGAAACATTTCTATCAATATTAGGAGAGTTTTTCTTTCTTTCTTTCTTTCTTTCTTTCTTTCTTTCTTTCTTTCTTTCTTTCTTTCTTTCTTTCTTTCTTTCTTTCTTTCTTTCTTTCTTTCTTTCTTTCTTTTTGAGTTTACGTGTGTCTAGGTGATGGTCTGTCTAGTCCTGGATGTTGGTTTAGCAGGTTAGGTGAAATAAAGTCCCAGAAAATATTAGTGCGTCCCTTACTACATTGTTGAAACTAACAAGACCGCTTAAAGACCTCTGGTACTTGCAGATATAGAGGCCATTTGGAACAGGAGTCTTTTAGCAATGGACCCTGAACAAACAGCTAAGGAGCCTGGGAAGCAGTTTGGTTCAGCAGATCACTAGTGCACTGGAGTGGCAGTCAGGAGACCTCCCTGCAGTGTGACCTTGGTGCATCCGACGAAGTGGGTATTAGCCCACGAAAGCTTATGCTTCAAAACTTTATAGTTAGTCTTTAAGGTGCCACAGGACTTTTGTTACCTCTGCTATTCCAGACTAACACGGCTACCTCTCTGATTCTTCACTTTGGAGTGTTTCCTGTTATGTGTGTGCACAGCATCTAGCCCCATGAGGTCTCATTTAGGGCCTCTGTGTACTACCATATTATGATAATAACTGGGGAGGTTCTGGCTAAATGTAGGTTCCTGGCCTAAATTTGTGGCTCAGGGGCCAACTCTAGACATTCAGCTTAATATCTATCATCCCGATACTGAAAAAACCCCAAAACTTTTAACTCAATCTCTTTCCAATGCACCTGAGTCTTAATTCCTTAACACCCCTCTTTCCCTCTAGTAAATTGAAGCACTCTAATGCCAAGTGCATCAAGTTTTATCTCACAAAAATGCACCCATTTTACTGGACTGGTTCAGATTTAACTGGTTCCAGGTTTATCAATCTAGATGGCGCCGCTTGCTTTGCATTGCAAAATGCCTTTTTGATGGTGGTTTATCTCTAATTGTTTGGCTGTAAACATGTCCTTCAAACAATTCCAGGAATCCTTTAGGGGTTTAATGTACAGCCGTGGGAATGTCATTCAAACTCAGCACTCAGGATGCTTATCACAATAGTATCTGAGCGCCTTCCAGCAGTCCATAAAGGACTATGCAGTGTTGTTACAGCCATGCTGGGCCCAGGATATTAGAGAGACAAGATGGGTGAGATAAAGATGGTGACCTGAAGCAGAACTCTGTGTAAACCCACAAGCTCATCTCTCTCATCAACAGAAGTTGGTCCAATAAAAGATATTCCCTCCCACACCTTGTCTTACCATTAAGCAATATCACTAATATCTGCCATGTGTTGTTTGGTTTCTTGTCCTCTCCTCAGGGAGAGAAGCATCTACAGTGAAGTCTCTTGTCTTGATAGGGTTTTAGGTTTGATTTAATATACATTGCACAACTGGCACTAAATTAACATATATATGATACGTTAAAGGAATCCTGTCTGAAAGCTTAAACCTAAGGTATAGATTAAAAAAAAACATTTTCATTATTTATATTCCAAGACATACGGGTAACCACCCTGAACACGCCCGATCCCATCTGATCTTGGAAGCTAAGCAGGGTGGGGCCTGGCTAGTACTTGGATGGGAGACCTCCTGGGAATACCAGGTGCTGTAGGCTTAACATGGGCGTGGGGCTAGCAACTCCACCCCGTAAGGGAACCAATTGCTACTGAAACACCAACACCAGTTGGTGGCCCATACCCTGGCTGGGGGGTGATGGGCAGAGAGAGAGAGATATTCCAAGACAGCTGTGTTAATCTGAATTTATGGTTGAGAGCACATATCACTTTAGCCAGGGTATAAAACAATAGGAGAATGTTGTCATTAAGCTAAAAACAAACATTCTAAACCCAGGAAACTCAACATTAAGTTTAAACTTAGAAGAAATCCAGGCCTGTTAAGATATGGAAATATACAGTTGTGGCCTCCACACCACCTCAACTCTGCCCTCTCATGACACTGAGCAATAGCGATAAAGTTAGGAGTTTGGCGTTTCAGTGTCCGTGTTGTGGCAGGGTGGGCTTGACCCAGCCTGCCGCCCCTTTAAGAGGGAGGAAAGCCCTCTGCAAACCTCCCTTGCAGGAAGGCTAATTAGCCACCTGGCTTGCAGGGCAATCAGCCTGCATGAGTTGCACCTGGCAGCCTCCTCTGGGGGATATAAGGCTGCCAGGAAGGAAGCCCAGGGGTGGTGGCATGAGCTATCAAGAGCTATGTGTGTTGAGCTATCAAGAGCTGTGGGTTTGAGCTATCAAGAGCTGTATGCTAGAGCTGTTTTATACTCACTCTGCAGGTGCAGTTGGGGAGGAGGTCCCAACGGGGGGTAGGGGACTCAGCCTCCCCCTGTAGCTGTTCAGAGCTGTATGTTAATGAGCTATTCAGAGCTGAAGCTGTAGAGCTGTAACTAAAAGGACTGCACTGTTTTAAGCTGTATATATTGGTGGTGGGGCCTGCACTGTAAATTAAAGAGCACTGTTTGGAGCAAAAAGGGGTTTCCTGCATGTTCCTGAGGGGGGGTGAGAAGGCGGTCTGTTACAGTGTTCATGGATTAGATAAAAGTGATATTTACAGAGAGATGAGTTCATCCTTTTGCCCCTTTCAGGGATGTCATCATTACAATATACACCGTAAACACACTCAAACAGCCGCTTCTGTGCAGTATCAAGGGAGCCACAATGGAAACACAATAAGCACATGGACACAATGAGGTCTTTAATTAGGGCTATTTGATTTTGCTGTGAAGTGTCTGAGCCGGAGGAGGATGAGTTTCAGAGAGGGTCCTGCTGCTTGCCTGCATCTGCAAGCAGGTGTTTCAGCTTCACCAGATGGAGTGTCACAGTCAGTATTGTTGGTATTATTGGTTGTGTTACCGTTCTTTACTCAGCCACTGCTCTATTATTCCTTCCCAACTGGCCATCAATAATGTTGGTTGCCCAGGACATTAATGGGAGTTTGGGTCACTCCACTCCAACATCCTCCCTAGAGACTGTCTGGAGATACACAGAATTAGCCCTTCTTTGGAATACAATTGAGAGCACAGTCAAGTCTATACACGGGCCCTTGACTTTATTGTCCTCCTATTTACAGTAACTATTTATGTTCCCTCTTCACCATTCACCACAATGGCTTTTATATTATTTTCTATCTGAGCACTCAGCTGACATGACAATTATTCTGACTTATTAGGCCTGGCTTGTTCTTAGCTTGAGGGTAATGATCTCACCACCTGGAAGATTAATGGAGAACGAATGGGTTACAGCCCATGTACTGTAAATTACCAGGCCACAGCAGGTCATTGATTTTGAATAAGCAGAGGGAGCTAAACATGAAGAGAAAATACTTCAGAAGCACGCCTTACCTTTCACTGCACCAGGAAATCCATCTAGGCTCCTGAGAGGGTTATGTTTTTGTGGGAAACCTCAGGAATTCTATTAATTATTATTATTATTATTATTATTATTTTATTTTATTATGTCACCTAGAGGCCCCTGTCACGGATTGGGTTTCATTGTCTAGGTGTGCTGCAAACAGTCAATGAAAGGACAGTCCCATCCCCAGATTGCTTACAACTGTAGATGATGAGAGCCAAGAGGGTCTACAACCAAGAGATGGGGTGAGCACAAAAGTCTCAGCATTAGGGTCTGTATTTCACAGTCATGATAAAACAGGATGGCTTCTGGTATTCTTTTAAAACAGGGATGGCGATGTTTACCTAGAGGGCCTATGCAAAACCAATGGGCCTGACTTGCCTCTCAAATCAGTGTATCTCCAGTCATTTTAAAGGAATCACTCTGGATTTACCTCAGTGTGAATGAGAGGAGGATTGGACCCTCTGTGTGGCACCCAGACTCTAAGATGAAAAGCAGATTGAGGTGTATGGGGATGGATGAATAGAGGATGGTTGGACGGATAGATATTTCTCCCAGTGCTGGCTCTACATCATATTACATGCCAAAGAAATGCACAAATAATTGGGATAATAAATATATTTAAGAATACTACAGTTTAGCATTAGTAATGGTATTAGCATGGGTATTGCTATTATTGTAGTAGTATCTAGCAGAGAGCTGTGGAGGAAATGGTTTTCCTATCCCAGAAGAATTTTTGAGACTTCAATAAATGTTCCAATCTCAAATTGTGATGAAAAGTTGAAATCTTGAAAATCTGGGGGACCTGATAATCTGAAAACAATTTTAGATTGGGTCAAGCAAAACATTCTTTTGTTTTGTGTTTGGTCAGTTTGAGACATTTTGTTTTGATTTTGATCTTTTAAAGTATTTTGGCCATTTTTAGTATAAATTAAAAATTTCAAAACAAAAAATCATTTTGAACTAAATTAAAGTTTTCATTTAGAAAATGTTGAAATAGGACATTTTGACCATTCCCAAACTTCTTTTTTCACCATTTCCCACCTAAATCGGGAGATTTGTCAGAACTGACCCTTTCCCTCAAACAGGTTTGATTTTGACGAATCAGCATTTTCCCAAGAAAAAATGTTGAGTTGGAAAATTCCTGACCAGCCCTAGATGTCAGCTCAGAGCTGGGAACCACTAGTTTCCATCCCCCCCGCCCCCTCTGCACAACCACACAGCAAGGATAAAGAGTCTTGTAGCATCTTATAGACCAGAGTTTCCCAAAGTGTGGTACCATGTTCCTCTGGTGGTACGCGAAAGGGTTTCAAGGGGTACGCGGCAGAATTTTTTATTTTAATTTATCATCGTGGGTTTTTTTAGCAGCAGAAAACAATTCACTAAAATTTAATGTATAAGAATGGTGTACACTTGAACATTTATTTCTCATAAAAATTTAATCCAGAATGAAACGAATTAGGAGTGTGTTCTCAAAATGTGGCTACCCCTTCCACCCCCCAATTATCTTCACCAGAGAAAGAGTAAGCTGGTAAGAAAAATGTCTCAAAATGGGTTCACGAATGTTAGACTAACAGATGTTTTTTGAAGCATAAGCTTTCATCTGACGAAGTGAGTCTTTGCCCACGAAAGCTCATGCTCCAAAAACATCTGTTAGTCTATGAGGTGCTACAAGACTCTTTGTCGCTTTTGCAGATCCAGACTAACACGGCAACCCCTCTGATACTGGACAGCAAGGATAGTTCCGGACGCAAACAGGCCGCTAATTCATGAGCAGGGAAAGATGGGCTGAAAAATGACTAGGTTTGTTTGCCAAACTTTAAGAGCTAATAAAGTGCCACAGGCTGGAGATGCATCTCCTCTCCCCCAGGAGAAAACTGAATCATTTTGGCTTGACTATGTTCCTCAAAGGGCATTTGCTTACATGCTTGTTGGCTTATCTATTTATTCAGTGGGCTTTTCTTTTTCCTGTTGTTGGAGTGAAGATACTACTGCTGTTTGAGCGGGAACCGCCTCTGTATCCGGACTACTCCTCTCACCAGTGCACTCAATCCCCTGGTACATTGGGCAGACAGAGCCCTTTCCCCTGTGGACAGGGGAGAAAGGAGATATCTGCGCACAGAGTGTAGGGGAGCTTTGCTCGGGTGGTGTGCTAAGGGGCAAGAGGGCAGAGGGCTCTTCCTCTCGCTACCCAAGCAATAGGGCTTGACCTCTCTGTCGCCAAGGAAAGTGCAAAAAGCCAGGCTGCGCTTACACAGCACTTTGCACACCACATCTGCAAGCCAGCACGTATTGAGGATTAGGGGCTGTGGGCAGCCCCCCTAACCAGCTAGAAGCTGAACTCAGCAGTAAGTGCTAGCCTCAGGCACACTTCCTTGCTGCTCAGAGAAGCAGCAAAAGGCTCTCTTCAACTGGTTGCCTACCTGTCCTCCTGGAACCAGGCTCTGGTCAGTCAGAGTCTTCTGCACAAGTGTCTCTGCTCCCCCTTGCAGCCCCGGCCAACGCAGTGCACAGCCCCACCTGTGTGGATGTGAGCGTCGTCTACCCTTCCCCAGTCAACTCCCATTTGCAAAACCTATATAAATGCTAAGTATTATTGCAGGGCTGAATCATGGAGTGTTTTGTCCTCAAAACTCAGACTGAGTCATAGGAGTGCTCAGAGGGCAGGTCTACATTGCAAGTAGACACCCACAGCTGGCCTGTGCCAGTTGACTGGGGTTCATGGGGCTTGGGGTAAAAGGCTGTTTCGCTGCAGTGTAGACATTCAGGCTAAACATACACTCTATCTCTGGGACCCTCCCACCTTGCAGGGTCCTGTAGCCTAGGCTCCAGCCTGAGTACTGACTGTTTACACTACAATTAAACAGCCCCTGAGCTCAAACCTCACGAGCCCGAGTCAGCTGGCCAGGGGCCAGCCGCGGGTTTTTAATGCAGCATAGACATATCCAGGCAGTCTGAGGGCTTGTCCGCACAGCACTTGCAAAGTGCATTAGATGCGTGTGATTTGTAAGGCGCTTGAATGTGTTGTGCTCAAACTGTCCAGTGCAGACCCTGCTGGTACCGAGTTCGTGTTAGCATCGTCCTAAGGATACATTCACGCCCCTCCAGCATGCTTTGCTGCTCTGTGCAGAGAAGTCCTGAGGCAGAACAGAGAAAGGACTAGCTTCGGCTAGGGTGAAATTCACCCCTGTGCATGTGCGATGGTTGCCAGCTTCACCAAGACACCAGGGATTGAACAGGGTCATCCAGAGTTAAAAGCATGAGCTGCTACCACGCTGTAGCTCCCTAGGTGTGACTGTAACGAATACAGGCTGGATCAGTCACTGGTGGGGACATGTCGCACACTCGAATTACTCTGGTCCTGGGCACAGTGGGGAATTTCACCCTGGGAGCTTTGCCTCAGAAAGGACTTCAGTTATCCAATTATTACTGCATTTGAACCTCTCTCTTGCATTCTTTCTCTGGGCCTGTCTTTTGGTCCCGGGCCATATGAAAGAAAGGTTTTATCTGGTAATATAATAGCCATGTGTGAGAAAAGGATTTCTGAAACTCCCAGCTCCACGAGATTTCCTCACCTCTGCAGTATCGGGTCTGTTTTCATTCCAATACTCGTTATCTTATCTTGAGTGCGTTTTAATCTACACCCTACAAAAAAGGTAGCTAGCAATGGCTTGTAAAAGTGACATCATCAAATATCTCCTGTGCTATATAATTATATCATTAAATATCCTAGGACCAAAATAAACCAGGGAAAAAAAACTTCACAAATTCTGCTACAAATAATTGTGAATGAAAGCTTGAAGAACTGTCCTCTAGTTCACACTTCAGTGTTAGGACTAAGACCCTCCACCTCCACCCCCTCACCAGTTGCATTCACTTCCTGGAGAGAATATTTTAAATTCAGAGTCTTAAATGTGCAACTCAAATGTTATAATGCCAACAATTCTGTTCCTGTATCTTACCACCTGAATCAAACAAGCATCTGCACTGTGAGTTAGCACCCCAGAGAACTTCATTTCAGTAGTAGGTGAAATAGATTCCAAGACCAGAAGGGCTCATCTAGTCTGACCTCCTGTAGAACCAAGGCCTTAGAACTTCCCCACAATAAATCCTAGCACAGAATTGTTTGGAAAATATCCAATTTTGACTTAAAAACTGTCAATGATGGAAAATTCACCATGAGCTTTGGTAATTGTTCCAGTGGTTAATCACTCTCACTGTTAAACTTTTATGCCTTATTTCCAGTCTGAATTTGGTTAGCTTCAACTTCCAGCCAGAGGATCATGTTCTGTCTTTCTCAGCTAGATTGAAGAGCCAATTGTCAAATATTTATTCCTCATATAGACATTTACAGACTGTAATCAAGTCACCCTGTAACTTTCTCACTGGTAAACTAAATAGATTGAGCCCTTTAAATCTATTAATATAAGGCATGTTATCTAATCCTTTAACATTCTCACAGCTCTTTTTTGAACCCTCTCCAATTTGTCAATATCCTTCTTAAATTGTGGGCACCAGAACTGGACACAGCATTCCAGCAGCAGTCGCACCAGTGCCAAATCCAAAGGTAAAATAACTGCTCTATTCTTACTCGAGATTCTCCTGTTTATGTGTCCCAGAATCATAGGAGCTCTTTTGATCACAGTGTAATACTGGGAGCTCATGTTCAGGTGATTATCCACCACAACCCCCAAATCTTTTTCAGTCACTGGTTCCCACAATAGAGTCCTCCTACATCCTGTAAGTATCACCTACATTCTATGATATTTATATTTAGCAGTGTTAGAATGCATATAGCTTGTTTGCGCCCAGCTTGCTGGCAATCCAAATAGCTCTGTATCAGTGATCTGTCCTCTTCATTATCTACTACCCCAATTTTTGTGTCGTCTGCAAACTAATTCAGTGATGATTCTGTATTTTCTTCCAGGTCACTGATAAATATGTTAAATAGCATAAGGGCCAAGAACCAATCCCTGAGGGACCCCATTGGAAACACCTGCCCATTTACAGTTACATTTGGAGACCTATCAGTTAGCCAGTTTTTATTTCATATTGTTTATATACAATATTGTTTATATACAATATGACATAAAAATTATAAACAAAATTATATTAAACATCATTTATATACAAACAATATATATATATATAATATCATTTATATTGGGAGGTGGAATATTCACACCCCTGAGCGACATAAATTTTGCCAACATAGGCTGTAGTGTAGACATAGCCATAGAGACTGATAGTTTTAGATGCAGATGTCCCACGTCCTCTCCCTGTAGACATTCCTCACAAGGGTCGAACTATATTTGGCAAGTCCATGCTCTGCTCCCAGACCCAGGAAAAGAACCCAGGAATCCTGAGCCCCAAATGCTAGTGTGAGTTTGCAAATAGTTGTGTAAGACACTGGAAGCCTGCATGTCCTGTCTCCCCGTATGGATTGACCCTCATGGGACATAATTGTGTGTGTTCCCACCAATTCTCTCCCCCTCCCCCCCCACTAAAGTAGATGAGGACCATCTTCTGGGACCA
Source organism: Sternotherus odoratus (assembly GCA_032164245.1). Lineage (NCBI taxonomy): Eukaryota > Metazoa > Chordata > Testudines > Kinosternidae > Sternotherus > Sternotherus odoratus. Next base: position 8,355,633 of record JAVMKO010000022.1, read on the forward strand.
AAGCCCTCCTGTGTGGGAGATGTATGCCTAGGATAATGTGATGACCCTGCAATAATGGATGAAATTATTTCATGCTGCAAAACGTTGTATTTGGAGGCACATGTGGAGGATGTGTTCATAGCAGTCTGATTGTTGTATTTTTAGTGTTTTATTTTGGTGGGCTGTCCCTTTAAAGAGCAGGGTGGAGAACCACTAATTATAGGGTTTGTCTGAAGGAGATGTGTGGGAAAATTTGCCTGTATGTGCAGAGAGCGGCAGACCCTGCCTGTAAGCTCCAAAGAGGTCAGATCTTGATTTAATAAACATACCTTTCCAGAAAGCAAGGCTCATTCTCCAAAGGGTATCACTGGTGAAGCTAGATGCCTCAGGACATTGTTAAGGAGCAGCAGACCCTCACACCTGTATGAATCCAGCCTAACTCACTAGGACTTAAAAGTTGTTCCCATCTACTAAATGTTTGGTGGCACTGATGAGATGAGTTTGGTAGGTCTCACCACCATGCTTTGCATTACTCAACAGACTCAGTGCACAGGCCAGGAACTGCCCCGTCAACAACAGAGGAAGTGTCCCTATGGATCAGGGTGGGTGGGAACTGGGAAACTTGCCCTGTAGATAAACAGGGGGCTCTCTATACAAGGACTGTCAAGTAAATGCCTTTCACCAGCACTAAATCCAGCCCCTTCAATAATTTGCATTACTGGAACTGCATGAAACTGGAGAGCTGGGAGCCTCTTTGCCTGCTGTCCTTTATTCTGGTGCTGTAAATAATCCAGCTGTTTCCTCCCAGGACTTTCCGTTCCTCATTCCTACATGGGTAAAGCTTTTGACCCTTGTGCCAGTTTGCGAGACCAGACCATGCGGCCTTGCAGTAAAGACAAGGTTCTCTAGGACACCTCATGCTTCAAGATTTGGGGTCCTTTGTCTGGTAGGGAAGAGCAAAGGGGCTTGATTCTCCAGTTCCCTCCATTGTTGTGCCATCATTTACCTCACTGTGAAGTGAATGACCAATGTATGTCAACGCTACCAGATCAGAATAGCAGCATTCCAGCAGCCAACCTTGCCGTCTCGTTGCACTGGCGAACGTGATGACACAAAGGTGCAGGACGGGTCCCAAGGTGAGGGATGGGGCATGGTGGGTAGGGGTATTTGGCTGTTGTTTTTCAAACCAAGATGGTCAAAGCAGGAAAACGGCTAGAGGATCAGGAAGGATTAGATGAAATAAAAGAAGGAAGGACTTTCCCTGAAACAATGGGTCTTCTGTGGAGAGCTGGAACCTTCAGCCACACTCTTGGGAGAGCTCATGTAATTGGGTCACAAGCAGGCCAGTCGTTTTACGGGAGGCAGAGTATGGCCCTGCAGGAAGCCTGTGTGGGGAGGGAGAATAGGATGCTAGCTGCTTAACTCTTCTCTGCACGAGGGGGACGAACGTGGTTTGTTTGCAATCGGCGGCAAGGCCTAAATGGGCCACATTCTCAGCCAGTGTCAATCCAGGGGAGTTCCACCGAAGCCTATGGAGAGATGCTGAAGTTCGGGCCCAACGTGTTCAGTCCTATTTCACGAAGGCTTCCTTGGCAGGTTCATCCCTCTTTAGTTTTTCCTGCAAGGGTCTGCATGGGCCCATGCAGTGTGACCAGGAGCTGAAAATTCACCCACCCAGTTACATCTACGGCAGTGTATACCACCCGTGCTCAAATTTACCCCCTCCTCCCCAACCCATCAATGTCCAGAGTGTGGGGCCTTGACTAGAATGTCTCCTAATCACTGGCATGAAATCACCCCATCTCCAGACTTGCAAATGTTAATGCTGAAGCATCAAAATGCCCCTGTGTGTTTGTGTGTAGATCCCAGAGCCCCTGATGCATGAATGAGAGAATAGCAGATACTCTGAAAGGGAGCAGCTTTGCTAAGGAAGAAAAGGAGTTTTCACAAACACTTTGGATCACTTTGCTTTCCTGGTGCCTTTGGTTTCCTGTCCAAGAAGTACAATTCCTGGGCTAAACGTAGACTATGGTAAGCAGGTGGCTCCGAACATCAGGTGGGCAGTGGGTAGGAGAAGCTAGTTAGCTTCCAGTCACCCTCAATGATAAGCCTATGACAGCTTGTCCTGAGGATGTTCCTAATGTATTGACTGGTCCCTCGGTGTCCTGCTGGAGGATGATGGGGGCAGAGACCTCTAGAAGCTCAAAACCTCTTCTTATAATACAGGAGACAAGTCCTCACCATGTGAGTTTCAGACCCCGGTATGGAACTCAGTTTGCCCCCTTCCCTTTATAATGGAGTGGATTATTATAACCTTTGATCGGAGCACTCCTGCTATGTAGGGGTCAACAACCACCTCCAGGCATGGATCGAATTTTGGTTTGTAATGGGTTTGACCCATGCCCTAATCCCAATGCTCATGAGCTTTGGCATGTTTGGAATCCAGATGTTCATTTTGCCTGGAGGATTCTTTTCTGCACAGCGAACCAAAATGAAACCTCAGACGCAAAACTACAGCTGCAGAAAGGGGAAGCAGCTAGGATCCCTGGAGGCTGCAGAACACCTGCCAGGATCAGCAACTCCATATGAGTAACCCCACCATGCATCCCCATGTGCTCCCAAGGAAGCCGTCCTCCCTCTCCCCTGTAAGTCAGAGCCATGAACTCCAGGGCAGGTTACCCAGGGTTCTTAGCAATAAATTAGTTCTGAATTATTACCACAAAAGAGTGCAATCCATCCACTAATATTAATCACTTGTAAACAAACCCACACAGCCCCTGCTCGGTATTGTTATCACGGCGGGTGATAAAGAGCTGCACAGCAGGCACAATCAGGGGCGTGAGGTTCAAGCCAGTGCAGCCCCATTTCCTCTTTCCCATCTTTTCAGTGTTCACTGACATCTTGCAAATCTTCCTGCACTCTGAGTGCACTCTGAGTCTCTCACATGCACACCCACGTGAACGTGTGGGCACTCTCTCTCCATCCCAGCCAGCACTGAATGGGGTGCGATATGGCAGCTGTTTCACAGCACCGCAGTTTAGGACAGGAAGGTCAGGCAAATGGAGTATCCAGCTGGGGCTGGGGAGAGGGGGAACTGAGGGTAGAATCATAGTTACCTGAGCCAGAGGTCGGCAGTGCGGCACCTACTCTTGCAAGAATTGGCAAAAGATCTTCAATAGCCATATGGGGCCTGAACCTGTAGGGGGCTGAGCACCTCACAGGATCAGGCCCACCAGGACTTCGTGCAGAGGGAAACTGCCCTGCTTCCTGAACAGAAGTTCCAATTGCTTTGAGGATTCCCTCTGCCGGTTGCTTCCTTCCTTTGAGCTTGGATCTCCACTAGCCATTGCCTCCTGGGTTCTTTCTGCAGAGGCGAAGCCCCAGTTTGCAGCTTTCTACTGAGTCTCTCAATCACCTGGGTTTTGTCCTTGACACACCACCCTCATGCCACAAAGACCTGTGACTTGCCTCTGTTTAAAAAGGCTGCTCTATTCCACACCCTGCTGGGGAGACCCCTGAAGGAAGCAAATGTTCCATCTGCAGAAGACATCTGAGATTGTCCCCAAATCTGGTGTCCTGCAAAGCACCTAGCATTAGGAGCAGCCATGGGTGGGTTTTACAGGCTTTGCATCCTGTTTCCTGTCCTCATTCAGATTGTTCTGCAAACAGAAAGAGGCCAAGCTGATTGTGGCTCTGTGCATAAGTGACCCCTGAACGAGTGGGTCTCCAGGAAGTTATAAAGGTAGCATAGGGCTGAGGGTGCCTCTGGAAAACTTCCCCTAGGGGCAGGTTATTCCATATTTGTCTGCTACAAGGTTCCTTACATCTTCCTCCAAGGTGTGTAGGACTGGTCATCATTGGAGGCCTGATAGGAGGCTAGAGGGGCCCTTGGTTGGATCAGCACATGTGCCAATAGCTCAGAGTCCGGTAGCTTTGCTGCCGGGTCACTAAAATTGTTCAGATTTTGGATCTGAATATAATCTTTAAAAACTCTTATTTCAGAGCTCAGCAAATAAGTCTCTGGGCCCGCCATCCTGCCGAGCCTGCCGGGAGCCCCACGCAGCACCATGGCCTGACACAAACAGCACATTGTGAAAAGGGGCAGAGATGAGGGCAGATTCCTTGGCTGGAATCAGTTATGTTTCACTTGCTGCTGCCATTGCTTTAGACTGCAGCTGTGCCCTCCATTTTGCAATGAACTGGCTCTCGGGTTCCACTTTCTGGGTACGTTGCAAACTGGTAGGATTTTTTGCCACATCTAAACCAAGCACAGGGACTCCTCCCTGAGCTCAGTGTCTGGGTTGGCCCCAGGCATGACACCTACACTCTGCTCTGGCACACACACTGCTCCATGCATTCAGGGGGATCCATGGTGCTCCATTCCCTGCTGGGAGAGTAGCAGGGGCTTTACAGGGCATAGAGCATCCTAGGGTCGCCAGCTGCGGCTGGATGAATTCCTGGAGGTGTCATCCCATGACATACTCTTTAATTGAAGATTAATCTTTAATTCCGGGAGTCTCCAGGACAGTCCTGGAGGGCTGGCAACCCTAATGAATCCAGTTTTGCCAACTGTCGACATGCCCGCACTGCATCACGTGGAGACATACCTGAGCTAGATCCGATCACGCAAACTCCAGTGACAATAGCAATGGAGCCCTAGCAGCACAGCAGCAGGGGTTGTACAGACCTGCCTGGGACACCGGGGTACATACCTAGGTGGCTAGCCCATGCTGCTGTGAGTGGCTTCACTGCCATTGATTCTGATAGGAGCTGGCTAGATCAAAGCTTGCTCGGGTAGGTCTCCACAGGCTGCAGTCACTCCTCTAATAGACCTACTCTTCAAATGCTGTGGCTAAAAGATTTACAGAACGAGTGGGACTATGATTAGAAGGGAGGCATGGGACGGCCAGGACTCCTGGGTTCTATTTCCGACTTGGCCACTGACCTTGGGCAAGTCATCACCCCGCGCTGAGCCTCCGGTTCCTCTCCCACTCTTTTGTGTGTCTAAATAGTGACTGTCTGTACAGAGCTGAGCACGGTCACGCAAGTGATGCTAATAGTGGATTTCAGGAGGCAAATCACCATCCCTGCTGCTGACCAGAGCAGGACTAGACCCATATTGAGCTGTTGAGCCTGGAATGGTTTTGCCCATGACCCTTACAGGGTTCCTGTTTCTGAGGGCGCCCTACACTCATTAATATCAAGCTGCCCTTTTAAAAGAAAGTGATACAGGTAATTAATGATATTTACAGAACAATTGGGCCGTGATTGCCTCTGCCTCTCATAAGGCAATGAATCAACCCCCAGCTCCCACTTATCGGTTGGACTGGCAAGATGTTCTTTTGCTCACTTTGGACACTGTGATTAGCTTCCTGAATTAATAATGGTTAATGGTGAGAAACTGATGGTGTCTATAGGGCTTGTGATTTGGAATAAACAAGGCATCAGAGTTCTTTCCCCAGGGAATCTCAGGGCAAGTTGATTGCTGGGAACTTGACATAAAGTGTCATATCTCTGCCCTTTCTCCCCATCCTCATCCCTCTCTCTGCCCTCTGTCACCCCAGCCCGGCTCTGTCCATCCCCCACATCCTCCTTGCTCCTTCTGCTCCCCTCTCTTTCCTCTCACTCTAACTTTGTCCCCTTACCAGTTCTCTGTGGGAAACATGAGTCTTGCACACTATTGAGCTCATAAGTGGGCAGCACGTATCAGAATGGCCATGCTGGGCGCCTTCCCATCTCCTGGCACCGAGTGTCCGTGGGTCACGCACGCAGAAGGCTGGGTGTGGCCACACACCAAAGAGGTGGGTGTTGACTGTGCCAGAGTCATTCCTTGAAAAGCCCCTCAAGCCCTCATCCTGAGAGTGGGTTTTAAGAACACTAGTAAGGCTGAACCCCTCCTTGAAACCTTCCTTAGCCATGATGCCTACAGGCCTTGGGCACTGGTGAGGCAGCTGGCCAGGCAGAACATCTATTTTCCTGCTTAACTCTGATCATTTGGTTCCCTCACCCTCCAACCTGCCCCAGCCCATCCATCTCCTTCGTCCACCTGTCACGTCCTGCCTGACACCTGGACTGCCACCCCCTGAGGCAGGTTCTGTCTTCATTGATTCCAGGGCCAGAAGGGACCATTGTGATCATCTAGTCTGACCTCGTGTGGAACACAGGACAAAGACCTGCCCCACAATCATTCCTAGCGCAGAGCATTTAGAAAAATGTCCCGTCTGGATTTTAAACATCTTCCCACCCTGCCCTGTACTGTGGACTGTCCCAGTTTTTCATTCACAAAGGGAGAAGGGGCTGGTTTTCCTTCTTATGTCCCTCCTTTATCCCACCCCCCAAACACTTCCCTGGGATGCCCCCCTGCCTCCAGCCATGTCTCCAATGTTCATTTTGAATCATAAACCACGGAGGGGCCGGGGAGGGAATGTCTCTCCGCTTGGTGCCCAAATGCCTGAGCCTACATGGACTCATTTCTATGCCAACAACCCTTCCCTCCCCTCAGTCCAGGGGAATCTCCATTTGCCATGAGGAGTGGGGGTGCATAGCACCCCATCTCCACTGGACCAAGTGTATCGATTCCTGTAGCCTCAGAGACACCTCCCGCTGCTCCCTTGGTCTGCACAGGCTGGTATAGGGTGACCAGACAGCAAATGTGAAAAATCAGGCCAGGGTGGGCAGTATTAGGAGCCTATATAAGAAAAAGACCCACAAATCGGGACTGTCCCTATAAAATCAGGACATCTGGTCACCCTAGGCTTGTATCTCTGGGGCCAAGAAAGGCTGGGGCCAGCGCAATCTCTGCTCCCCTTGTTGCAGGGGGAGGATCTGGTATTTGTCTGTACAGTGCCTCACACAATGGGGCCCTGAGCTTGGACTGGGTGTTGCTAGGGGCTATCGCAATACAAAGAAATAATAATGCTCCTCATCCCTCAACCCATCCTGAGGGAGTGCAGAGGCTGCAAGGCAAGGGAATTGCAACCACATTTCTCCTCTGGAGAAGAGGACTCCATGAACATGCCCCAATCCCAGCTGGAGTCCTCCCCACCAACACACACTGGCTTTTCAAACTTGACAACTCAGCTGCGGGTGTACAGAGACCATGCCTGTCATGCTCACTATTGTTTCCTGGTGCTCCCCTCATTATGTTTGTGTGTTGCTGTGGCGGGGTGTCCGCCCGCCCCCTACCGGAAGGGGCTTGGAAAAGCCCCAAAAGGGGTTTAAAACAGGCAGGGAAGGGGCTGTAGCCAGGGAAGCCTGCAAACTCCCAGGCTGATTGGGAGTTAGGTGCAGCTGTGTGGCCACGCCCCAAACGCTCCCAGCCAGGATATAAAGGCTGGGAGGCAGAGAAGCAGGGGAGGAGTCTCCTCAGTAAGCAGAGGGAGACAGGTCTGCTGCAAGGAAGCCTAAAGGAAGGTACTAGGCTGGGTGCAGGACTGGGGCTAGGTGGAAGGAGCTGGGCAAAGCTCTAGCCTGAGAGCCCCAGGCTGCAGGTGCAGGCAAGGGCCTAAAGTCAGTCTTCTCTGGGAGCAGAGGGAGACAGGGCCTGGCTGCACGGAGCCTGTACCGGGGTATCCAGACTGGGACAGGGTGAGGGCAAGGCAGCTGGGAGCCGGAGAGCTTTGGCTCTAGCGAGAAGGCCCCAGCTTACTGAGCCTAGAGGAGGCCCGACCCACGGGGTACTGGGGGTTGCCAGGAGGTGGCCCAGGGCTGGTAATAGCAGCAGCAGGCCAACCCCTTCTTGCCTGTGATGAGCAGCCATGAGACTGCAGTCCGCCCCAGGGAGCGGGGGCAAGTAGTGACTGACAGTGGCACATTCTGAGGCGAGTTGGGGATAGTGGGCATTGGGTTCCCCGGGGAGGTGAGACCCTTAAGACCAGGGGGGTACTGCAGGGTGCAGCACCCTCAGAAAGGGGCTCCGGGGTCCGGGAAGGGCACGGAGCCAGGTGTGGAGAAGCGGACGTCGGTCGGCAGAGGGCGCTCCTGGGCCAAAAGAGCTAATTCCCGAGACGACCAGACGGGGGCGCCGCAGGGGTGAGTGACCGACCCCGTTACACTGGTGGAGAATGCGGGCACTAGCGGTCCGCCCCTGATACAAGGGGCACGGCACGGACAGCGGACAGTGCCTAGAGAAACTGAGGCAAGGACTGGAATTGCCTGAGAGACTATTTCGGGACAATGGAACCCGAATATGGTGGGCTGTATGTTTGGGACCACCCAGAGGCTATCCCTGGCCGGGTCCCAGGGCCAGATTACCGGCAAGACTGGGCTGAAGACCGCCAGGGGACCCGGGAACGCCAGGAGAGCCTGAAGGAGGTGCAGATGGCCCTCCATGAACAATTGGGACCGCTGATAAAGGAACAGCGGGCCCTGGGGCAGCTCCTCAGGAAAGAGTTTCGGAGGAGGCCCGAGAGGCCTGACGCCCGGGGCAGGAGGCCTGGGGCGCGGCCAAAGACTTGTTATGCCTGCGGAAGGCCAGGACATTTAAGAAAGAACTGTCCCTATGGGACTGGGGGCAGGAGGGTGTACCCCGGATGGGGGCGCACCCCTCATATATGCTGCTGGGTGAGGGAACCCAGGCAGTGGGGACCTTGTTGGGCCTGTGGCCAGGGGGGGCATCTGAGGAAAGACTGCCCCGCCCGCAGGAGCCCGAACCAGGGCAGACCAAGGGGGGCTGGCCCTGAGAGGAATGAGGCCACAAGGTCTAGGCCCAGTGCAGCCAAGAGGCAGGGAATCTGTTGGGGCTGCCAAGGGCCAGGCCACATTAGGAGGCACTGCCCCCTTAGGGAAACTAAGGTGGGGCTTAGAAAGGTGCCTGAGGGTCCAGAAGGGCCAAAATTGAAGGTGGAGGTGGGGGCAGCGACCGGGGCCCTGAAGGAGGTTGGGACCCAGACGGTCGCTGTAGACACCGTCCGCCAGGGAGCCCGCATGGGGGGAGGACCCCCTGAAGGGGCCAAGAGGGCCACGGTGGGGACCCAGACCCTAGTAGGGGGAGATAGGTGGCTCCAAGTGGTGCGGGGCCTGCGGGAAGAGAGGGATTACCTACGGGCCCAGCTGCGAAGGACCCAAGGGCGTTAGGGATTCTCTCCCCCCCCCCCCCCCCCCGTCGGTGGTATCTTAAGGGGGGGGATGTGTGGCGGGGTGTCCGCCCGCCCCCTACCGGAAGGGGCTTGGAAAAGCCCCAAAAGGGGTTTAAAACAGGCAGGGAAGGGGCTGTAGCCAGGGAAGCCTGCAAACTCCCAGGCTGATTGGGAGTTAGGTGCAGCTGTGTGGCCACGCCCCAAACGCTCCCAGCCAGGATATAAAGGCTGGGAGGCAGAGAAGCAGGGGAGGAGTCTCCTCAGTAAGCAGAGGGAGACAGGTCTGCTGCAAGGAAGCCTAAAGGAAGGTACTAGGCTGGGTGCAGGACTGGGGCTAGGTGGAAGGAGCTGGGCAAAGCTCTAGCCTGAGAGCCCCAGGCTGCAGGTGCAGGCAAGGGCCTAAAGTCAGTCTTCTCTGGGAGCAGAGGGAGACAGGGCCTGGCTGCACGGAGCCTGTACCGGGGTATCCAGACTGGGACAGGGCGAGGGCAAGGCAGCTGGGAGCCGGAGAGCTTTGGCTCTAGCGAGAAGGCCCCAGCTTACTGAGCCTAGAGGAGGCCCGACCCACGGGGTACTGGGGGTTGCCAGGAGGTGGCCCAGGGCTGGTAATAGCAGCAGCAGGCCAACCCCTTCTTGCCTGTGATGAGCAGCCATGAGACTGCAGTCCGCCCCAGGGAGCGGGGGCAAGTAGTGACTGACAGTGGCACATTCTGAGGCGAGTTGGGGATAGTGGGCATTGGGTTCCCCGGGGAGGTGAGACCCTTAAGACCAGGGGGGTACTGCAGGGTGCAGCACCCTCAGAAAGGGGCTCCGGGGTCCGGGAAGGGCACGGAGCCAGGTGTGGAGAAGCGGACGTCGGTCGGCAGAGGGCGCTCCTGGGCCAAAAGAGCTAATTCCCGAGACGACCAGACGGGGGCGCCGCAGGGGTGAGTGACCGACCCCGTTACAGTTGCCTCTTGTCCTATACTTAGATTTTATGCTCCTGGAGACAGGCTGTCTCTGTGTTCAGTGTTTCTACGTCGGCTAGCACAATTGGCTCCTGGACCATGACTTAGGACCTGGGTGCTATAGTAATATAAACAAGTAATAAATAATAAGAATACATATTTTTTAATCTTAAGGGCTGGATCTTCTGAGGTGCTGGTCACCTTCAAAGAGACATGGGCATTCAGCACCTTATCAGATTGGAACCAACCTCTGGACCATGTGGAAACAGAACAATACATTACAGCTTGATCTCCACTTTCCATCAGTATCCCATGGTGGGTGCACTTGAGGCTGTTGTAAACCTCTCCTTTTGCACTCGCATGGGCAGTTCTGTGGGTGAACATTCCCTCCTGACCCTCCCTGGTGATCATGCCCTGAAGCAATGAGGAGTGATCGCCCTGGATAGCTCTACTCTCCCTGTAACATCACTGCCAATGTGATTCTTATTCGCACGACAGTCTCTCAATCTCTTCTCCAGGCAGAGCCCCATCAGTGCGGGGAAGCTCAGTGCTCGCTGTCTAACAGACCAGCCGCAGCTTCCTCTGCCCTTTCCACCCCTCTCATCCCTTTGAACGTGTAAATAAGAAAGCACCCGCTTTCCCCTGCCAATCCTCAGTTCAAAGCCCAACCTCTGGGAGTCCAAGACCTGGCACAATGCACTCCATTGTCCTTGTCCCATGCTGAGAGGCAGCCAGAACACAAAGACAGGCTGGAGTCACTGTCCAATGCACCAGGAAACCGTAGCCCCGGTCAACAAAAGCATCTTCTCCCCACAATGTGAGTCTGAACACTGGGAGGGGCTGGGGGGACACTCAATATGTTCTATTGTCTCCGAGGGCTCAGGTGTATTGAGGGAATTGTACAAAGGGATCAAACAGCCTAATTCTGAAGGGGGAAGGCTAAAAAAGCTGTCCTTCAGATCTCTCCTTATCTCCCTTGCTATCTCCTGGGCTTAGCCGGGGTGTACTTGCTTGCAATCACTTCGTAACAAGCCCAGCAAGCCAATCAGGAGCCAAGCACAGCCCTCAGTCCCCTTGACTGTGGTGAGTTATAAATGACTCACGGGTTTATATTTGAGCACAGTCCTCTGCACACCTCTATCTGGGGAGCAAACTCTCTGCCTGGGCTTTCTTGACACTATTTGCAGCTCACCTAGCAGAATTAGCCCTTTCTTCCCTCCAGCAAAGGTGAAGGTAAGTCCCTGCTCCCAACAATGGTGTTCTTTGTCTGGGTGGGCGTGGGGGATTCGCACTGTGGTTGCACAGCCACAGGGTGTGAATTTCAATATTTGGAGACCTGGTTGTTGAATGATTTTTTTTCCCCCCAAAGGGGATTTACAGCAGCAGATATGCCAAGGAATTAGCAACAGCAAAGATCAAGGGGCTTGAGTTATGAAGAAAGGCTACAAGAGCCAGATCTGGGAATGAATTATTATGGGATCAAACCCTGCAGTCCTTGCTCAGACAAACTCCTGCTGAGACTGGTGGCGATTTGCCTGAGCATGGAGCGTTACTCATAATGACAGAGCCTGTGGGTTTGGTCTGTTATGGGTATTTGTGCTGCACCCATTCAGCCCATGGTGATTTTCAAGCAAGTCCCTGCCCCAAGGAGTTTGCAACCTAAATCAGACTTTGTGATATCCCCCACACTCCCTGGCCAGTTTGCAAGGTGGAGTTTGCATAGTTTGGTTAGAGAATAAATAGCAGGAGCATGGGGGTGGGGGAGGAGTATATAAAAGTCTGTCCCAGTCTAATGTACCAAAGACAAGGGGGCAATTGTTTAAGGGGCGAAATTAAGAAGAAATTCTAGGCTAGAAATCTAAAGGTGTTTCCTAACAGAGATGTGTTAGATTGAGGGATAGTGTCCAAATGGAAGCAGTGGGATTTCCATTGCTTGGGAGTTTTAAATCTAGACTGGACCAAGCCTTAGGGCATGCATGGTAAGCAACAGTCCTGCCCTGCATGGGCCCTAATTCTCTAGACTCTGATCAGTGGAACTATGATTCTGCCTCTGTGTGCTGCTAAAATCCATCCACTTCTGAGCTGTGCATAGGCTGAGAACCTTGGGACAGGTTTTCCCCTGGCCCGGTCCCTGAAGAGGCTCTTACCTCCATTGGTATTTGCCGGTCAGTAGAAAGTGCTGTCAAGAGCTTGCTGGTATGGGTGGAGATGATTTTTTGCCTAGGTTCAAACCCTGGATGGAGAGAAATGCTCTCCTCTGTCCTTACTGTTGGGGACGATGGACTAGGTGACCTGCAAGGTGTTTTTCCTTCTCTCATATCAGATTCCCGGGGGGAGGGAGTGGGTCTGTGTACATGAGAGAGGGCTAAGCTGGCAACTTGGATAAGAGTGTTCTCAGGTGCTGCAGGAATGCTGCAATCTGCAAACTTCCTAATTCCTGAGACTTTTCATTGCCCATGTGCTCTTCAAAGGGCAAGAGCAGTCTCAGTGCTCCGGCAACACATAGCCGGAGGGGACTATTGGGGGGCAGATTTCCCCCCCTCCCTCCATCCCTCTATTCTCGTTAAGTCAGTTCTCGTTCCTTTCCCGCAGAGCTATGGAGATGCTGCCTCCATAAGGGGACAGGGAGCCGTGATGGAAAAATTTCCAAGGGCCAAATGCTGATGTTATTGAGATCAGTGGCAAGACTCCCATTGACTCCAGCAACATCTGGACTTGCCCCAAAGAGCGTTCCTAACCTGGGTGATTTTGTAGAATCTAGCAGCCACCCACCTGACAGCACTTGAGAGAAGAGAGGCCCCCGGGGGTTCTTAGTGCGTGTAAACCCTGTAGCCTGCTGAGAGGCTGCTGAGCTTGCTCCAGATTCGCTCTGCCTGCACTAAGTCAATGGGCTGGGCTGGCCCTTGCAAGTCAGGCTGATGCTGGTGGGGGTGGTGTTATTTTGGGGAGTCTGGGGGAATGAGTGTATGGGCTTCCCACTGGAGACGTATCAGCCTCACCACTGTTACAGCCCCCCCCCCTCCCGACTGGCAGGCTCAGCAGAGAGGCTAAGGATTGTAGAGGACCTGGAGACTCCGCTCCTCTCCAAGCCCTAGAGATGCCTCCTGAGGGGTCAGGACTGAGGCCCTCATGGGATGGGGAAAGCAGCACTCAGCTGGATCTGCGTGGTGGCCATGGACAGAGCGGTGTCACCCTGGCACCTGCACTGAATTGTTCTGACGCAAGAAGTGTATTGTTCTTCTGCACCGGAGCAGCGCTGCATTGGAGCTGGGAGAGCTGCTCATTTTTATTCCATGAGACCAGTGCAGGGAGTGGGTCCTTCCCGCCCTCGCTACTCCTGCTTGGCAAGCACGTGGCTCCAAGCCTCCTTGCACCCCCAAATCTGTTCCTTTCTAACATTCCCATCGGCCTCCCCTTCTCCCCATAATTAAACTGGGACTAGATGCAGCTGAAAAGTACATACAAAAAGTTGGGGCAGGGCTGAGAGCAAGTGGGTTAGTTAAACAAATCAGAGAACGACTGGGCTAAATTCTGGTCTAATGTTCCGCTAGTCAATCCAGAGTAATTCCACAGACTCAAAAGGAGTTACTCCTGACTTGCACCAGAGAGCAGGTTGTGGCCCAGGGAGTGAAAGCATTTTCTTTCATAAACCCCCTTTCCAGCCAAATGCTTTGGCTTCACCTGCAGTAACTGGCAGATGGCTGCAGCTCTCATTATTACGGTTACCAAGTGCACAGCTAGTTTGGTTTGAAATGCCCGTGAAGTGGTACAACAAATATTGGCACTGGCCCAACAGTAGCAGCAAGAGAGCGGAGCCTGAGCTACTGCCTGGTGCCTACTCAGGTTTGTTTCCCTTCCCACCCCCCCGAAGGACCATCTGCCTGTAGACCCCCTGAAAGACCATCTGCCTCTGGAAATCAACTATTAACACCTCCAAATATTTAAACCAAAAGAAGCCACTGTTTCAAAACCGAGAAGCAAAGGGGCCAGATGATGGCCACTGGACTCTTCACTTTGGACTGTAGGGTCTGAGAGTGAGAATGGGAGAAAATACGGGCTATAGAGGGGTGAGGTGCGGAACAAGGCATAGATGTTCCACCTCTGCCACTGCAACCTAATCACCATAGGGGTTTGTACCTACCACCATGGTATCTGAGCACCTCCCTCAGGAAATAAAACCCGGGGACTTCAGGGAGCACCTGACACCTCTTCCTTTTTGGGGGTCAAACCTCTGCTTGGGATCAGGTTTTTTGTCTGTAGCTTATCTGTCTTCGCTCCTTGTTATAGCACTTATTATATTGCCAGATTTTCAAAGTGTGCAGCCCCTAGGGTGACCAGAGAGTAAGTGTGAAAACTCAGGACAGGGAGATGAGTGGGAGGGGGGGTGTAATAGCAGCCCATAAATCAAAGCCCCTAATACAAGACATCTAGCAGCCCCCAAAAACTCCCACTGGGCACTTTAAAATGTGGCCACTCATGTCTCAGTTCTGGTCTACATGTAAAAAGTTTTCCCAGCCAGAAGTATGTTAGTTGGGGGAGGGGGATTTTTTTTTTTTTACCAGTACAGCTATTCCAGTAAAAGCCCTAGCATAGGCACACTTTTACCAGTATAAGGTGCTGTATACTGGATGACTGATTTTGCATCGCCAAACCAAAATCAGCTGTATTGTTATAAACACTTTTTATATGGGTAAAACTATGTCTGCACTCGGGGGTGAAGATGGAGTTGAGGTTCTGCTTTGACTAGTGCCTAAGTGCCTAAGCACTGAAATCTCCCCTTTTCAAAAAGACTGGAGATGGAAGTGAACAAACCTGTGGATTTTAGAATATTTCCTAGGTAAAGTTACTGGGGTTGGGAGGACAAGCCTTAGGGAGCAGTCTGCCTGGTCTCTCTGCATTTGATTGTTTGTGTTACATTTCTGAATTCTAAGAAATAAAATAATGTTATGTTGCAACCTTTGAGAAAGAGTATCTAACGTTCTGTGCACACGCCATGAACCTAAGAGGTGGGTGCTAGGAGGGGTGAGATGATGTTTAATTTGGGCAAGAGAACTTGCCACTATGGGGGTATCATAGAAATACACTTAGCACTGGATCTTCAGCTGGGGTAAACCTACATAACCCTGTTGACTTTTGTGGAGTTTACACTAATTTACATCAGCTGACGATCTGTCCCTTTTCTCAAAAAAATTCCCTGCCATTTCAATGGTTTCCATTTAATTTCCCCAGGGGAAAAGCAGGAAGTGATCCGACATGATTTTAGCAGGCTGGGTTTGTTTCAAGGTTCTTCAGCACAGTCACATTCCCCTCTCCAGAGTCACCCCCACAGCACGTTGAGAAAACATCACGGGGTCTCAACTGCATGACAGGGTTGGTTCCTTTGTCCAGCCCTACGGCCCCCAGGGCATCCCTACAGCACTGCTGGATCTGACCAAGGCATTGAGGCTCATCCACTCCCTTACTCCACTTTTGCAGCTGTGTTTGTAGCACTGCGTGCTGGGCCTCTTGATGTATCTATATAGGAGTGACCAGAATGTCTACAGGCAACACTGCAAGGTGGGATGGAGAAGGGTCCAGTGAGCTAATGCATTTGCAATGCTTCTAGTTTCCTGTGTGCACTGGGAACCAACATGGTTAGACAGCTCTGATTCATGTGGACTAAACCAACAGACCTAATCCTGGGTATTGTGCCCAAAGCTTTACACCTCTGAGGGGCATTTTATGGGTACATGAGGTTTTGCAGACATTGCTTGGATGGCCTTGAACGTGCAATGGTTTGTTGTCAAACTTCCTCATCGGCGGTAGACCCAGAGGCAAAAAGCATTTTTCATGAAGTTTAATCTAAGGTTTGGAGACCCTGAGCTTATTGAGACATTAAGTAATCAGGGAGAAAACCACAGGAGGAGGGAGTGAGACACATCATGTGTAAAAAAGTCATATGTAAATGATTTGCTTTTTCTCCCGAAACATAATGGGCGAAATTCCTTCTTTGTGGAGCTTCACTGAAGACTCTTCACTTAGTCCATGAGTGAATTTGGCCCTATTTTAAACAAGATACAATCCAACTGCTCTCAGAGAAAGTCGATTTCCCACCCAGTTTTGCTAGTTTTGACTCACACGCCCTGGATCTGAAATTTCCCTCTTGCTCCAACTCTGTCGGCACCAAACAGTTGTTTTGTGCTGCCGGATCCTATCAACACTGAGCGGAAACTTCAATGTGACTTTCTCTCCCTAGACACAGCTATCAACAATGCCGGCACAAGCGATAAGGGGTTGGCATTCATGGTAGCGAGGCGAGTGCTATGAGAGAAACCTGTGCTTGGCACACCTGGAGTGGTTTGAAACTGGCAGGACACGAGTTAACCAATCAGGAGCTCACAAGGCACCATGCAACATTGCAACTCAGCTGATACTTTGTGCTTGTCTGACCTTATGGAACAGTTTATTTTGCTTGTTCCATATATCCTTGCTGTTAAACGGTTCTGCCTCAGTGGTGTGTATGCTCAGAATTCCATGCCCGGGTTTAAGGATTCGGAGCGTTCCTTTACTTTTCACTCTCTGGCCCAGATTACCATGTGCTCGTCACTTGTAATCAAGGCCGTGTTTCCCACTGCACTGCAGTGAGCGCCCTGCAATGCCCTCTGAAACACCGATGGGCCTGGCTTCTCAAAAGAGCTCCACATCCAGGTGTTTCCACCATGCAGAGGCTCCTGAGAATCTGGTCACTTGGTTTGGTGCCTAAACAGAAACTGAGTTCTTTGGCAAATCTGTTAACAAAATGATGGTTGTCAGCACAGCATTTTACTAGCTCTGGGATCCCGTCCCCTGTAGATAACTTGCATTGTCTCTGGTCAGCGTTTTGCCACTGTGACGAAGGCAAAACGCTATCTTGGATATGTCTCCACATGCTCACCGCCGTGTTACTCCTTCACCGCCACGACAGCTGGCTTACCCTTTCGTTCACTGCACAATCAGGTGACTCTTGCTCTTTACTTCTGAAATCTCAAAGGTTTAGCCTGCTGTTTGATCTAGGGCAAGGCCATTGATAAGCCAACTCAAGAACTTGACTCTGAGATGCTGACATCATCGGCCTGTTTGTTCGAGATGAATTCCCTCCCCTCCACACTTGCTGTGTTTTATTATTTGTTTCACCAGCAGGAGGACTTCACTGAAGAGCTGTGATATAGTCAGCAGATTCAGTCCCTCTGAGGGCATGCCAGACACACTGCTCAGAGAGCAACGGGATTGAGAAATAAAGCTTCACACACCTGAAACTTAGGCCAGGGTTCCTGGAGTTTGTGATCTTTTGCTGAGACTTGCTTTGGGTTTTAGAATGAGCCATGGGGGACTGAGAATCGGGACTGAGCCCGGGTGGGGGTGACATAGAATCTGGAGGGAAGCCGGGAGGAACTGTATCCAGAACAAGCTGTAGGGGACTGAGAATTTTGGAGTGGACCTGGGGTGGGAAGGAGAATGGGAAATCTGGAGGGACGGGGCTTCTGGGGTGAGCCTCGGTGAGCTGGCAATCTGGAACAAGTCCAACGGGGAGTGCCTGGGAATCTCGAGTGAGCCTGGAGTGACTGGGCTTCCAGAATGAGCTATGGGGAGCTGGGAATCTGGAGCAAGCCCAGGGGTGCAGGGATTAAAGAATTCAGAATGCGCCTGGAGGGAATGAACTTGAAATTTGGGTCAAGCCTGGGACTGTGTTTAGGGTGAGCCTGAGCCAAGTTTCAAATGACCCTGTCTTCATAATGGAACAAACAAGAAAAAGGATGCCAGTCGAAGTGCTGATACCCGGAGGGTTCTGAACCCAGTGACCAATGATGCAGGAAGGGAAGGTCTCCTTGCCTATGATCATACCACTGCTGCCTCACTCCTTGCCCTGTCATGTAAACCGGGCAAGGTCAGTCTGGATAGAGACCTATCTAGTGTCCAGGGGAAATGGTCTTGGTAAGTGGCACTCTTCTGAGTCAGCACTGACCCACGCCTGAGACTGGTATTAAAGAGCCCAGCACTGTTGCAGGTGCTGTATTTTGGATGATGGGTGCAACCTAGCTAGCTCTGGCTCCATGTGATCATTAGAGTTTTTGTGGCACATGTCATCGTATGAGGGTAGTCCACCTCAGGTTCCTCGCAAAAATTCCATTAGCACCATCATACTGTTGACCTATATTCCCCCAGCCATTTCAACTGCCTGCATTATCCTTTGCTTCCTGCCCTGGACTTCTGTGGTATGTTACTGCACATTGTTCAAATCTTCCAGACTTCACCCCAGAGGTGGCTACCTCTCAGCTAACAGTGACATCATTCCTCTGGGCATACACTTATCCAACAGGACCAGGATTTCCCCCAGTATGTTTAGGACCTGATCCTGAGCAGTGCCGAGCCTGAGGGGTAAAGGCTATAGGCTGGGCGCGCTTGGCACCTCTCCAGCTCAGCCCTCTTGTGTGTAACGCACTCGGGATGATTTTTTCGGGCTTGACTAGGCGGGTGACACCACTGCCTGGGATGCAGAAGGCTCAGCAGCACAAAGTAGCCCTGTTGCTGTGGTGTCAGCCAGTGGTCTCCATCAATGTCCCTCTCTAGCAGAATGGGAAATGCTTTGGGAGCTAGTATAAATGGGAGCAAGCCATGGTCAATAAAAATTCCAGGCAATCTGTTATATTGGTTTTACCAGGTATTTGTTCCACAGTAGTCAGTATGGGTACGGCCAGATGTGTCCAGAGAAAGAAAGAGTTAAACCTTTGCACAAAAAACCAACCCAAATGCACTCAATAATCTTCCTGCCTGGGGTGAAATATTTCAAAGAAAGCTGGGCTGCCTGGAAGCTGCTGTCTGATTGAGATTATCTAGCCCCACCTGCACCTCCAGCTCTGTTCTTATGAGCATGAACCTTTGTCTTTGAAGAAAGCCTGGAGGGAAAGCACAGTTTAGGAGGCTGGGACTGCAGACTCCCATAGGAGTGTGTGACTGCTCTGTCCAAAGCTATAGCCTGTAGCCATGTGACCTGGGGCTCAGATCTCATCAGATCTCAGGGTTGGACTTGGAGACCTCTACAGATATATCTACGCTCCAATCAGAGGTGTGATTGCAGCACATGGAGACATACCTGAGTGTCGGGATCTCAACAAGGGCAGTCAGGCCAAGGAACAGGGTCAGAGTAAGGTCAAACCTGAGGTTGGGGGTAGAAGAGGACTTTCATAGTCAGGTTCCAGTCTGGAGCAGATACCAAGGATCATAGTCCAAGTCAGGGGGCAGGTCAGAAGGCAAAGTGAAAATGGAACTAAGGCCAAAACCAGGATTTGCACAGGGAGCAAGGATGGTCATGGCAGCAACAAATACCCTTTGGATTTAAATAGAGTGGGGAGCCAATGATGAGCCCTGGGGCTGCTGCCTGTCAGTCCCCTTGACGCAGGACTTTCCATGGGCTGTATCCACAGCAGGTCACAGGCAGCAGAGCGCAAGCTAGTTACAGCTACTGCCGTCTGCTGCCTAGTAGTCCCACGGGGCCTGGGTTCTGGATCTGTGGAGTCATACGCTGAGCTAGCTTTAATCTAGCTAGTTTGGGAACCACTAGCCATGAAACCCTCCCAGTTTAGGCTCAGAAGCCTGCATATGTGCTCAAGCTTTACTCCCACATTGCCAGGGCTTTACTACTCTTGTTATTCCAGGTAGCTAGTTCAAAGCTTTCTTGGGTATGTCTCCACATGCTGCAATCTCGCCTTGGATTACAGGGTAGACACACTCGCTAAAGGGAAACCACTCTTTCCCCTGAGTCACTGCTGAGCCAGGGCCTGGGAATGGGGCTAAGCTACTGGGATTCCATCTTTTGAATAATGGAAGACCACAGTCCTAGCTTCATGTAGGCCTGGTCTACGCTAGACACGTTTGCTAGCAGTAATGGCAGATGGGGCGTGATTTCTTTTATGACATTCTGATAACAGCAAACACCCTGGTGTAGATGCAGTTGGCCTGGCAAAAAAAAAGTCCTTTTACCAGTATAGCTGATTTCATTTGCACAACTGTGATAAGTTATACAGGCAGAAGAACTCTTTGTCTACGCTAGGAAGATTTGCCAGGATAGCCATACTGATATAACTGTAACAGCAAACCCTTTCTAGTGTAGACAGACCCTAGTCACTAAAGATCCCTTGGGGCTGTTCACAAGAGATGGGGTGTTGCTGGTTGTGCTCTGTCCATATTTTGAGGGTGGTAATTAACATTCTGCCTCCCTAAAATCATCCCATGTCTTCAGCTGGACATAGGATCTTCCACTTCCCATCCCTAACTGGTATGTAGTACTGATGTGCACTGCCAAACAGGTGCCATCATCTGCCCTGCATTTCAGTGGTGCATGGAGCAATCCGCATATATAGCCTCTAAAGCTCCTTGCAGTCTATAATGATTCCCTTTTCCTGACTAGCTTTTGCCCCAGGATGTGTGTCTTGTGTTCAGCTATTTTAGGAGCTGTGTCTCTTCAGATCTGTGGCATGGATGTCACATTGTTTTTATCCACCTCAAGACATGCCCAGACAAAGATCTTTCTCCTGGCATCTCAGACAGCAAGCCCAGTCCTACCGCCCTCCTTCACACAAATGGTTCCCTTTTGGCAGTCACGTGAGATAATCTAGTTCCATTCGGAACCCGGACTGGGCTACAATGCAGAAAAAACACTGAAAGTACAAATAGCCAAATTCATCCACTGACTTCAGTGGGCTACCCCAGGGATGAATTGGGTCCAAAACATTTAACATTAAGTGCATTACTCCTAGACTGAGGGTCTGCCTATATTGAAATGCAAGGTGTGATTGCAGCTCAGTAGACATACCAGGGCTAGCTGTATCTGCGCTGGCATGGCTGAAAATTGTTCCACTACTGATATTCTGTTCAATTTCCCCATGCAAACAAGGCCTTAATCCTAATTTACACTGGAAGCTCTGAATATTCCTGGGCCCAGTAGAAAACAATTTTGAGACAGACATAAGGAGAATTTGTTATTCAAGTACTCCCAGAATTTTGGATGTAAAATGGCACCTGGTTCTAAACTCACACAGCCAATGCTATACTCCAAACCAGTTTGGATTTAGCTGTTACACGGATGGGTCAGCTCCAGAACCTTCTATTTGATTTTCTCTAAGCTTTCAGAGTTCTGGTAGAACAGGATCTGGATAAAAACCTACTCTGGTTTTGGTTTGGTAAGGCCAAAATATCCACCGACAAGGTTTTGCACAATCAAAACCTGACTCTATTGTGCCCAATCTCTTGAAACAACGGTCCAGGCATAAATCTACGTACATCAATGGTGCTATACCTGATATTCTGCAGAATTCACACCTTTCAGCAATGTGCATTTCATTTTTGATAACTATTCCCTGAAATCCCAGATTCTTTCCCGTCCTCGACCGGTGTGATGGGCAATGACATACTTAAATAAATGCCAGACAAAAATAATTATTCACATCCTTGTTTCAAATTTCTGAGTTCCCCCTCCCCACCCTCAGACTCATCAGCTCTTAATGGGTCTCCCCTCTCCTCTGATGGCTTTGTTTATACTAAAGTGAGCCATTGAGAGTTTATTATCTTCCCATGCCAACACCTAGATATTGCATAGGACTGGTCAAACTGGACTGTTCGGCTTAATTATCATACAAATAGGTCAGCAACTGTTACATCTCAGACTGAGAGAAAATTGTTCCCAGCTTCTGGCAGGAATCAAATATTAGCCCACAGCTCTGAGCAGGACAGAACAGCAACCCTATATGCAACTATGAAACAATAAGGATATTATATTTGTAGATGAAGTAATGAGGCGCTGTAGCGAGAACCTCTTGGATGAAAGCTGCTCTGTATCAGTAATGTTAATATTTCCCACTTCACAGTGCTTCACAGACATGCTAATTAATCCTCCCAGCAGTGCTATGACGTACCACTAACCCCATTTTATGCATGGTGAAACTGAGGCATGGGGAAGATCAGGTGACTTTCCCAAGCCCAAATAGTAAGTCATTGTCAGAGCCATGATTAGAATTGTACTTCCTGACACCCAGTCCTGTGCACATTCCTTTAGACCACATTGCCTCGCATATGAGTTTCACTATAAAACAGGTGACAAAAATCTATTTTGTCCAAGAGGTGGTGATCCAGCCTGGAAACAGACAATCCCTTGCTCCAGAAGCCTGCTTGTGAAGGGGAAAGAAGACATTTAGGAGACAGAATACTCCAGAGGAAATCCTAAATGCCTGGATGAAGGAGACTAGACCAAGTCTCTCTTCTTCTTCTTCTTCTATAACTTAACTTGGTGGCTAGCCCTGCTCACGTTGATTCTTTTCTTCTCCTTTGTCTTATCTCGGAACTATCTGAAGGACACAGAGATGAACCAAGCCCGACCTCGCTATGTCATCGACCGTCCTGCGTATTCTGTCAACTTCTTCGATGAAGAGTTTGAGAAGAAAAAGAGAAGTTACCCACTTGGGGAAAAAGTAAAGAACCTTTTCAGGTAATGTGGAATGCTACTGAGTCTCCTTGGGAGCATGTTGCCAGGTTGGATTTGGCTCAGTTGGTGTTTGAGAGGGTGGTGAGAGAGGGAGGAGAGAATGCGAACTCTGAGATCGACACATTTCCAGTTTAAAAAATTCTGGGGGAAACATGTTTTTAAGCAAATAAATAGTCTCCTGTTTTACAATCCAGGCATTTGCTGCATGGGGGAAGCAATGACAACCTGTTAGTAATTTTCTAATCAATTTCACAATTAGTAGAGAGATTTTTCAAAGGCACAAAGGGCGGTGGGCGACCAGCTGCCACTGAAGCAGCCCATGACCCTGGAGGTTTGATTCACACACACACAAAGGCTCTGTCATGCAGCTCTGGCTGCATAAAAGGACCTTGAAATAATCAGAAATGGCCCACGTGTAAGGGGGCTCCTCAGCTGGCATAGACCTAGGGTAAGGGCTCTGCATCTGCCCTCTTATCAGCTCCCAGCATAGGGAGTGAATCAGGGGCAAGGCTGGAATGCACTATGGCTAGTCCTTGTTTCCCAGGGTCTAGAGTAGACCAGCATTAAGGCTGCTTTCACTTACATTGGGTGCAGGTCCCTGCCTCAGACTATGGGAAGTGCAAAAATTGGCTTAAAGCCACTTTAACACTCCTCAAACATAGAGTCCTGGCCCTGCCCCCAGGACAGCAATGGACTAACTGAGAGTCAGGCTCTGCAAGCTAATAGCTAACTGAGCACAGATATTTGGAGTGGAAAGATTTCTGAAATCAAGATGGGTGGCTGTTGTTTGAGGTACTCTCTGGGCTTCGGATAGGCTAAGCCATAGGCTAGCGAGCCTTTGTTAAACTCGACACACTGATGCCTCGGAGGCTGCGGCTGTTCCCATGTTGACTTTAGATTTGGGTGGCATCCAGGTGCTTTTTAAGTGAAGAGAGTTTTCAGTAAGCCCCAGGAATAACTGCTCCCTATCTCACTTCAACAAAGAACATAACAGCTCCACCCCAGGGAGAAAATGCAGTCACAGCCGCTGGAGATTAATACATTCAGGATAACCAGAGCTGAGTAATGAATATATATTTGATTGGGTTTACACTGTAATCGAAAGGTAAATGGAGTTTATGGTTTTCACTTCAAATGAATCGGTCTGCAGTGTGCCACGACACCAGAAATGAAGCTGTGCTCAGAAGAATACTTTTGTTTTGCATTTATACAGAAAGCATCTTTCATCCAAGTATCTCAAAGGGCTTTGCAGACATTAACTGAGGAAGGCTGTGCATGTATTGTTAGATCTAGAGGATTGATACGAAAGCTGAGGTTCACTGACATGCCTTATAATGAGTGGCAGAAAGGAGAACTGAACTTGGAGAAACCCTGTGTAGAGAAACCCTGGAAGTCCTATGTTCTAACCACTGAAGAAAGATACTGACTGAGCTCCCTAAACAGTTCAGGGGATGTAGATATAAGATCTTACTTTATTTCAATAGCAGATATGTGTCTAAAGCCCTGTAATTTCTTTGGAAACTTCACCTGCTCTTTCTAAAATAGAAAACCTGTCCAACCATGCATTCTAGGGTAATATACAAACCCTAGAGATCCACTTCACTTTTCCAACACATGTGATGTTCAGCCTATGCCAATAATCAGAGGCAGCTTCTGAGGAATGTCTGTCCGTTCTTTGTTTTTTCACAAGACCCTGTGTTTGCTTAAATGGTTTATTCAGGAAAATTTAATTAGTTTATGTGACTTCTATAGTCTGTTTCCAATACTTGTTTGTTTGTTTGTTTTGTTGACTGGATGTAATCAACAAAGCTGCAAATTCTTTCTTTTTAGGCTGAGTCTTAAAATGTATTGGTCCAAGGCTCCTGGTAATCTAGGATGAGAGCTGGGGCAACCCAGAGGTAGTTTAGATTATGCTAAATCTCACTGGTTGGATTTTCATTTTGCAAACTCAGAACGGCAGTCAGAAAGTGGGGCAGATCCAGATCCCATGTTATCTGAACCTCCAAAGCTTTGGAGCGGGGCTGATCTGGAATATGTTTTCCATTTTGGTGTATTGCTGTGTGAAGCAGAACTGAAGAGTTTTGATCCAGGTAGTATTTCTCCAAAGTTTGAGGGTAGATTAGAAAATGGTTCTGACTCCTCCCTACCGGGGTCACAGGAATATAGCAGCTAAGAGTAAAAGGCCTGGTTCATCTTTGCGCTGCTCCTCATGTCAAGACCTGTGCCAGTGCAAAGCGTGTGCAGAATGCTGCCACATCAGACTGGTAATGCGTAACACCCAAGTTCGCTTCGTATCTTCTCCGCGCCGGTGTAAATGGCTTCCCAAGGCAAGAGGCAATGAACATCAGGACCATTGTCCTTTGCATAGGAAACCTCATAGTGCAGGGAAATGTTTTTTATCAGGACCCTCCTTTCTTACTTGTGTTCATTTCCTCTCTAGATGTTCATCATCCAAGTTCAAAGTCATCATCTACAGTCTGTTTCCGATACTCGTTTGGCTCCCGAAATATAAAATTAAAGACTACATTTTGCCCGATGTCCTCGGGGGAATCAGTGCCGGGACAATTCAAGTGCCACAAGGTGAGACCAGGTTTCCTTTCCCCAGTGGGGGTTAGGCGGTAGCTTCCCCCCATGAGCAGCTGTGAGGAGACAACATTCCCACCTTGCTCCTGTTAACGTTCGGACATGCTGCCGAAGGCTGATTTTATCCCCTTCCTGGGGTTTGGCTTTATTAGGAACAAGAGATCATAAACCCTCAGCCAAAGCTTTCTCCTCAAACCTGGCTCATCCTGGGTTTCCCTGCAGGGCCACCCTGACTCTGCCCCTAGTTCCCTCTCACCAGAGGGTCGCATCTCATATCCTGGGAGAGTTAACAAGCTGCACTTATCACAAAGACACAGCAGAACTGACCCAGCAGCTTTGTGCAGTTTTTTAATGTCCGCTAACAGGATGAGTCACTATTAGAAGAGTCTTGTGTCCCTATGAAGGCTCATAGATCCTGCTGCTTTGGTACAGTAGCCCACTCCCTAAATGTCCATTATGGGCTTTCTTGCATCTTCCCTTGAAGCGTTTAGTACATTGTCAAAGACAGGCTGCAGGACTAGCTGGGCCACTGTTCTGTGCCAGTAGGGGAATTCCCAGGAACCTCAGCAGCAACTGAGATGCAAGATATGAAGTCAATTTCACTTGCATTTTTCAGGGATGGCCTTTGCACTGCTTGCCAATCTGCCTCCCGTCAATGGACTCTACTCCTCCTTCTTCCCTTTGATACCCTACTTCATCCTTGGTGGCGTCCACCAGATGGTACCAGGTAAGTCCCCCTTTCTTGTTCTGTATGTTCATTGCCTGAAGGCAAATCCTCCAGCTGTATCATATCTCCCAATAGGGCACTGCTTTACGAAGCCTGCTCTCTGGTGCATTTGTCAATGTCCTGGATCCCTGGTGCCTGCGGTATAGCATTGCACTATGCACTGATACACCACTGCCATGTTCTGCTACAGAACTGATTGCATTGCAGTGGCGTGTGAGTCCTAATCTTTGTTAATGTTTTTCAGAATGGGATGCTCTGTTTACATGTAAGTCACCTGTTACTGTTCTGTCCTGCAGGCACCTTTGCTGTCATCAGCATTATCGTTGGGAGCGTCTGCCATGACCTGGCTCCTGAATCGGATTTCCACTACTTTAACTCTACCACCAATGAGACATACATCAACAACACGGCCTTGGAGGCAGCAAGACTGGAGATCTCCGCCACATTAGCTTGTCTGACAGCCGTCATACAAGTAAGGACATTTCTGCACTAAGGCTGCCATGTGCACTGCCTGGGCTAAACATAACCCTACCCCTGGTATGAAATTGGACAGTGACGGTTAGGCAGGACAGCTGCAGTGGGATCTTCTCATTCGTACACCCTCAAGGAAGGGGATGGCTGGAGAGGTCTTGTGGTCTTGGTCCCCACTTCAGAAACACTGGACCCAGACACTATAGTGATTCCTAAACTATAACAGGGATCTGGATAGATGGACCCATCCTATATTAAAGTTGCTGAACAAGAAAGAGACACATTGAGGTCTCTGTTCTTCTTCCGTGATCAGCAGCTCATAGCAATTTCAGGTGTGTTTTTACTCCAAAGACACTTTGCATGGGAGCACATGGAGTAGTAGAAAATGAAGCAGGTGGCAATGCCCATAGGAGACATGGTGCGTGCTAGGCATGGTGTGTGCTAGACACATAGTCTGTATTTCCACTGCCTGTGTTCAGAGAAGGCGTCTGGCTCATGGTGCAGGGCTGGGGGGAGGATGCAGTTGCCACAGTGGTGCAAAGCTCACCCTGTGCACTCTCCTGATTCTGTGTGCAGAGCTAGTCATTGGTTAGAGCACTGGCCAGGCGACACTATTGGCTCTTTGCCACCAGAGAATGCTCCCAGCCTGGCATGACTCTCCCTGGGCTAGTTGTCTGGCTCTGTGTCCAGACCGCCCCAGTGCCCAGCGCCAAGTGGCTACCCTGGCGGGGACCAGCCTGGAGCATGCAGTAGCTCTCCATTTATGATCTCTGTGATGCCCCTTTGGGATGGGGTCTGGGCTGTCTCCTATGTTTTCACTGTGACGCATGTATCCGTCTATCCTTAGATCTGTCTGGGGTTCGTGCAGTTTGGCTTCGTTGCCATCTACCTCTCAGAATCCTTCATCCGGGGCTTCATGACTGCAGCAGGGCTCCAGATCCTCATCTCGGTGCTCAAATATGTCTTTGGCCTGACGATCCCATCCTACACTGGGCCCTTGGCCATCGTCTATGTAAGTGAGCTCGCAGGGGTAGGGACCTTTCCTCCACACCTTGGCCCGGGGGCCAGCACGCTGCAAATACATGGGGACATTACTTAACAAATCCTAAATCAAATGAGCAGAGGGATGAGAGGGTGAAAGCACATGGCAATCTGCTCCATTTCCAGCACTCCCAGCTTGTACCCAGCATGCCTGGCGCCGCTACTGTAATAAATAAAGCCACAATCAGACCTGAGCCCTGATAGAGTTTAATTATTACCACTGATGGATCTTGAGGGAGTTTTGAAAGGAATATTAGATCTCCTGCTTCAGAGCAAGAGCCAGTCTCTAGCTATTAGGGGCCGGGAAAAACTATCCATGGGTGCAGGTTATTCCATAAACATAAATATAACCTCATGTGCCTTCCTCTGATCCATCTGGTACTGCCCAGTGTCCGAGATGGGACACTGAAATAAATGGTCCCTGGTCTGGTCCAGTCTAGCAGTTCCTCTGAAGCAAGGTTCGGTTCATTGAAGGTGACACTGTTGGATTGACCTTAGCCTGGTTAGGGTTAGAATCCCAGAATCAGACGAGTCAGCAGAGAGTCAGGCATGTCAAAGCATCCCTGCGGCCAAGGCAGGAAAATCCAAACCTACGATCCCTAAAGACGCCTCCATGGTTTTTAGTGTTCCAATGAACACAGGTATTCCGTCTGGATTTAAATATTTCCCAGCATTCTTAGCAAGTCAGGCGCTGCAGCACTGGGGAAGTGGATGAGAATTAGGGACTAGAAAAAAAAGAGAGACTTCTATGGGGTTGAGTCACATGTCATCTGCCTCTGATGAAGGCAATGGAGTGGCCGTGGCATAAGACTGGTATGAGAGGGGAATCAGGCCCTGGTGAGTCGCAGATGAGTGAAACAACACAAAAAAGGATGCAATTAGCACTAACGATGAAAAATAAATGAGCGTTTTTTTGAATGCTTTGAGTTTCAGTAATCAAAGATGTATTAGGAGCATGGGTAAGGGCACTGAATGTTTTTTATATATAGGGCCAGATCCTGAATGGCAAAGAATGGGGTAGCTGCATTGAAATCAGTAGAGATGTGCTTCTTTATGCAAACTAAGGAGATGGCCCTGCCCCTCTATGCAGCTGATCCATGGATCCATTGACTTCAGTGGGTCCTAGACACCTGTAAGTCTGGCTGCTTACCCGAAGTAGCCAGACACAGAAGCAGGCTGTCTTGGGATTTCTGGTGCTTGTTTCGTTCCCCGGTGCCTGTTTCATATGCTCAGGGCAGAGGTGCTGGAACAATTTGTATAGCGAGGATGCTGAGAGCCATTGAACCAAACTGCAAACCCTGTATATAATGGAAACCACTTCAAGCTAGAGGGTGCAGCAGCGCCCCCAGCATGCCTAGTTCCAGCACCGGTGGCTCAGAGACCATAGGGAGGCCAGAATGGGCCAGGGGTGTGTTCTCTGCTTTGCCCACTGGAATTCCAAGTAACCCTTCTCAACATTTTGCTGACTGCTCTCCCTTCTCCCCCCTCTAGACATTTATTGATATTTGCAAAGATCTCCCCAAGACCAACGTGGCCTCCTTGATCTTCGCCCTGATCAGCATTGTGCTCCTGATTGTTGTGAAAGAGCTCAACCTGAAATACATGAAGAAGATCCGGGTGCCCATCCCCATGGAGATCGTCATAGTAAGTGACACCCGAGCTCTGTCGTCCTGTGTCCATTAGAGAGGAAACAACCTTTCCCGGAAAGAGCCTCATCTAGTCCCAGCCGTTGCAGGAAGGTACATCTTTAGGACAGGCAGGGAAAGGGCCTAGATTCCAAAGCACCTTTGCTTTGACAACTGATGAGGCATGATGTCGGACTCAGGACACCTGCACGGCTTGGTTGCTTGGGGAAGCTGGAGGCACCGACAGTGTCACTCTGATTGGAGTTTTTGGTTTTGGTTCAGGTGGGGCTTGCACCGCTGGGCCCAATGCACTGCGTCAGATGGTTGTTTACACCAGGACAAAGTGGGCATAGATCATTACACTTCTAATTTGGTTGCATTTTACACCCACCCTGCGCTCACTTTGCCGGGTGCACAATTCAAGGGCGACAGGAAATCAGGGCCCCCGAGTTTGGCTTCAGTTTCAGAAATGCAGCAGCTTCAAAACCTCAGAGAGAAGCTGCTCACCCCACTGAATTTCATGTCAGAACGAGGGTTGGGGCTGAGTCAGCACATTTGGCTCAGGGACCCCCAAATCTCAGGCGTGTGCGTGACAGATTCAGTCATCCAGTTGTGGTTCACCTGTAAGTGAAACCAGGACAAACTATACATCTCCCCAGCTCCCACAGAGCCACAGCAGGCTAGGTTCATATCTGCAGAGGCCTTGCCAGACGTATTCCTGCTGTGAGCTCTCTCTAAACCATATACAGGCTAAGTCTCCCCTCAGAGCATGTGTAGAATGGCCGCAAGCTTCCATGAGGGAGGGAGTGTTACTGAGGTTTGGGGACAGGAAACTAGAGGTCAGGAACCTTGGGTTCTATCTTCACACTATCCCAGCTCACTGCTATTTCAGGCCTCAGTCTCAGTTCTCCAAAATGAGGATGACGTGACTGGTCAACCTCGTTTTGTGTGGCTCCAGTAATACTCATCAAGGACTTGGATATCCTGTGATGAAAGGGGATAGAGAATCCCAAGGATTTTTATATCCTGAAGAGGAAGAGAACTCCCCACCCCAAAAAATCGTTATTTCTTCCTCCTATATTGGACTGTAAGTGCACTCCTTTAATGTCTATGGGAGTGAACTGATCCGTGATATAAATGGACATAACTCCATTGAAGTGGATGGATGTTTCTCCCACTTGATCCAGGGCTGAATTTAGTTTTAGGGGTCTCATCCTTGGCTGTAGTAGGCATTAGCCACTGTATCACCATCCCACACAGCTAGGTCTGTGCAACGCTGCGTAAGGATCTGACACTGCTGTTTCCACTTACAGCTCCTTCACTCTCTGTGATTTCAGGTCATAGTAGCTACTGCCATATCCGGCTGCTTGAACATGCCTGAGAAATACAACATGCCAATCGTTGGGAAGATTAAGATGGGGTAAGTGCGCGTGCCGGCCTGATTCCATTTCCAAGTGCTGATACCCTCTGGATCAGGGATAGTCCCCTACCAACCCATGCTGCAACCTGGGATACAATCCCCACAGAAGTGAGGGATAACGAAGGACACTGACTGCCGAAATGGAGAACTCAGTGAAAGGAACACCATTTTATTACTGTCATTGTCTCTTCCTGTCCCCAAATCAGACCCTCGCCCCGTTTACTGAGGTTCCCCCATAGCTCACCTTGAGTGATTGCCTTGTTCCCAGCAAAATCTATGCCCCTAACAAACAGCCTCATGCAGAGAGGCACCACTGGGCACTACGAGGGAATAGAGGGGGTTTCCATTCTGGCTCAGGTTCTGCACAAGGCAGGAGTGGAATGTGATCTTTGTTTCCAGTGGGGTATGTCCAGTGACCACAGAAGACCTGGGTTTGCTTCCCAGCTCTACGATAGCTTCCCTGAGTGACCTTGGGCAAGTCATTTGATCTTTCTAGGCCTTGGTTTCCCATCTGTGAAATGTAAAATCGTCCCTTCCTTTGTCCATCCTAGACTTCATGCCTGCACAGGACCCAGCACAATGGGGCCACAGTTTCTGCTGGGGCCGCTAGGCGCGACCATAATACAAGTTACTTGTAAAAAGTAATAATAACTACAGCAGGGGGTGACTGTCTTTTGTGATGGGTATCCAAAGAGGACACTAATTTGCCTGAGCATTTGTAAATCATCTTGCAATATCCTAGGACTAACCCCAGGCTGTAGCAATAGTCCTGCAGCACTACACTCAGATATCATTGTGCTGGGTGAGGCATAAGACCCAAAATAGAACAGAATCTAGGGCAGGTTGGAGTGGAAAATGACTCCTAATCCTTCTTTCTTTACCTGAGTCAATGCATTAATGGATTATAAAGGACAGCATATAATTACCCACCTATAATTGTGTAAAGCATACAATACTGCTCTGCACAATCTTATAATTACAAGGAACGCACAGAACCTGTGTTGAAATAATAAACAAAGCTAGAGCTGGGATGGAGTTTAGGATATTATTCAGCACATGCAAAGCACCATACGTTCTCTAAGCCTGGGAATCACATTGGCACTAATATTCTTTGTAGAGCTATATTCCATTTAGGTTCAACTGAATTGTTGAGTTTCAATTATTAAATCAGAGAGACAAGGTGGGAGGTCATACATTTTCTTGGCCCAACTTCTGTTGGTGAGACATACAAGCTTTTGAGACACGTCGCTCTTTTTTCTTCAGTCCTGAAGCAGAGCTCTGTGTAAGCTTAAAGGCTTGTCTCTCTAAGCAACAGAAGTTGGGTCAAGAAAAAATATTACTTCTCCCACCTTGTCTCTCTCATATCCTGGGACCACCACAACTACAACAACGCTGAGTATTGTACTACATCATGTAACATAAAAGTCAAAATGAAAAAGTGGTTTCAAAATGAGAAAGTCAAAACATTGTTTCCACCTTATCAAAATGAATCGTTTTGATCTTTTTTTAATTGAAATTGTCTCATTCCTGTGAAATGTTTTGATTTAGTCCAATTTTCTGACTCTTAAGTGGAAAATTTTTGACGAGCTCTAATTCTTGGTGATGCAGTTCCTGGCACTCCGCTCTCGGTCGGTTCTGAGCCAATGGCTCTGCATGGCAGTAGAGGAGGCAGTGTTGCTTGGAGGTGTAGTCTTTCAGATTAAAGACAGAGCCAAAGCTGTGGTCGCTTGGGGTCATTTAAAATCCCCTGGCACTTTTTGCAAAAGACCCAGCATCCTGACCAAATCCCAGCTCTGAGTCCACGGATCTAAATTTCCCCTGCAGTTTCATTTGGAGATGTCATTCTTCACTCGTCTACCTGAACAGTTCTGCAGTGTTGCTGTGCACCGTTAAACAGCTGCTGTGTTCCTCCCAGAGGTGACTGCATTTTAGTAGTGAGTGAAGTGAATCCTGCCACAGGCTCCAGCTCCAAACACCTGTGTCCTGACAGCTTTCTCCTCTATTCTTTGGCTGCAGCTTCCCAGCTCCCACACTCCCACTGGTGAGCAAGTGGAAACATATGATCGGCCCAGCTTTCTCACTTGCCATTGTGGGCTATGTGATCAACCTGGCCATGGGACGCACCCTGGGAACCAAACATGGCTATGACGTAGACCCCAACCAGGTAACATTTATTTAAAGGGATATAGTCAAGATGCTGCTGGGTATAATGGATGTGAAAGTGGAAGCCTATTTAATAAGTTGGGAGCTTTCAAACACACTCTGTTTCTTTGAAATTTGTGTCTTTCTCTCCTGCGCTCAAATTTGCATAGTAGCAAGGTTGCTCGTGAGTCCAGGGCTAAGTGCATTTGTTTGTTGTTGTATATAGGTTGTCTGTGTGCTACAGATCAGCACGTCTCTCTGTTCCGGCCATGTGTTTCAAGCAGAGTGCGAAGGAGGGGAAGACTATGCCTGTCTGACTCATGTAGAAGGCACCCTTGTAAAGATTTTAGGTCTTTTGGGATTCCAAATGGGTTTTTTTATTCCTCATTTTCTCTCCTTTTTAAAATGCCTCTGAAGCTGGTCGCAGACTCAGATTAAGGCAGGATCTTTGGGAACTGCATCCAGCTATTAGTCTCAGTGCAGGACTGAAGTGGTGAAACAGCTGGGGAAAAGACCAGCTGGGGAAAAGACCTAGACAGATAAATGACACCAGAGGAGTGGGGTGTGATCTGGAAAGGAGGACTAGCAACCAGTCTGTAGCACAATAAAAGAAAATTTCTTTAAGATACTGTTTCAATGAGACCCCAAACCCCTCAGGCTAAAAAATATAGAGAGAGTGAATAGGGATAAATGTTGGAGAAACTGCAGTGAAAAAGGAGATTTTCTGTATATATGACAGGTTTAAGATTAGCCGCCGTGTTAGTCTGTATCTGTAAATATGCATATATGGTGCAGGTGTCCAGTCATTAGAGAGTACAGGGATGCAAGTTGTATCACATATCACAAATATCACAACTTGTTGGCTCTCTGTTACCAAATGAGCTTTTGAAAATCCTCCTGGGGCTTCCCAGCAGAAATGGTCAAACAAGAGGAAATGAAGGATTAATCTCTCATCTGCTAGCGGCTTGGCTACTGAGGCCTCCCTTGCAAAAGGAAAAATAGCCCAACTGTAGAGGAATGGTTCAAAAACTATGGGAGGTTGTGGTTATGGAAACACACCAATTACGTACCTAGGCAATAGACAGAGGATAGATTGATACTTAGATATTTGGTTACCTTTTATTCAGTACTCAGATAAAGTACATCCACCTGCAAAAAAACACTAGCACCTGTCCAGTTTTTGTGAGTATTAATAAAATTGCTAGCAACAACATATTATAGGTGTTGTAATGATGCTCACTCTGTAATATGGTAACACCCTGTGGAACAGAAAGATCTGATGACTATATCCCTGTATAACATCTCTTTAAACAAAAGCTAATGGCTGTGATGATTGTTTTGTTTCTGATGTTTGTTTGGCAAGGAGTTGCCAACTTGTTAAAACTTCCTAAAGCCATAGTTTTTAACAAGAAATCCAGCTGATCTCGTGTTGCCAGGCACTGGCTGGAGTTGATGTGTCATCATGGGCATAATTTAGGGAATCCAGCGATGCCTCTGGGACTAGAAGGAGCAATCCTCTGGGTGAGGAAGGCGTGTGGGGAGGAGGTGCAGGAATGACAGGGCAAAGGCTTTGCAAACACAGTGCCGCTCACACAGCAGAGGAGGGGAATCCCCGTGACCTACTTCTCTGACCTCTCTTTAATTGCTGCTAGAGGAAACCAAGGGAGCCGGGGGGAAAAAATGCTTCTTTCCTCCTCTGACAAACACCTTCCTCTTCTCTCCACAGGAAATGCTTGCCCTGGGCTGCAGTAATTTCTTTGGATCCTTTTTCAAAATCCATGTGATCTGCTGTGCTCTGTCTGTGACCCTAGCTGTGGATGGGGCTGGAGGAAAATCTCAGGTTATTTATTTTCTTCTTCCTGGTGCCAAATTTCACACTAGCAACCCTGATGACACCTTTGCTATTAGCATATAGCTCGCCACAGAGTGGACACCTGAATGTGTCCAGTGGAGCCATTCTCTGCTAAAATTCAAAGCCAGAGATTCAGACTCCACCGTTACTAACCCAGAGTAACTCCATTGACACTAGCGAAGTCATGCCAGATTGACACCATTGTCACTGAGAGCAGGATTTGAACCTGAAGGCTGTTTTCCTGAGGGCCTACCTGGCTCACATGACTAATGATGATCTTAGAGCTGTTCCTCCCCAGAGTGCCAGCTGGAATCCAGACTGGGTCTCTCCCTGACTGGAAGTTGTTACCATCAGATGGCTGTCTCCAATGGCCTCTGTATTGGAGGGGTTTGGTGGATCTCAGCCCATTTTCCAGTGAGCAAGGGTCTACATCACCAAAACCATGCTGTGCTGTGCTGGCAGACTCAGCAGAGCAGTCAAGGACATATGGGCCACCAAGACTGAACTTCCCTCTCTCCCACAGAGGGGGTTCCTCCTGGTCAGGGTCGGGGCACATTAGTGCTGGCACTTTTGCTGCCCATACCTGTTGATCTTGAAGGTTGTTCAGCGTAGGCAGCTCCCTGGGACTGCACTGGGCATTGTGGGAGCTCAGCACGTCCCAGGATCAGGCAGAAGGGAAGCGTTTTGTTCTCCAGTGCTGCTAATCCAGGACTAAGATAAAACCCCAGAATCCTAAACCCCATCCTGCTGCTCAAGCCATTAGATCCGTAGTTGCCCCACTTAATTGGCCCTCCGTTTAAGGAATCACATAAGGTCTAAAAATGCCAGGTTATCTCTGTAACTATTCTTTGTTTCCTCAGATGGCAAGTTTCTTTGTAGCACTGGTGGTTATGATAACCATGCTGTCTTTGGGAATCTACCTCGACCCCCTTCCAAAGGTAAAAACACATGCAACCAGGAGGGCCATGGAGGGTGAGGGGAATGCAAGTAGGGACACTATGGGGTATAGCTAGCCTGCTCCATTTCCTGTGTTATCTATGTCCATCCAAACCAGGTCAGCCTTTCTTGTTGTTTGTAAATCAAAGAGCAGTCAGATGAAGCTGCAAGTAGCTCTAATAAACAACACTTCCCTCCCCACTCTTCCTCCCCAGCCCATGAAAGTCACTTGATCTGGGATTTTCTCAAAACCAGGTCCACTGGGTGAATCTGGATCAGGTGTCAAGAGAACCTGAGCTAATTCCTGGTTTCAGCACAAAAACTAGTGAAAGGCTTGGAGTGACCTTGGAGTTTAGAAATTGGGTTTATTAAAACTTGAAACCTAGAGGGAGCAAAGTGATGGGATTGGGACAGTGCTTAGTTTGTGCCAGGGCTTGCCAGGGTTGAATCCCACCACCTCTGGGCTGGGCACTTCGTACTTCCGCACCTCTGGACTCGCTGCATCAGTTCTGAATGTAAAAATATTGCTTGAGTCCTGACACCTAATTGCTTGAGCCTGGACACCTCTTTCATTACAAATTAAGCACTGAGTTCAGGGATGTATTACAGCAGGCTGGCTTCTTCTTCCCCCCATCATTTTGACTTTAGTTATGTACATCCAGGTGGGGGATGCTCTATGAATAAATTATTTACTATTGTAATTATGTGATTGTTCAGTAACTAAATATGGGCCCAAAGGTCCCCAAACTTCTGGGGTTTGGGATTCAGAGTGTTGGTTTAGTCCATTTGTTTAGACTAAAGCCAAGCTGTTCCAGTGTTGGGTGTGTTCAGAACCAGGTATTTGGTTCAGACCTGTCTCTAATAATAATGACACTTTGGTGGTGTTAATTATTTATGATTAGTGGTACTACAGTAGCACCTACCAGCCCTAGTAATGTACTGGGATTCCCTGGTGCTAGGCACTGTACAAACACAGAACAGAAAGATGGTCCCTGTCCTCTGCATAAAGCCCAGGTAAACCAAGCCACCCCATAGCATAATTACATAGTGTGAAGGAGCCATGTCCACACTGATTCTCTGGCAGGCAAAAGGGAATTGGTGGGGATAAAGCAAATTAATTTGAATCCAGATTCAAGCAGGACCTTTGTTAGCTTCATCACCCATTGCTAATCCCTCATCCCTGCCCCTCTTGGCAGCCAGACCTGAGAGCAGGCAATATTTGCAACAAGCAGTTTCCCATTGAGCAATAATACTTTCATGTTTCCTGTCCTGGAGTCGAATTTGATACCATCTCCTTGGCAGGCTGTGCTGGGAGCCCTGATAGCAGTGAACCTGAAAAACTCCCTCAAGCAGCTAGCTGATCCCTTCTACCTGTGGAAGAAAAGCAAGCTGGACTGTGTGAGTACCCACCCCGGGAGAGTCCTGGGGGAGAAGGAGCCCAATCTGATAATGTTTTTCAATAGGGGTGAAACTCACCCCTGCATGGTGGGATAACCCAAGACATAGGCATCACAACTTGAGTCCTCAAAGCAGGACTTAAATAGGACTTAAGTAGTACATAGGCCTCACTCTGGCCCCATGCTGAAGGGTGAGTCTCACCCTATAAGCACAATAATGCCTCCGACTCAGTGCTAGTCAGTGTTTAGCCTGATGATCAGAAGTAAGGTACAAATGTAGAATTTGTCTGGTCTAGTCGAGCACTGTCACACTCAATGCATCTTATGCAGAAATGTAATCCATCAGGGGGGAGGGATAGCTCAGTGGTTTGAGCATTGGCCTGCTAAACCCAGGGTTATGAGTTCAATCCTTGAGGTGGCCATTTAGAGATATGGGGCAGAAATTGGGATTGGTCCTGCTTTGAGCAGGGGGTTGGACTAGATGATCTCCTGAGGTCCCTTCCAACTCTGAAATTCTATGATTCTATTACCTGCCCTATTCAAATGCCAATCAACCTTACCTTTAAGAGCCTGTTTGTCAAGAACAAGCCAAACCGGCCCTACTCAATATCTCCGAGTCATGACTTAAAAACTCAGCCCATAGCCCTCAAGGGGAAGGAGAGGCCATCGTGAAAGATAAGGATCCCAGGCACTGGTTGACATATAAACCCAATCTGAGAGCATGGGGGAGACAGAAAGGAATTTGGAAATGTCTGACATTCAAAGATTTTTGTTTGAACAGGACTTATGCTGGTGGGGGGTATCTGTGCAAACTGAGCCGAAATAGCCTGCCAAATCCCAAGGAAGCTGCTTTATCAGAGAAACAAGAAATCCAAAAGGACTGATTTGAGTAATCAGACAGCTTTCCTAAAATACTGTTCAAACAGGTGCTAGAGAGGAGATGGGTTATGATTCCAGCAGGGCCTTTTAAAGCAGTGTGCATAGTTCAGTCCATTACATGAATGCACCACAGAACATCACATTAACCAAGGCTCTAAACTACAAAGGGCTGATCTATATTTCAAAGCAGTCCCAGAATACCTATGGGTTAGGAGTGTAATTTGGTTTTGGATACTAAGACCTGGTCTATGCCTACAAGTTGGTTCGACCTAGCCACATGCCTCAGGTCTGTGAAAAACATTGCACCTTGTGCAATGTAGATGCAGCTGTAGAATTCTTTTGTCAACTAAGGGCTTGTCTATACTACCTGCGGTGGGCAGCAATTGATCCAGCAGGGGTTGATTTATCATGTCTAGTATAGACTACCGCTGAGCGCTCTCCCGTTGACTCCGGTACTCCACCAGAATGAGGACTACAAGCAGAGTCGACGGGAGAGCGTCACCTGTCGACTTACCACAGTGAAGACACCGCGGTAAGTAGATCTAAGTACGTCGACTTCAACTACACTATTCACGTAGCTGAAGTTGTATATCTTAGATCGACCCCACGTGCTAGTGTAGACAAGTCCCTAGCTACCATCTCTTGAGTGGATTTACTCCAGTGATGGAAAAACCTCTTCCATCGTGGTAGTAACTGTCTACACTATGGTGCTGCATCTGTGGCATTGTGGCGCTTGTAGTGTAGACATATTCATAGTTATTCCAGTAAAAGCCCTAGTGTAGATGCAGTTCTATTGGCATAAAGGTGCCTTATACCTGTATAGCTTATTTAAATGCCTGAACTGAAATAAGCTATACCTGTATAAGCACTTTTTTTATACTGGTATAATTGTACCCACACTATTGCATAGTTAAAACAACAAAACCATTAAGCATAGACAAGCCCAAACTCTCTGTCTTGACTAGTCAAAAAGTATGTTTCTAAACTGAGTGAGCTCACCTAACTTGAAACACCATTTTAGTAGCTAGTTTAGATACAGTTTAACTCTTTTAAAACAGTGCCAACTGATTTTGTTGTAGCCTAGAGGAGAGCCTAAAGATTTGTCTTGACTACAAAAAGGATTTGACTTTAGGTTGGGCTTAGCCAACTTGTTCACTAAACTCAATCTAAACCAGACCACTTTTCCTAGTCATGACAAACTCGAGTGATATTACCTAACCTGACTTTTAAAACACCTGTTTTCACCTTAGTCCAGACAGACCCAAAGTTTGGATCCATCTGTGATCTTCCATAAAGTTCAAGAGGCTTGGATCCAGTTTTTGAGTTCAGATCCATTGTACTGACATAGGTCCAAGCTGTGTTGTCTTTTGGATCAGATAATAAAGCAGGGCTCTGGTAATCTGTGGTCAAGAAAGACTGCACTACCCTTTTTTGTAACACAAGGGGTGTTGATCCCAGTATCCTGGCCAAATTTCAGTTAGGTTAGTTGCATTCTGCTGACCTAAATTTTCCCTGGAATTTCAATTGGATACAGTGACCTTTTTCACTTCCTGTCCTAAACTGTTGTCACAACATTGCTATGTGATATCAGATGGCTGTCATGCTTCACCTCAGAGCTGGCTGCATGGATCACTGTTCAGGTATCACATAGTTTATAAAGGGTTTATGAGGAGTGGAAGTCACTGATAAATGAAAGGTTTGGGTTCTGCTTCTCTCTTCTCTCTCTTATACCAGAGTAAATCTGGGATTTGAATTCAGTGACATTACCCTGGTGTGAATGAAATCAGAGCCAGGCCTATTTCTCCTGTTGCGGGTGGGATGAGGATTCTAAAATGCTTCTGAAGGGGCATTGCTTCTGCATCAGTTACATATCTAGATCTTTCATACCAGCTGTTAAAAAATGTTTTCCAATAGATGTACATCTCTACTAAAAGACTTAGCAGCAGCAGGGGCTTTCAGAAAGGTGTGAATACATTAGAAAAGGGCCTAAGCAGCAAAAGTCCTTGACTAGTCACAAAGGTAGTGAGTGAAACTGAGTGAGGTAGTCTGGGTATTGAGGGGTGGTATCTGAAGTACGGTATAAATGTACTGACACCTTTCTAAAGCTGAGAAATTTGAGTGTAGGGCACTTGTGCCTCAGTGTCCCAAGAACGGACACTGCCCATTACAATTTTTCTTGTGCACTAAACAGCTAGAAAAGGGTCTAAGCTGCAAAACTTAGATTTAGGTTTTTTAATCCCCAAGCCATAGGTATTTTGGTTCTGGTCCATCTGTCCTTGCAAACGCTTCATCAGAGTGCCCACTCCCTGTGGCACAGCAAAGTGACCTGCCATTCTCGTCTTTCCACAGTTGGTCTGGGTGGTGAGTTTCCTGTCGGCTTTCTTCTTGAGCCTGCCATACGGACTCGCTGTCGGAGTGGGATTTTCTGTGCTGGTGGTGGTTTTCCACACTCAGTTGTAAGTAGCATCTCGGTGCCATGCTGCAATATGGCCGTGCAACTGCAGAGCATTTTCCAGTTATGAAACAACCTGGGGGTTCTTTGTATCAGTGTGGCCTTCGAGCTAGATTTTCAAAGGCAGATATGACAGAAGGCCCTGGGGAAATGCAGGCTCCAAACCCTCCCATCTCAATGTGCAAACAGGAATGTCAGTTGTTAATTACTGCCTGGTTTCTATTCCTGTGCTCAGTAACTCAGGTGCCTACTCCAAAGCTGGTGTATTTACCGGCTGCTATTTACCCTGACCAGAAAAACACCAGCTCCAAACACCCTAAGAAATCCACGGCTCATAAAGGGTAAAATCGACCCTGTGCACAGCCTGGCACAAAGCCTATGTGCTATTTACTACCCTCAGCATAGGCCTTAATTGATGCATAGGCTTCCAACTGGCCCTCTGCACAGGAGTGCATTTCAGCCAAAGAACAGAGCAGTCTTGTGAATCAACCTGGCTCTCACCAGTACCGAACACAACAAGGCACCCAGTCTTGTGTGAGCTTCTAGGTGTTATCATAATATAAATAAAAATAATCCTTGTATGCTGCACACTTGCATGGCAGCAAGAGAAGCAGCATTTTTCTTCTCCATCTTAAAGATAATCTGTTGTATTTTCCCCCCAGCCGTAACGGCTCTGCCCTGGGTCAAGTAACTTCCACCGACATTTACAAGAACCCCAAATCCTACAATAAGGTAAGTGTGGAAGTTAAAATCCCCCAACCAAAAATGCAAGCCCCCTTGTTTCTCATTCCTGCATCACCTGAACAATAAGGGATTTAAAGGGGCTGTAGGCTGTTCTACTTTCGCTCCTGATTCAGTTCAGAGGGGTTATTTGCTTGTTACTTTCTGAAGGCATAACAGCAGATCTGCTCCTTCTGGTGGAGGCCTTCTTGGTCATTTACTACCCATCACTCTAATTAAAGGCCCCCAGATTTTCCACCCGTCTGCCCCACCTGCAGGCCTGGTTCATTAGTTCTATTATTACGCCATGGTAAAGCAGAGAGAGCTGACAGTTGTGCCTAGAGTTATGCAAATAACTGATTTTTCAGTTCACTGGCAATTCCCAGAAATAATGGCTCTGGGTGGAGCAAAAAGTTTCCTTCCCATTTTGTCCATTTTTAAATGTATTTGATTTTTAATAAAAACTTCAAGAAATTTTGAAATAACAGGTCATTTGGAATCAAAAAAATTGTTTTAAAAATGTCAACATGAAATGTTTTGATTTTTTTCTGAATTTTTTGTTTTAAGGTTTTTGGGTTTTTTCCAGCCAAAACAATTTGGCAAAATGGACATGAATTTGTGAAATGTTTTGGTGTTGCCGAATGTGGATTTATCACCAAAAAAAGTCGCAGGCAAACGTTTTTGCCAGCTCCAGTTGTGTTCCCCATAGATAAGCACTTATTGAAGGTTACATGAGGTTTCTTTGCCAGATCTATTCATCACACCTCTATTTTGTATTGTTGCAAAGCCTCCAAACCCAACAAGCCCAGTGTGAAGGCTTGAGTTGTTGTGCATAGTCTGAACTGTGATGTGTGTTGCAGGTTTGTGAACTGGATGGGGTTAAAATTGTGACCTACTGCTCCCCACTGTACTTTGCCAACTCAGAGATATTCAGGGAGAAGATTATAGCGAAGGTAAGAAAACCCCAGCCAGTTTCTGTTTGCAGAGATGATGGAAAGCACTAGTTGGTTCCAAAAGTACGTGGCTCTCAATCTGAATGCCCAAAGCCAGCATGGCCTGGGATCACAGTGGGGCCTGTGTGCTCAGACCACCTCCCAGCATAGCAACATGGCCTCCATTTCCCGGCTTAGCTATCCAATCATGACACAAACTCCCAGAAGTTTTCATTAATGTTTCCCCTACAGGGGCCTGTTTTATTAAATCCTTTGGGTTCCACAATATAAGCAATTCATTTGCCCTCTCAGGTACCAACAGTTCCTTTCCAAATCAGCAGGATTTCATAAATAATCCCTTCTACCCTTCCAGGGCTTAGTCCTTTTCTTCCCTGGTCAGTGGGTCTCTCTACAGCCCTCCTCTGAGACACCCGCCTGGCTGCTGTCATGTGACTTTTGGTCACCTGACTCAGACATAGCTCATGTGCCAGCTGCAATGTAATCCCACTGTTACTATCACATCTCATGTACCACATGCTGGGTAATATCAGGAGATGATTCCATCCATGTAAAACTAAACCGGCGCTTTATAAAAACAGCTATTGCCAGAGGTGCTGCAATGGCCGCTAGCATTGCAGCTATGTGCACACAAACTGACTTCCCAGTGTTTCCTCCAAACTCTTCCCTCCTCCGGCAACCTGTGTTCCTCCATCCAAGTTCTGTGCAGGTTACTACAAGAGCTTGGAACTTTAGCCGCTCAGGGTATGTCTACACTGCAGATGGGAGCAAGACTTCCAGCCCAGGTGGACAGACTCACATTAGCAGGACTCAAGCTAGCACACTAAAAATAGCAGTGTGAACATAGCAGCTGAGGCAGAGACTCACCCTGAAACGGGTAGTGCGTAAGCTGAGGGCACAATATGTTCCATTTCAGCCCCTCTAGTCCTGCTGCCT
The DNA here is from genome assembly GCA_032164245.1 of Sternotherus odoratus. Classification (NCBI taxonomy): domain Eukaryota; kingdom Metazoa; phylum Chordata; order Testudines; family Kinosternidae; genus Sternotherus; species Sternotherus odoratus. Next base: position 8,398,260 of record JAVMKO010000022.1, read on the forward strand.
TCATATTCTGTGCTCCTGAGAAGGGAAGTGTTGTTGGACCTTGTGCCAGCATCGCCAGTGGTCAGTTTCCCTTTCTGTTTCTCATATATGGTTACGAGGCTCTTGAGCTCACGTCACTGACAGATGAGCTACAGAAGCAAACCCAACTCACTATCTCTCCTTCTCCACAGACTGGGGTAGACCCCGGCAAAGTATACTTAGCCAGGAAAAAATACGTGAAGCACCAGGAGAAGAAGGAGGCATCACAGAAAACAATGAAGCTGCAAAAATTGTTCTTCAGGAACAAGAAGGTAACTCACTCTGGGTTCCTTTGATTGCTGTATAGTCCATGTGTCCAACCTCCCCAGGGCACTTCCCCCTTCCATCTCTTACCTATTGCGCATGCTACAGTGACCTACACAAAGGGCCAAACCACACTGACACCAAACTCAGGGGCAAAAGTCTCATTAAGTTCAGTAGGAGCAGGATTCAGCTGAATTTTCCCAGAGTGTCTAGATCGGGAATGACCAGCCTGGGAGCCCATAGCCTGTAACTGCAGGGAAAGATCACTCATTAGTGACCTGGTCTCCTCTTCATGTTGTGGCTAGTGAATCCAAAATGACATCTGTGATGGAAGGGGGCGAATATGGGCACGGTGTGTCCAGTCTTGATTATTAAAATGTATGTGAATATATAGGCAAAGTAGATATAGCCCTTAGGAACTATTTGGCAAGTTGCCGAAGTGGCCTTCCGTGTTTGAACACAGCTGGTCGAGGTAATTGGTACCTGGGAAAACAACTTAGAGGATCCAGGGAGCAGAGGCTGTATCAGCCCTGACTGTGCCTCCACATTGTTCTCCTACTGACTGGATCCTGAGGGCTTTCTCCACCTCACCCCTCGGCTGCTCTTTTCATGGTCAGGAGGCTGTGGAATGTCCTGTTGCCCAGCCAAGGGTAAGGAATGGGCTAAGTGGGAGTGGGGCTGGCATTGCGGCTGGAATGCAGCTTGCAGTTTGAGACGTGGATGATGTTTGACGCACTGGCTGGTCTTTTGGGCACAGACAAAATGCTCCCGTCTGCTGAACCGTATGGAGTTATGCCAGCGATGAAACTGGCCTGATGAATGTCTTTCTAAAGTACCTGCTGTAGCTCAACCACTAAATTTGGGCTGGATGCAGGCCTCACTAGGTAGGTTGAGAGCACTGATAATCGCATCCTGACCTGGTTGCCTTTGTTTGGCTGCAGACCTTGTCAGTGCAAGAACTCCAGAAAGATTTCGAAAGCACCTTTCCGACGGACACCAACAATAACCAAACGACTGCCAACGGCACCAGCAACACCTACATCACATTCCACCCCCCTGCAAACAGTGCCGGGCAGGTCAATACCTCAAGTGAGCTGGGCAGCGTCTCGAGCTACCGGGGCAGCACTTGCAGTGTCATCCCAACTGCAAACATCGATCCGATGATCACAGCACCGCCCTACGTCAGCTTCCACACCGTTATTCTGGACATGAGTGGAGTGTGCTTCGTGGATCTGATGGGCACCAAAGCTCTGGGGAAGGTTAGTTCTCTGCCACTAATTCAGCGTCTGAATTCTTGGGAGAGTCACTTCTTTGCAACTCTGTTTTCCTGCCATGCAATGGGGATAAAGATACTTCTTCAAGTGATGGTCCCTATTGTATTCCATGGTGGGTCTACGAATGTGCACCATGTGTCCAGAGCCAGTGAGAAGGAATACAGATAGGGACCACACATCCTGAAGAACTTCCAGTAACTTCTTCTTATCTTCTTCACTTACTGATTGTGAGGGAGTATAAATTAGCTTCTGCAAAGTGGGTGCAGATCCTTGGATTAAAGGCTTTCTATAAATCCAAAGCATCTCTAAATATTGTTATTATTTCTCATTATCCTCTCTCTCCATATTTCCGTCCAGCTGTGTTCCAGCTATCAGAAGATTGGGATTAAAGTCTTCCTGGCAAACGTGCATGGTAAGCATCCAAGCATAGCACATTTCTTTGTGCTCTTTCCCCCATTTCTCAGACACAGGCATAGTGGTGATATATTTCTTATACTGAGTCAGTGGAAGGAAACTGCATAGAACCAAAGAAGTTTTCAGTTGTCTAGTCCTATCCTGTGACTAATGCAGGATTGTTCCCTACAGTATATTCCCCAGTGCTACTATGAAATCTCCTAAGTGATGAGGTTTCTGTCACATGCCACTCCTTGGTGATTATTTTAGGAAGTGGGATTTCCTAGGTGAGGGCCATTGAGAATAAAGCAAGCTTGTAGCAAGGAGAAAGAGTTTACCGAGCTATTTCATTACACAAAGGCAAAATGAAAAGGGGGATGGTTTTCTTTGTGATTGAGGGTTTTGGATATGTTTTCTGCTTGGAAACATTTATTTCAGACCCCGTTGTATTCTCTTCAGAGCTTAACAGCTGTGGCTAATGGTTCTAAACATGCAAGTTTATCAGCCCACAATAGGAAAGGATTATACTTAGAATTTCCTGGGCTTCATTGTTCTCCATAATAATGTATAATTGACATATCCGAGCAAATCTGAACAGATGGGACGGAAGAAAGGAGGGGGCCTGTAGACTGGAAAAAGTCTGCACTTGGTGTGTATAAATGTAGGCATCTTATCTGAGACTGGATATAGCTGCAGTACCTCCATAGTTTGCACCTATAAGGATACATATATACACAGTAAATCTGCCTCTCTCCTCACCCTTCCTTTCTCTCTCCCAACCACCCTGCCCATTGCACTACTGACCCGCCTCACCCCAGGACAAAACTTCTGCCATCCCAAGATCATGGAAAACTGCCTGTCCAAGTCAGATCCTTCTCCGCTGCTGCCCCATGAACCATTGAAAACCGTCCCTGGAATGCCAGTGCAAATGCCTTTCTCCTGCTCAGCCCAACAAACCATCTTATTTCAGTCACGACCTCAGAAATCAGCCATAGCATGGAACATAGGACAAAATTCTGCCCTCATTTACACACCTGCAAGTGCATCAACAGCAGTAGGCCCTCCGGCTCTAAATGGGATGCCAGTAATGCTAATGGGCACAGGCTTTGCGCAGGCATTCTGCTCTTGTGTATTCCCAACCATTTCCTTTCTGGTCTGGTAAGCGTCTGCCCACTGGGATTTCTACAGGTTCAGGAACTCTCCATCAGTCCCATTGACTTTCAAACAGCTCCTCCTTCAGTCTCTTTCTCTTTGCTCATAGCGTCTTTTCCCCTTCTGCAGCTCAGGTGTACCATGACATTAGCACGGGCGGAGTCTTCGAAGAAGGGGGCCTGGACCCAAGTCACATCTTCTTGACCATCCACGATGCTGTTCTGTTTGCGCTGGCAAATGCCAAAGGAGTCTTCCGTCCTCCTGGCTTAGAAGAGGTACATCTTGGGCTTTCCACGGGTTGTAGAATCGCAGGGCTGCATTCTGCTCTCAGCTATACACATGAGAGGATAAGAGCCTACTACTGTTATTCCATTAGCTCAAGTGATAGAGACCTAAGCATATTGGGCAGACACCCAGATGGGGGTCACTGTCCAACCCCGTTGAAGTCAAAAGCATTGCACAGGTGTAACTGGGAGCAGGATTTTGCTCATAATTTGATTACCAATGGGAAGGCATAAATGCAAACAAGGGTAGGGATTAGCCCATAGAAACTAAAGGCAGAACACATCCACCTCCACTGGAAGTGACTACCAGTGGCAGGGGCCAGGAGAGAGACATGCAGCAATGTGGCACGTGCTGTAAATACCGGGGTGACATAGGTTATTTAGTCAGATACCAGCTGGTTATTGCACAGTAACTCGAATAGAAACAATGGTAAGGCTGCCGAGTTTATCTCATGATAACGTGTTAAAACATCCTGTCTTGCTACTGTGCGTATGCGCAAACAGCAGCCCAGCTAGGGGAAATACACTACTGAGAGACGTTCCCCTTTGGAAATCCTGCTTCCCTTTGGGCCCCTGCTCCCAGTGTATTTCTACTGCAACGGGAGGGTTGGGTGGGAGTGGGCGAGGCAGCATTTCTAAAGAGCGGCAGAGGGACTGTAGGACTCCATGGGATCCGGGAAGGAAGAAGAAGAATTATTATGATTACCCTGGGAACTCTTGTTCCCCTCACTGTCAATCACCATGTACTCCCTTTCTGATCATCCGCTTATTATTTACATTGCTGGAGCTGTTAGCGACCTGAGCCCCGTTGTGCAAGGTGCTGTACACACACATACTAAGAGACAGTCCCTGCCCCAAAGAGCTAGCAACCTAAATAGTCAGGCAGACACAGGGTTGGAGGGGAAACAAAGGCACAGAGAGATGAAATGATATGGGCACGGCAAAGTGTCAGAAAGAGAACTCAGGCCTCCTGAATCCCAGTCTAGTGCACAATCCACTGGTTTAGGCTGTCTCCTGAAAAGCACAAAAATGGTCTGGTTTTTTTAGCTCCCTGCACAGGGGCAAAACCTTCGGGGGGGCGGGGGGCTGAAGAGTCTTATAGGATGACCAGGCATCCTGTTTTGGCTGGGACAGTTCCTTTTTCAAGCCCCTGTCCCAGTCATCCCGGCTTTTTTTTCCAAAAGGAGGAATTTGTCCCATTTGCTCTTACTGACTTGATCAGTTGGCAAAAGCAAAGGGGACAAAGGCTCAATTTTGTCAAAAAAAGTGGGGTGCGAAGGAATGTGCGGGGAGGAAGGGGGCAAGGGATGATGCCAGCCTCACGTGGCGGGGAGGGAGGCAGGGCTTGAGTAAGCAATGACAGCCTTGTGTGAGAGTCAGAGATGACCTGGGGCGAGCAGCGACCCCAGCCCCACAGAGGTGGGGAGAGCCTCATGTCAGCTCTGTGCAGGGTCCCATTTTCCTTTGGGAAATATGGTCACCTTAGCACTGGCCTGGGGAAAGGGGAAAGGCCTGTCTGATCAGGGGAAGTGTGCTAGATATCTGTTAGCAATCACCGTATTGAAATCCTCGGCTGGTGTAAATTAGCACTGAAGTCAGTGGAGCTGGCTCATACTTTGTTATTATATTTCTGGATCTGACATCCCAGGTCACCTGCAGGAAGGGAATGTGTCTTCTTTCCTAGCTACTCAGCGATGTCCCAGGGAACCGCGGGGCAGTTGGAATTTTAAGTATAGCATCTGCAGTGTAATTTATAAGTATAGCATCAACAGCACTCAAAGACAGACACTGAGCTGTGCAATCATCACACACCACAGTGATGAACGCTTGTATAGGAATCAACACAGAGTGGTGCACACGGCTTTTAAGTGACCGCTTCTGAACACCAGTCCTGCAGTTCACTATTCCCTGAACAAGCGAACGGCAGTTTGACCTCTCCCTTGCCTACACTGTAACTAGCTGCTCCCAGCCCACTTATTTGCATTGCTACACCTGATAAAACTTCTGCAGCCCCAGCCTTGGGCTGACACTAGGAACGACCTTATCACTGCCGCACAGCAATTATTTGCTTTTTAAGAGATTTGCTGAAGGTGAAACTGCCTGGCTACCACTCAGATTTAGGACAAGGAAACAACTGACTCTTTTTTTAGTTTTGTTTGTTGAATCTACATGTTGAGGTGGGCGGGAAGTGTCTTACAGGGTCACTGTTAACTCAGTTGGGCCCCAGACTCCAGTTACTGTACTTTAAAGAGGTAGTTTCACACTGGAATAAATAGGGGTTGTTGTTGTTGTTTTTAAAGAAGATCCAAAAGGCAACAGGTCTGACTCTCATTTACATGAATGCCTCTTTATACCACTTTCACAGCCAAAAGGGGTTACAGAGTGGCTGTGAATGTAAATGTAATGCCAGAGTGGTGTAGTTCAGCCCTAGTGTAAATGCAAATCAGGATCAATGCACTTGCCCAACCATTTGCTGTATCCACTTTACTGGTTCTGGGTCTGATGTTTTGGTCCAGGCCCATGTCCAATAATAATTTGTGCTTCCAAACTATATAGGGCAACTTCATAGGCTGTTCTCGGGTTAACTCCAGTTTTATCCCTTTCCGTCCTATGCCTGCTAATCATTGATTTTGATTTCTTCCCCTGCAGAGAGCAAGTCAGACAGAGCTCTCCATCTATGATGAATCTGTGGATGAAAGCAGTGCAGAATTCAAGAACTTGGAGGAGGTGAGGAATAGGACCAGGAATCACTTTGTACTTTGGTAGCCCCCAGCTGTCCCGGCTAAGACTGATGTCCCATTATGCTGGGAGCTGTATATACACATAATAAGCCCCTGCCCCATAAAGTTTAGAATAGATGAGACAGACCAAGGGTGGGTGAGAGGAAGACGTGTTATGCGGTTTGCAGATGGAAGCTGAGGCACAGAGTGATTAAGTGAGTGGCCCAAGATCACACAGGGAGGTCAGTCTGTAGCAGCAGCAGGAACTGAGCCCGGATATCCTGACTCCCAGTCTTGTGCCTTAACTATATGACCGTCCTTCCTCTGAAGAGAGACTAGTTTATCTTTTGCTGCTGCGTCTGCTGCCTTTTATCTGGCATGTGCCTGGAGGCTGGTGGGCTCATGCTTAACTGCAGAAGCTTGGGGAGGGTGAGACGAGGACAGGAAGAAACCCTCACACTCCATGGTATGGTACTACACACTGTGGTGGCTGGTTTATGTCTTCCTCTGAAACATCAGGGGCCAGCCAGTGTCCCGGGATACTGGGTAAGATGGGCTGTTGGTTGATTAAGTACAGGAACTCCTGGGTTTATATTGGAGATGGGCCTGTGCCACAAAGTTCAGATCCTGAAGGCCTCCAAAGTTTGGGGAGTGTGGAGCATGAGGCCTATCACTAGATCTCGGTCCAGGCACTCAGCCGGTATAGATCAGCATAGCTGCATTGACTTTTATGGGGCTGCACTGTTTGCATCCGCTGAAGGTCCAGCGCGAGAAAGACAGTCACTGGAAAATTGACCCTTTCAGCCTATTAAGGAACAATGCAAAGGAAACTAGAAATCAGGCAGCCTCCATGCTAGTAACCTTCCCTTTTGAGGTGGAAAGCTCAAGAGGAAATGAAGAAGGTGTAAAGCTGGGTAGAGAGGTGGAGATCAAGTGTAGTGACTGTGTGGTTAGAGACCAACATGTGTAAATCACTGGTACTGTTCTAACCAAATCCATCTTGTCCCTATAGGAGATGTTTGGAACCATGTTCCATTCGGAGGTGCAGACAGCGCTGTGAGTGCCTGGGGGAATGTTAAAATCCCGGCAAATCCTCCGGAATGGACTATTCTCACATATTCCTTTATGAAGACGCTTCCCCTGTCTGAGTGGTGCTCAGAGCAGCCTTTCTGTGCTTCCAGCCGGGGGTAGCAGTGAGTTTGTGAGGCGAGAGGCTGTCACACCTCTCCTCCGGACATCCTGTCTCCTCCTTCCCTCTGTGTGTGGAATTCAGAGCAACGAACTCTTGGAGCAGGTAGCATAACACAACAGAAGCAGGAACTCAGGAAATAACGTTCATCTAGATGTAGAAGAGCAGCATCTTCATTTAATGGCAAGTGCCTCTAGGCAGAAGGATCGTCATCGTTGTCAACTCTCTTTCCATCTCTCCTCTTCCAGAACCCACTCACATACCCAAACATATGAATTGCATAACACAGGCATCGCCTTTATTTTCCTTCCTTTTCCCAAAGTGGTGAAATATAAGGAAATTTACAAGCCTTTCCTGGCTTTGATTCACAACCACAAATAACCCTCTCCAGATGCAGTGATGCAGGTTTGGATGGTGATAATATTTTAAAATGTGCACTGACTTTTTGGGAATCTGCACACTGAAAATAAGCCTGTGAATTTCTTGGGGTAGCCATAAAAAACCACTGTATTCTCTGTTACCCTACAGGCCCTCCTGCACTGTCCTGTCTATTACCAGGTACCATTTGCTGAGCCAGTACTGTATTCTCTGTTACCCTAAAATCTTTGGTACCACTGCATGGGAGTAATGCTGCATTCTGTATTACATGCTCAGACTATTTTTGGATATTAGGCACTTTTAGCTCATGTGACCAAGAGTTCTTTCCAGCTCCAGTGGGAGTTATAGGCACACACTGGCATTCCCAATAGTTTGGGGAGTTAAAATAAAGCTTATTCAAAGCCCCGGAAGAATTAGGGCCTGATTCAAAGCCCATTGAAGTCAAGGGGAATCTTGCCTTTTACTTTAACAGGCTTTGGGTCAGGCCGTTAGTCTGGGAATATTGTGAGAGCAGCTATTCCTGAAGTGATATTTTAATGCTTCCTATTCCTATTCTCAGTATCTGGACATTACTAAAAAAATCGGTTTAGATTCAGCTCTAGAAATAGGTAAGTGTTTTAGGGTAAGCGGGTTTTCCTAAGCAGTTTGCCTATCCCTAGCAAATTCAGGGACAGGGAGAGAGGGACCCTTCAGCTCAGTGCATACATTCAATGGTTTTTGATGATGCTATAACTCAAAAGCAGTATAATGAAAGTTTGAGCATATTTTGGGTATGCCAGGAATCAACAGTTCTTGTGATACCCAGCACTAACCTCCCCAAGCTTGGAGCTTCAAGCTGAAGAGATCTGAGGTAATCACCAAAGTGACAAGAGAAAGTTCATCTGCTGGGTTTGCTGTGGTGTCTGATCCCTCATGCACTATATGAATTTGAATAAAAATCACCACAAACTGATGCTACCAGGATAATCTACCTCTTGGGCAAACAAGCCTGACTCGATAACCCATAGACAGATGAGATCTTTTTAATTTTTTTTAAAAAACCCTAATACTTTTATATATAAAAGGGTGAGTGATGCTATTAACTATTGCTATGTTAGTTTTCTGTTATAGTTCCTTCCTTTCATCCCCATATTGATTCTCTGAAGCCTATGACTAGAGGAAATGCATTTAAAGCATATGTAAACACTGAAAAATACAGTATATTGAGGATTAAAGGGACACTTAGTAGTACATTTGGGCCCCAAATTCAGGTTTTGTGAAAAACAATTTTGCAAAAATTAAGATGAGCAGAATTTTTTCAATGATATTTTTAAAGTTCTGATTAAAACAGCTTTTTTTTTTTTGTCTGGGTTTTAAACCTTCCCCTGTGGTGTTTTCAGCCTCGGGATAAAACATAAAGGCCAGAAAATTAAACTGCTTAGAAGCAAATGTGAAACTGACTAGTCTCTTTTTCAGGAATGCAAAAATAAATAATGGCCTTCATAATGCAAAGGAAATTTGATTTTAAAAAGTTATTTCTGTTCTAATAACCTAAGATGTTAATAACACTTTTGTGGTTTACTATATGGCTTTAAATTTGTTTAATTCATAAATACTCTTAAACCACCCTGATAAAATGGTCTTTGAGATAACATTATCAGAGAAAGAAAATGCAGCTGTACTGTGGCTCCCAGATAAATGATGTCCCGCATGCAATGAAAATAGAACTGCATGATTCATCCAGGCTAGGCAAACATTCCATGTTATAACATCAGAGCTGCCTGGGTTTTGTGTGGCACCTCATTCATTAAGTCACTTTTGCTCTATCTCAGTCTCTGATTACATGGGGCAGGAGAAAATTATTAAACAGACAGAAGTATGTTTCCTTTAGTTGGGAGAAGAACACACTAAAAAAAGGTTACTTCTCATTCTGACCTTAGAGAGACAATCATAATTTTGCTGGGACTGTCATGTCCTACAAGCTAAGATCAGGATATTAATTCTTTCAAATTATCCTTGAGGCTAATGCATCATAATTAATTACTCTTGGTCTACTTCTCTGCTGCCTGAACATTCCTCCTCCTTGCTGTTTTGAATAAACAAACAGCTTGGTGCAATGGAACAAGGGACATTTTCATTATCATAAAAGCTCTGTGGTGACTTCACTTTGAATTAGTGATATTTCTAATTGCAATTCAGGAATCAGAGTGTGTCTGTTAAAGATTCAGTTCACAGTCCCATAGGCCTGACAGCCAAAGTACCAGTTCAAATACAAGAAACCTCAAAGCGACAGATCCCTGTGCAAAGGATATATTGTTTCCTTTGCAGTTCCCAGCAGCATGATGGATGGGATGTCAGGAATGGTGCCATAAAAGTAGTGGCAATAATTACATACTCTGCCACCTTGAAGTCTCAGGTAGAGGGATACTTGTTTTCTAGAACCCGGTGCTAATTCTGGTGACAAATGGAGCCCTCAGCAGCTAAAAGATGCTATTTTTGAAGGCATAACTCCTGTCACCATTTTGCTACTGAGTAGCACAAATGTTTTAGATGTAGAATCCTGACAAGCCTATGGGTCCCAGAACATTAGTTTCAAAGGCAACATTCACCAAGCTGAACAAAACAGAATGACAAGTTAGCATGACTTGCATTTCTTTTTCAAAGGTTCTATGTGGCCAGCTCAGAAAGCTTCATTACCGGGGTACCTTGACAAGGGAACTAGAGAAACTCAGAAAGAGAGTCCATAGGGGTGGAAAATTCTAAACTTCCAATGACCTTTTATGTCTCCGAAAGTCTAGTGATATTAATATGTAATTACTTTGAAGCTTTATTTGATACCTGCATGATGCATAACCAGCTCAAAATGTTTGTGTAATTTATTTAATTTAATATTGGTTTGGTTCTTCTTTTTTTGATAATAAACAATATGCGACTGATCATATGCTTTATCTACTGATTTGGGAGTACATTTTCCCACAATTTTGTTTGGTACTATGGTCATAAAAGCTTTAGGCATGCTTACAGTTAATGTATTTTACCAGTGCTGTCCTAGAGTTTCTGTATGCTTCTACACCTTTGCAGAATTAATTACTTTTATAGAATCCATGCTACACAACTCTCCTATATAAATCACATGGTTATTTATCAACAAAGGGTGCTCCTTTTTCTCAAGAGTTCTCTCATTTTAGAAATAGTATTAATGCCATAGCTGGATTTCCTGGTCTGCTGACCCCAAAAAGAGGTACACTGCAATTGCACTTATGTGAGTGTGACCAGATCATGCCTTCCTGCTGCTAAGGGCAGCAGCAAACACAACACATGTAACATGACATAGACATACAGAATTATACATGTCTATGGTGGTGTTCACTTGCAGATCCCAATGTGGATTAAGCTGTTTGATTAATTTAGCTTCAAAACATCCCTGGGGAGTGGGTATTATTATCATGTTACACATAGGGATATTCAGGCGAGGTGATTTGCCTGAAGTCAGAAAGGAAGTCAGCAGGGACAGACCCCAGCCCCTCAGCTGGGCCACACACTCTCCCGGGGCTGGAAACAGACCCCAAGAGCCCTGTGTCCAGCCCCCTGCCCTGGGCACGCCACGTGAGCTCTCCGGAAACAGCTGTTAGGGCCAGGGAACTCCAATTCCCAGCAGGCCTTGCAGCGAAGACCGAACGAAGCCTTCTATTGGCCAGTGTCTCTGAGTTGGGGGCCGGTGATTGGCGGGCGAGGCGATCGGAGCGCCATGGCTGAGCGCAGAGGACGGCTGCGGCGGGCGGCGTGCGCGGCCTGCCTGGGGCTGTGCGGGGTGGTGCTGGTCCTGTTGGCCGTGGTGCTGGTGCGGGCCTTTGTCCTCCCCCCGCCGCCGGGCCTGCGGCTCTGGGGGCGGCGGGCCACGCTGGGCTTGGAGCTCAGCGCCCGCGACAGGCAGGAGCTGAAGGAGGCGCTGAGAGGTAAAGGGGCCGGGACCCCCCAGGACAACCCCCGCACCTTGGACTCCCTGGCCCCCCACTAACCTCCATCCTCGGGGGTACCCCCAGCTAGCCTCCCTGGGACCCCAGCCCCCAACTAACCTCCACCCTTGGGGGTACCCCCAGCTAGCCTCCCTGGGACCCCAGCCCCCAACTAACCTCCATCCTCGGGGGTACCCCCAGCTAGCCTCCCTGGGACCCCAGCCCCCAACTAACCTCCACCCTTGGGGGTACCCCCAGCTAGCCTCCCTGGGACCCCAGCCCCCAACTAACCTCCACCCTTGGGGGTACCCCCAGCCAACCCCCCTGGACCTTTCCAGCCCCCCCCCCCAATTAACCTATATAAGAGCATCTGCAAATCCAGACTAACACGGCTACCTCTCTGATTCTTGACACTATAGAAGAGGGATTATAAGAAGTAAAAGCGACAGAGTCTTGTAGCACCTTATAGACTAACAGATCTTAGGGATCATAAGATTTTGTGGGTTAAGACCCACTGCATCAGATGAAGTGGGTCTTAGCCCATGAAAGCTTATGATCCCTAAGATCTGTTAGTCTGGCCCTTAGCCCACAAAAGCTTATGATCCCTAAGATCTGTTAGTTAAAAGTGCTACAAGACACACTCTGTCGCTTTTGCAGATCCAGACTAACAGGGCTACCCCTCTGATACTATTAAGAAGTAAGTGAAGCCATGAGGCTGCACCATATTTGAGGTGGATGGCAAGGAAAGCTTGCCCAGAAAGCTGTATAAATGTTTTAGAGTTTGCCAAATGAATGTACTGCAAAGCTGAAACCAGGCAATAAGTGGATTATGATGCTTTCCCACAGCAGATAGTCTTGTCTTAACTGGAACCAGAGTTTCACACACCTGCAGCCTCTGTTTCCTCCTACTAACAGTCTTCTCCAATACCTCATCCCTCTGACATACAAAACACGGTTTGTCTGCATTCTGCAGTTGTACGTTTTCAGATGTCCCTTTGCCACACTAAATAAATTAGTGCCCCTTCTTCCTTACTGGTTCAAATCAGTTAAAAGAACTGTCAGTCTGATTGACATCATTGCCAAAAATCCTCTACTTCATATTTTCATTTAAGGTGCCATCAAAATTCAAACAGTTTCCTTCTCTCCAGAGGACCAAAATGCAACAGCCTTGGCAGAATTTGGGAATTATATTCAAAAAGGTACAGAATTTACATTCCTACATATTTTAAATAAAAGGGCAGGAGGTTGGCAACAAGTTGAGTAGTAGGTTTAGATTCTGAATATAAGGGAATAGTACTGTGTTTGGTGTATCCATTTTTATCTTGATTTCTCTCAAAAGAGGACTGGATTATCATAGGGGCCAAAATGGGACCTGCAGTTCAACTGGGGTGTATCTCCACTGATGGTAGAAACTGTAGCATAGACCAAGCATGTCATACCGTGCTCTGAAGAGAATTAGAGAACCTTGTGATAAAAAAGCCTATGTCTGTCTGTAGGTTCCATCATCCAACACAACTGCAGTGGTGGTGAATTACAGGTTCTGTTTTTGCCAAGGGAGATAAAGCTCTTGTCAGGGTTTCCACTGCAGATTGGGACAGATTCCACTGCGGATTGGTAATGCTGTTTGAGGGAGGCTTGCACAGTTGCTGCCTGCAACATATCAAGATTGTAGTCATATTGTCATGTGTGTTAAAATTCATTATAGACCATGCTTCCATTAAAGTCAGTGGCAAAATTCCGCTAATAGATTCATGTCATATTTCCAATGATTTTGGTGGTGGAATAGAAAAGACCTTGCTGATTTTTCTCCTTTGTATGTTTCTCTCTTCTTTTGCATTTCTTGTTAAACAGTCTTTCCTGCTGTATTTTCTACCAAGTTCATTCAACATGAGATCATTGGGGGATACAGCCATCTCTTCACTGTCCAGGGTTCTGACCCGCAGCTCATGCCTTACATGCTTCTTGCACACATGGATGTAGTCCCAGCTTCCGAAGAGGGGTGGCATGTTCCTCCTTTCTCTGCTAAGGAACTTGACGGTTTCATCTATGGACGAGGAACAGTGGACAACAAAAATTCTGCTATAGTATGTCTTCTATGTCACCTCATTTCAGAGTGATGAAAAGCTCTAAGGGATGTTTTTGTTCAGAGTCTGATGGGTAAATAATTAACAGTCCCATAGTTTTGTGATTTGGGACCTTCTGTTTTGGAACTAGTTAGCTATTGAGAATGGCAGTAATAATCCCAGAAACAAGTAAATCAAAATTAACCATCACAATGTTTGAGGCAAAATGGATGCTGGCAAGAGAGCAGAAATACAAACTAACCATTGCTGATTAGACAATGACCAGAGTTTAGGTAGAAAAAAAAAAAAGATGAGACAGGAAAAAACCACAAGTGTTAACGGGTTACAAAATTCATCCCCACTGTTCTTATTTTTCTTTTTGTTCTTCCTTAGTAATGTTTTTGTGTAAAAAGTTATTCCTCATTAAAGTAATGGATTTGCTACAACTAGGAGAACCATACCATATGCAGTCTAGATGCAATGTAAAGGCTCAGTTAAGTGGGGGGGAGGGCTTCAGACAGAGACCTCGATCATGGTCCCTTTGAAGCCAGCTGGAGTTTGCCTTGGCCTCCAGTAAGGATAGGATCAAGCCCATACTGTTTTATATATTTATTCTGATATTATGTAACACACTAAATGTTAAGGCTTATTAAATCTTTTGGATTGTGTTTGCAAAAGAATATGATTGTCATCAACTAGGTGGAGTGAAAAAAACACCCTGAAATAGTTAAAAGAATGAAGCCTGCTTGAGGACTATGAATGTACTGGATTTCTTTTACATCTTAATGTTCTTCACCATATGAAGTAGCTCTTCTTTGCAACCTCAGAGAGGAAAAGGACACAGTGACTAACATGGTGCCTCTGTTCCACAGGGTATTCTGCAAGCTCTAGAATTTCTGCTGAGAAGAGACTACAGACCTCGCAGGTCTTTCTATATTGGCATTGGACATGACGAAGAGGTATTTCTCTGTCTGTCTCTCTCATTTCCTCCTATAACAGCAGTTTGATTCTTGGATAGTCAGTTGCCTGCATTGTCCTTGTACTTGATTAAATCAACTTTCTAAGCATTATTTGCTGTAAAAATCCCTTATGATCATGTTGGATTGGCAAATCACTCTTTAGAGCATTGTGGTCCTAGGTATATATTGACAGTTCAGCTCTCAGTGACCTGGGCATCAGAGTTTTGCTCAGTGGAGAAAGAGGAAAAGGGTAAAACTTTACTGTTTTTTGGTATGGCTTTTTTATGGCTGTCAGACATAAAAAATGCAGTGTATGAGTGAAATGTGAAAATCCAGGTTAAGGTACATTTGACTGTTCCAGGTGTTATCTAACTTGTGCTATTCAGCATGACAATTCCTCTGATTTGACTCTCGTAGGTATCGGGTCGTAAGGGAGCAATGAAGATTGCAGCTCTGCTGGAAGCTAGAGGAGTGAAGCTTTCATACCTGCTAGATGAGGGAAGCGTTATCTTAGATGGGTTCTTGGTGGGAATAAAGAAGCCAGTAGCAGTGTAAGTAAGGAGAGAAGAGCATTTAACACAATGAGCCTGATCCCTGGCTTTATGGGTAAGTATGAGAGAGTCTGCTAGTTTAGACTAATGCAGGGGTGTCCATAATTCAACATAAACGTCCTCTGACGTCTTAAAGTGTGGCCTGCAGTTTCCCTTTTCTTTCTTGGTGAAATCTGGAGAAAAAGCCAAGACCACAAAGCTCCTGCCATTCAGGTGTGGCTTTACATGCTTTTTGTTGCTGCTGCTGCTGCTGTTAGAGTATTTTTATTTGGTTCTAAAAAATAAGCATATCAGCCCCCTATGTTTACAATATGTAGAAGCTGAAGAACTCAGGTTGTGTAATATTTGGAATCGGCTTGATGAAGTTATTTCTTGTTCATCAGAATAGCTATCACAGAGAAGGGTTCAATTACAGCGGACTTCAGCGTGGAAAAAGAGCAAGGTCATTCCTCTGCCCCTCCTAAGGAGTCGAGTATTGGTATTCTTGCTGCAGCATTGTCCAGGTGAGAGTTTACCTAGCTGTGTAAAAGACCTAAGACTGTCATGCAAAATCTCCTTAGACAGACTTGACCTCAGCACTGTATGTTGTACCTCGCTGTGTATGTTTAAAACTGAAGCTTGTGGCTCATATAAGTGTGCAGATACGCAACACCCGGCAGAGTGATAGTGGTCAGGGGAAGAGGGCACCTCTGCAGTTCAGCTATTCGCAGTTCCTGAAGTGGTCCCTAGGGATCTTAAAAAGCCAGGCATAAATAGAGCATCATCGGGGCTACATTTCAAGCTCTTGGCCAAATCCATGAATCAAAATGCAACCTGGTTTCTTGAATAATGTAGAATGATATTCTTTTTTTCAAATGCTCATTTGCTTGTTGTAGGTTGGAGCAGAATCCCATGCCCAATCTGTTTGGCCATGGGCCAGAAATTATGCTTTTTGAGCACTTGGCTTCCAAGGTAAGGTTTCAACTGTAGCTTCATTCTCAAGTTTTATATTATTAATATTAATAAGTTAAAAGTAAGCCCCAGATGTAAATTACCTATGGGGGTTTCCTAGTCTCTGTTAAAATCATTTAACTCCAAAAAGAGAATTCAACGCTTAAGTGCAATAGTTCTCCCTCTGCAGCATCCTTCACATACTGTACGTAGCAGTGATCCTTTAACCCTGTGTTCTGTGCTGAGTAGTGACATCACTTTACTCTCTAAAGCTGGAATTTTGGTAATTGGTGTATCTTTGTTTTCTCTTGCCACTTAGTTCAGTTTTCCTCTCAATCTCATCATGACCAACCTGTGGCTGTTCTCGCCTATCATCAAAAGGTAAGGGAACACATCCCCTCTTCCACAGTCCCAGCCTCTGCCCCCATGAAATATGAGAAGCAATGTCCATTTAGAAACTTTGGTCCGCTAGCTTTCTTGCCAATAAGCCTGATCTTCCCTGGAAATCAGCTATCCTATTTCTTAGTTTATCAGACTGTAAAGCATTTACCTTGCTTTAATTAATAATTGAAACATATTGCAGCTGCTCTGCTAATGCATAGGTTGGTCTAATCAATTTAATTCTCACTTTTGTCATTTATATCTTTTATAAATACCAAACTCCTTTAAAAAACTTATTTTTATGTAGAATTTTGGAGCAGAAGCCCTCCACTAATGCCTTGGTTCGGACCACCACAGCAATCACCATGTTTAATGCAGGAATCAAGGTAGCTTCATGTGTGGATTTGATGTTTCCTCTACATAGCGTGAGAACGCCTGTATTATTTAGAATGGTGGTTCCCACATACTACTAGATGTACCACTATGAATGGTTTTCTAGTCTCCTCCCACAATTTTAAACTCCACCTCAAATCTGGGCCTTCATGCTTTGCCCATCTTACTCCATCTGAAAGTATAGCCCAGTTCAAACCGTAGGGTTTACAATAGAAAATTGTTTCATTGATGACAATATTTGATATCCAGTTCTTTCTAAACTGGTGCTGAAAATGGTTTAAGTGTTAATGTAGACGGGATAAAAACATTTTAAAACCCTGTTACACAAAGCATGATTGAGACTTTGGACCACCCATTGTCAGCAACAGGACAACTTTCTATTACAGATGGGACCTTTGTCCCATGATCACAAGACTGATAACCCTAAACTCCACATGGGTTAGAGCAAGCACAGCAGAGTGAGAAGCAGCAGGTTCTGACTGGTAAAGTCAAGATCTTAACCTGATAAATAGGTGCAGTTACCCAAAATGGTTGAGAATTGCAGCTCTGGAACACCAATGAGAGCAATTAATAGGTTAGCTACTTTATGCATTCCTCAAAGGAAATCTTTACTGAAAAGGATCACCTGTCTAGAAAACAAGATATACAGTAATAGGTAAACAGTGACACTGAGTGGTGAGAAGAGAAATAACATGTTGTTTTCTTTGCTTTTTTTACTGTGTTCAAAGGCCATATAACTTGCATACTTAACAAAATATAAAATATATTTTGTAGAAAACAGGAATTCCATATTTGTACTTATGCTGTTAAGTTATGTAGATGTGTCATGCCTGTGCTTTGGGGAAGTGGACTCAGCTATAAAGGAGGATTTTTTGGAAGAGTGACATCAGATAAAATGAAGTTATTAATTAAAAAAACACATGCCAAGTCCTTTCTCACAGAGAGAAAAAATTCTAAATGAAATATGCCTATTGCTTATATAACTACCTGTGTTGTAAATGACTAATCTTTACAGTGATCAAATGGTAGAAGGTTTGGGTATATATTTCAATGGGAGCTGGTTGAGGCCTTATACCATGAGCTCTGATTTAAACTTTTTGATAGCAGTGCCTATCAGGATGATGTAATATTACAGTGGAAGTTCTTTGATTGGCCTTTGACTCTGCTTATGGCTTTCTCTGTATTGTTTGAGCCTCTTTTCTCCCCTAGTCCAATGTCATCCCACCTTCCGCAAAAGCAACTGTGAATTTTCGGATCCACCCATCACAAAAAGTTGAAGAGGTAATGTCAGCACATTGCATTTTTGTTCACCCTTTTTTTTTTCATCATGACATTTGTCCCTGACATGTCATTTACTTAGCTTTGCTATACCTTTGAAATAGACAGTTGTTGACTGGTCTGGAGATTGAAGCTTTTCTCTCTGTTGTGGATCTTGCCTCTGCCACCTCCAGACTGCGTGGTTGTAATACACTCCACCTAGGGTTCACGTAGAAGACCCCTCAGAAGCTTCATGTAGTACCAGATTGCCTGCCTGCATTTTGCAGATGGCAGATGTGAGCATGTAATATCTGTGCTCTGTGCTGGCTTCCTTTATCCTTCCAGGTGCAAGTCAAGCTACTGGTTGTCTTCTGTAAATCTCTGAGTGTAATGGCATCTGGCCAGCTGAGAAGACCTTATCCCCTGTTGCAGCAGGTCTTTTCTATCAGAAAGCTTTCATTGTCTATCCCCAAGTTTAGAGTCTAGGGCAGGGATTCTCAAACTGGGGGTTGGGACCCCTCAGGGGGTCGTGAGGTTATTACATGGGGGGGGGGTCGCGAACTGTCAGCTTCCACCCCAAACCCCACTTTGCCTGCAGCATTTATAATCATGTTAAATACATTAAAAAGTGTTTTAAATTGATACGGGGGGGGGGGGGGGTCGCACTTAGAGGCTTGCTATGTGAAAGGGGTCACCAGTACAAAAGTTTGAGAACCCCTGGTCTAGTGGAAGGGAGTGTTCTGCAATTTGCAGTCTGCCAGAGCCAAATTTATCCAAGGTTTTTCTTCCCTTTGAGAACATAACACAAGATGCATGTGTCCACTGTGTCTTTTTCTTTCTTTGGACCTGTAACCAGGAGAGATTGTCCTGTTGGGACAGGTGTTTGCTTTAATGTTTGTTAGATGTTCCAGATATCACAGTGATGAATGCACTATAAATGAGAGATATCCTCAGTGGTTTGTTTTACAGGACTCTTTTTTTGAAGAATCACTTTGGATTCTAAACACTACCTTCTAAATATGGAAGAGAACAGGAGACAGCTCTGATTCTGAGGGACATCCTCTATGAAATATAGATCTGCAGCTATATTAAGCAGCCTTTGGGAGTCACTCTTACTTCAAAGTAACTCATAGACAAGTGGCTCCCACACTTGATTGGTTCACATACCACCGCCTTAAAAAATTGTAAAGTGAATTGATGGAACATTGAGCTCACATACTACCAGTGATACATGGTGATCCATGGTTTGGGAATCTTGCCATGGACCATACATGCTATGTAATAGTATTAAGGCTTATCTTCTGTCAGCTGCAGCCACTAGAAGGTGACCTGATATCTGACACTTAATAGGCCATGTTAGACTTACTCATCTATGAATTATATCAAACCCCTCTCTCTGGACAATCAGAATCATAGAATATTGGGGTTGGAAGGGACCTCTGGAGGTCATCTAGTCCAACCCCCTGCTTAAAGCAGGACCAATCCCCAACTAAATCATTCCAGCCAGGGCTTTACCAAGCCTGATCTTAAAAACTTCTAAGGAAGGTGATTCTACCACCTCCCTAGGTAACCCATTCCAATGCTTCACCACCCTCCTCGTGAAAAAGTTTTTCCTAATATCTGAAATCTGCTGAAAGCTTTTTTTATATTCCATTCACTTGACTGATCCAGCTACACAGTGGTGCCCTTTTGTGTTGAAAGGGTTAAGGAAGGCCTTTTGAGGCACTGACCCATAAGTGATTGACTTGGAAGTACTTCGACCTTTAATGACAGGAGCGCATTGTGTAAAGGGAAAACAAGCTTCCACCATGAGGCCACTACATGGTCTGTGTCCTGATTGTATGTCTTCATTTAGAGCCATAGCTGGCAATTGATTTACAATGCAAGCCTTGAAACTGGCACCTACACAGACATCCCCAAGGAAAACTCTCATTCCCTTTGCTTATTTGTTCCTCTGGCTGTGTTCATAGGTGCTAGATATGGTCAGAAACACTATTGCTGATGACAGAGTAAAGATATACCTACAGGAAGCCTTTGACCCACTCCCTATCAGCCCCTGGGATAATCATGCCTTTGGAGTCCAGATTTTCCAAAGAACCCTACTGGATGTTTTCCCCAATGTCAGCAGCGTGGTTCCAGGTAAAAGCAAACACATGATGATTATTGTTTCCGCTTATACTTCCACATTCCTGTGTCCCCCACCCCTGTTGCTTTGTTTCCATTTCTGAGTATCCCTCCACCCCAGCTGTTAATGACTGGAAACAGCTGTTGTTCCCTCTTCTGTTAGGTTCCATCTCTTGGCTTTAAACTGTATGTGTGTATGGGGTGAGCTATGGTGGAAATAGAAAAAAGCAAACACGAAACTGGCAGAAATGAAATTTTGAATTGAGTCTCCTTGCAAAATATACCAGGGAATCTCTTCAGGGATGTAGGAAGTGGTAGGGGAGGTCTTCTCATTTTAGCTCTTCTGTTTGCACTTCCATGACTGGCAAAACCATCCTTCTTCGGTGCTGTATCTTACTATCTAAAGCCCTTATCATGCAAGCTGTTCCACACTGGTGCTATCCAGCTTATGGGATAGGGACTTAAGCTTGAAATTGACACATAGAAGAATAAGAGCCTGATACTGACTGATGCTGGACACCACAACTCCCACTGAAGCCAAGGAGGTGTGGTGCTTAGGTCCTCTCGTTGCTGAAAGAGTTCCAGTATTCTTTATTTCCTGTGCTGACATGGGAACAATCACTTGTTTTCAAAAGGAGTTTAAGTTTTCAAAGTGTAGAAATGCAACATCAGCCAAGCCTTTTTCCTTGACAGCTAATTGGTTTCACTTGTGCTGAGACAACCTGACCTGTGGGTTGGTTTGTTTTCCAGGTATTTGTATTGGAAACACAGACAGCCGGCACTTCACTAATCTCACAGATGCCATTTATCGATTTAACCCACTGGTCTTTAAACCGGATGATCTTCCCAGGTATTCTATTCTGCTTGTGTGGGGAATGCTATAGGAACTATAGAAAGAAAATTAGCATGTGCTGGCCTAGAGAATGAAACCCAACTTTTATACCATGGTGTGGTGGTAGGGTGCCTCAGAATCACAAAAGTCACCCATTTCCTGCAGAGTAGGGTGCTGCACATATAATGGGTGAGAATTGCTGTGGGAGAGAGTTAGCCCCGGTTCATCTCTATTTAAAATTAGACAGGACCTGGTTCAAACATCCCTTCCAGCGAGACAGCTGAACTTGCAGGGTTGGCTAGATCAGAAATACAATTTGGGGTTCTGAAAGGTCTGGTTCCAGTACAAAGCCCTTGTTTAATATCCATGTCCACATGCTGGCACAAACATGGTACTCCCACTTGATTAACTCTTTAAAGCTGAGGTAACAAAGAATCCTGTGGCACCTTAAAGACTAACTAAAGTATTGAAGCATAAGCTTTCGTGGGCTAATACCCACTTCGTCGGATGCAAGCAACTTGCATCCGACGAAGTGGGTATTAGCCCACAAAAGCTTATGCTTCAATACTTTAGTTAGTCTTTAAGGTGCCACAGGATTCTTTGTTACCTCTGCTATTCCAGACTAACACGGCTACCTCTCTGATTCTTTAAAGCTGAGAGTTATCTGAATACAAAAGTATTAACCATGCTCGGAGTTCATTTACTTGCTAGCGCATCAGTTTTATCTTCCCTGCAAGTGGAACTGAAATAGGAGCAGAGTGCCCAGGTAGCTGTTCTGCACTGTGACTCAAAGGGCTTGTGATATGTCAGTGTAGAGACCTACAGTTCCTGCTAAACTTCCACTTTCCTGCCATATCTACCCACTCCATGGTCTTATTCACTGTGCTCTGGCCTTCGAATCAGTAAACCGTTTATGCTGGCCTCAGGAAAAGATCTTGCTTGGAATGCATTGTTCTCTAGATTTTTATGTGTCTCACACTGTTTCCTACTTATGTCCTGACATTCCCAAGCCTTTCTAAAGAGAACTGAGAAATCAGCAAAATGAACTGGGTTTGCAGTTCCCATGTTGGTGGCTCATGCATATTTTAATGAAAAATATTCTTCTCACTTTAACAGAGTCCATGGGTTGAATGAGAGGATCTCAGTTGAGGGCTATGAGAAACAAGTGGAGTTTCTCTATCAGCTGATTCAGAACTCTGATATAAACAAGCTCCCAGAGCCTCATACAAACTCCGACGAGCTGTGAGACAAAAGAAATGGGGAGAGGAGCAGCTATCGAGGCGGATCATGGGATGGCAGCAACTTGGGGTATACAAAGCAGCTACTTATTGACACTGCACTGTGTTCTGGAAGTAGGTTATTGCGGAGGGTAATTTGCATAGAGATGAAAAGCAATGAGGCTGCTGTCAGCAGATACAAAGCCTGCCAAAAAGTAAAGGGAAACTTGAAATGGCAGAAGAGAATTGGAGCAATGGAAAAAACCTTAGATCTCCACAGCACCTCATCTCCCTAGCTTCACCTGCAGCCTTTAGATACATGCTAATACACCGGACCCTCGCTAGAATGTGGAATTTGGGATCCATGCCAAGTCCCACATTATAGTGGGGACCACTTTATATAGACGTGCATTTTTGCGACCGAGGCATCTGTGAAGGGGCATCTGATCCAGGTACTATCCCCAAGGGCAACTAGGGTGAAAGCCACTTCATGCACTACTAACACAGAAAATGCAACCCTGGAAACAAGCTAAAACCTCTTTCAGCTCCACTGTTCCACAGATGTCTGTCCAGTTGTACACTGGAATGGAAGGTTCTCTCTGTATTCTTGGTGAAGAATGTATAGGAATAAGGTACGGTACAATGAAATATCATCTTGGGAAAACATTAAATAATGAAACTGATTCTTGTACTTTCCTTCTTACCAAACTGTTTATGTGCACACAGGTTTTTTGCAACACATGTACTAAAATTATATTACTGATAAAAAAAATAAAATCTGCGCTTGATTTGAAGCTAATAAAAATGGGATTGCAGATTCTTTCCTGGTCTTTATTTAATATTCTAGCATGAATGTATAATTGCTGGGAAGAGGTTCATCTCTTCCCTGCCATCAGTTATTTCCACATCTGGGTCTTCACTAGAGCTAGTCATAAAATTTCCATCAAAACAAATTTTTGCCAGAACAGGAAAAAAAATAAACTTTTTTCCAACCAGCCCTCATCTCCCCTCCCTGGTGCCCTCCTTTCTGTACGAAGCCTGTGTCAATTAACTTTGTCTATTTCCTTCCATAAACTGTTTAGGGGTCTGCCTGAATATCAATCAGGATTTTCTACTTCAGTGACAGGAGGTTTCCTTTGAACTTGACGCTCTCCACCCCCACTGAACTAGGTCGCAAGAAGCCTTTAATCGAGTGAAAAGAACACGAGTATTGTGGCACCTTAGAGAAAGTGATTCCCATCCACACTCACCCTTCAGCAGCAGAGATGGGTGCATTGAAGACCACAAGGACATCTATGGTGATCTTATAGTTAACCCACTAAATTCTAGGCAAAGCTGCCATTTGCACCAGTGCAGGCTGATGTGGTCTCAAGCAGAGGGTGAGCTACACCTGTGCACTGTGGCTTATTGCAGTTTTGCTTATTTTCACTAGGGGTTTGCACCAAGGCAGCTGCAAAAATGTCTGCAATCGCATGTGGGCCAGGCCTTCGAGATGGAGACAGACCCACCTCCCTTACTGGTTCAGGCAGGCCAAGCTGCCACACCATTTAACTGTGCTGTCATGTTTTAAAGGGGAGGATTAAGAAGTGTAGAAACCATAATCAGAAACCATAATCACCACTTTCACAGCATTCTGCCTTAAACCCAGGGCAACAGGTTTTCTGGGAAGGGACCAGCCCCCAAAATGTCCCCATTGATTTGTTTAGAAAGGAATAGAGAAAATGTTGAGGTTTCATTAAGTCTTTAGCCGGGGGGGGGGGGGGGGGAGAAGGTGGTGCTATATAGGCTTTTGTTTCTCCCCTGCATGCACTGCTTTATGTGACCCCACAGCCTTTCTGAAGTGGTAGAGTACCTTCAGCTCTCCCCAGGATTTGGCCAGGTTTGCAGTGGGCATGAAACAAAGAAAGATAATTATGTGCTATGTGGAATGTTAATCAGGTTAATGTAAATTAAAAAGCAACTCCCAGCCAGACTTCTAATAAGACTTAGTACTTAATAGAGCATGTTTCATCTTCATTTTGTTAGCACTAAAGAGGCTGCAGTCCTGCAGTGAGCTGTGGGTGGGCAGACTTCAGCCTCTGGGCTTAGAACCATTGTGGGATCAAGGCCTTCATTAGTTCCTGCCAGTTCCTCTTCCCCACTCCATCCTGATCTCCCCGCCACTTTCTCCCACCAGCACAAATCCAAAAAATTCTCTGCAACCTTAACAAATGCAATCTTGTCCTGCTCATATCCCTTCAACATATAGTAGTTAGTTTGCTCAATCTAATGTATGCTGAAGTCAAGGGAGAGATTTGCACTGATGTTAATTGGCTTTGGATCAAGTCCTCTGATTCTCACAAGTACCCATCTGCAGTGAGATAGGAAGTGTCACCCCATTTGACAGAGGCCTGCGTAAGATAACTCTTACCCTTAAGAATTAGGTGGGTTATGGGCTGAGAAAAAAATCCTTCAAGCTCATCATGTATCTGAAGTGCAACTTGACCACGTCCTGGTCTACCCCTTGATCTTCTTGTCTCTCTTTCATGATGGTTTGGGAGCTGTCCAATCATTAAATGCATTCCATTTAATGACTCCAAGATCTCTTTCTTGAGTGGTAACAGCTCATTTGGACCCCTCATTTTTTATGTAAAGTTGGGATTATGTTTTCCAAAGCACATTACTTTATATTTATCAACATTGAATTTCATCTGCCATTTTGTTGCCCAGTCACCCAGTTTGGTGAGATCCATTTGCAACTCTGCCGTCAGCATAGAACTTAATTACCTTGAATCATTTTGTATCAGCTGCAGACTTTGCCACCTCACTGTTTACCCCCTTTCCCTGATCATTTATCAATATGCTAAACAACACAGGTCCCAGTACAGATCTTTGGGGGGCCCTGCTATTTACCTCTTTCCATTCTGAAAACATAATATTTATTCCTATCCTTTGTTTCCTAGCCAGCTACTGATCCAGGCGAGGGCCTTCCCTCTGTGAAGGGGTTCACTCACCATAGGTGGCACCTCCTTGTCATGCTCTGGGGATCAGCTTTCACCAGGTCTGACACCTTCTTCAGTCAGTTACTCAAGCTGTGACTCCTTTCTTTTTCTTCATGACTCAGCCCTCCGGCCAGGTCACTAGATAGTCCTCCCCTTCTGGGCTGTCGTGAGGCCTAGTGACCTCCCTCCGAGCCTGAGCCCAAGGGACCACTACATGGGGTAATATTGTCTCTCCAGACCAGATTGTCCAGTTGGCATCTCCAAGTCAGCCCTCATGCTGGGAGCAGAGGGGCGTGGTAGGAAGTATAAAGGGCTGGCCCTGCAGCTCACTTGGGCTGTTACCACAGAACGAGGCCGATGTGTCCAGCCTCGTGCAGAGCTCCGCAGCTAAAACTGTGCCGTGTGGCGGCCTGCCCACAGAGAAGACTGACCCGTGAGAGGAATTGCCCAGACTGCCATCAGCCGTGTACTCTGAGAAGACGGAGGACCCTGGGAACACAGAGCCCTACACCCAGACTGTAGCCCAGGGAAACCAGTCTGTAGTCCGGTTTCGCTGCCAGAGCACGAGACGATGTATTTTGGTGGTGGGATTCCTGCTGACCCATCTGCCACTGTCAGGGCCCTGGGCTGAGACTGGTGGAGTAGTGGGCCTGGGTCCCCCTGTTGCCAACACCACCCCTGGAGTGGTGGCTTATTCACCCCTAGGCGCGAAGGTCTGTGCTTTGTTTGTGACCGACTCCAGTCAGGAGATGGTGGGCCCAGACTGTTTGCTGGAGGCTTAGACACAAGTCTGCTCCTTGCCCATGACTGTAATTAATTGCCACCTGCCCTAGCCCAGAAGCTCGGGCTAGGGACTGCTTACTGCTCTGCCTGCCAGCGCCACACACTGCCAATTGACTGTTGGTTACCACAGGCAGCGAAGCAAAATGGCCTCCCTCCCAGCAGAGGGCTCGCTCCATGGGGTAATGGTTCCCAGCGGTTGCTAGGAAACCCAGGTCCACTTTCTACAGTGGGTTCCAGCACAGGGAGCCTATAACAAGCAGGCAAGGTCTGCATAGTCCTACCCCTGCTATTTCCCTCAGCTGCCTCCTGCCTAGTTCTCTCAGGCTTCCTCTTCTTAAGACACCTCTGAGGCCTTCATGTAGGGTTAGAACCCCCGAGGTTATTTTCCCTCTTGGGTTTTCTCCTCCCTCCTCTCTGCTCCTAGAAACAGGCTGCAAAATCCCTCCATGCAGCCCCGTTCTACTGCTAACATCCTAGATTTATAATCCAGCCTTCTCCTGCCCGGCTGGGATTCTTGTTCACTGAGGCCTGGATCTCCAGATCCAGGGAGGTACCCTGATTGGCCCCTCAGGCCCACATTAACCCCTTCGGGGCCTATGTGAGCGTACACCCCTATCACACCCTCTTATCCCATGACTCCTTATTTGCTTAAGAGCTTCATCAAAGACTTCTTCAATGTTCAAGTACACTATATCCATTGGCGTCTCTGTGTCCACATGACTGTTGACCCCCACATCCCCGAAAGAAATCTAACAGATTTGTGAGACATGATTTCCCTTTATGAAAGCCGTGTTGACTCTTCCCCAACAAATCATGTTCATCTCTTTGTCTGATAATTCTGTTCTTTACTATAGCTCCAACCAATGTGCCTGGTATTGAAGTTAGGCTTATAGGCCTGTAGTTTTCAGGATTTTATCTGGCGCCTTTTTAAAAAATCGGCATCACATTAGCTATCTGCCAGTCATCTGGTACAGGATCATCCTGGCCTATCCTCCAGGTGGAAACAGGCAGGTTATTTGGCTTCTTAGATCAATATTAACCTTTCTCACTGCGTGTGGAGTAAACACCCCATCACAGCTTCCCACGTGAATTCTTGCCAATGCCCCTCAGTCCTGACCTGTACTCCTCCCTGCTATGCCAGTCCTGCCATTCAGGGATACAGCTGAGATAGAAATCTGAAATATTTATAGCCACTAACTGATCCATTGTCCCTGCTACTCACACTCTACCTATAATCTCCCAAAGTAACCATGCTGCATGCTCTGTAGGCATTCTCCTGCAGTGATGCAGGTGAGATGCAGAGAGCTAGCAGGGTGTTAACAAACAGGGCCTCCTATGGAGCAGAAATCCTGCTAGTGGCCATCAGAAATACTCTCCCAGGGAAATTTTTTCAATTATACACGGAGGCATAGGCCCCGCCTGCACTAAGCTGCTGTGCTGGGGCTCAGTTTCCAGTCTCCTGGCTTCCCCGGGACAGCAGGGGCCGCAGACATAATGAGCTCAGCATGGTGGGGAAGGGAGTGCCCTGCATCATTCAATAGAGACCCCTCTGACCGATTTAAGAGCGATGACGGGCTCCAGAGGAAGTTATGTCCAGTTCTCAGCAGGAAGGAAAATGACCGCATCCAGGGCTGCTGAGAGCAGGGGGGAGTAGAAAGAGTAAGCGCTCTTCAACAATGATGGATTGCCTGGGGCGATGGGACATGAGAGTCAACATCCAAGCCACCAAATATGACACAGGCAGCTTTTAATACCCTTTCCATTGTGCTTTTACTCCAACTCCATTGTGCTTTGTTATAGCCCAGGGGATGCTCAGGAACATCTCTTGGACACAGTGTCCCAAATTTGCATTATACATACAACAGTGGTCAGCACCAGCTACTTCAGAGGAAGATGCGTGAAGCCCAGGAGATAGCTATGGGATAACCTGCACCCAGGGGAAGTTTCATCCTGGCCCCCACTAGTGGGTCTATACCCTGAAGCAGGAAAGTTTATATCCTTTCCAAAGCTCGTGGGTTCTTCATTATTTCAGTTTTGGGTTCTCTCATTATTGACATGCTTAGTGCTGACCCAAGCCACCACAAAAGATTAATCCATCACTGCTTCTTGGGGGCTTTATAGGGAGGCAGCAGTCCCATCAAGGTGGCGGGGGGGAGGGATTGAATGGCACTGCTGTTTCCAGGCTCGTTAATATCAACCTCCCCTCTCCCCCAGTCACCCCCCACCAGGTCTGAGTTCTCCTGTGATAACATTCTGTTTCCAGCCCAGTTTATGAATCCAAATGAGCTCTCAGGCTGTATCCAGAATGAGGCGAAAAAATGTTAGGCATGTCCTCAGTTTCTACACGACAGGTGGCCACTGTCAGCAGCTGTTGACACAGGAACCTCTGGCTTCACGGAACACGGGAAGTGAGGGCTTTTCCGGCTGTGCTCTTCCCAGATGCTCCAGCGCAGGGGAGAGCACTGAACATTGGCGTGGAAGATGCTTAACTGTATTCATCGCGCCCTGCGCAGCATGTGGGTCAAAGCTGAATACACCAGAGCTGGGCAGTCACATCCCAGCCTACCCCTCTGCAAAGAAAAGTTGATGGGTGCTCCCCTTTGCTTGAGAGCTGGTGAACACAGCCCTCGAGTCCTGTGTTTTTCTACAGAATAGGGCACACTTCCTATGCTTCCTGCCCCTGTCCTGGAGTGACCCATTTTGGGGTAATTCAGGCTCCATGGCCCATTCAGCCCTTGGCTTCTCTGCTGAGACTGCCAGCTAGTGCTAATTAATCTTGGCGGGGTTTCTTTGTAATATGGACACCTGGCCCATGAAGAATTAGATTGAGCTCTGGCACCCTCCTTCCAAGAACTGCTATCGATAGATCAGAATTCTCAGTCACTATCAGCACAGGCCATATTCAGTCTGGTGACTAAAGGCACTGAATTAAATCACAAGAGATGCAGGTTTAAATCCTCTCTATGCTACAGGTTGTCTGTGTGACCCTGGTCAACTCATTCAATCTTTCTGTCCCAAATCTTCAAACACCTGGGAATTACACACCTCAGAAGCCTGGGAATTAGGTACCTTTAACCATCTGAACCTCAGGTCCCCATCTGTGAAATGGGGATAATTACACTTCCTTTCTGCTACCTGTCCTTTGTCTATCTTGTTTATTTAGTCCATTAGTTCTTCAGAGCAGGGACTTTCTTTCTCTTTGTTCGGTAGGCATCTAGCATAATGGGCCCTCCATTTTAATCCAATTAGTAGCTAATGACTCCATAGGCCATTACTAAGCTCCTGCACAATCCAGTTCTCCAGAGTCACAGTTTAGTACTGATAAAAATTATGTGGCTGGTGTAAAATGCATGGGCTTAATCTTCTGCAATCCAGTATGGCCAGATTGTAAATTGTTTCCTTTCCAAAGCATTTTGCTGCCTTTTGTACCTGCTGCCCAGCAATTGGAAACCCATTTCCTGCCTTTTCATCCTCCTGCCTGTGTGATCTCTGCACGTCAGTTCACCCTTTTTGGACTTTATCTATTTCTGTTTTCTCGTCTCAGGGGTTTTTTCCTTCATGCTTCCACTTCCTGAGCATACAGCTGGCCCGGCCGTTAATAAACAAGGTCACACTTCTGTGTGTGTTGTTTTTGTGTTCAGTGGGGAGAGCAAGTGTTCAGAGCACATGGATTTTCAAAGCCCATACAAAAGGTATAGACAAGAGGGAAACACAGAGTTCTAAAAGTCAGGTTCTCTTGAACAAAAAAAGTAAAACAATCTCGTGGCCAAGGCATCAAAGCAGGAGTCGGGACTACTGGATTCTATTCCCAACTCTAGGATAAATTTATGATGTGGCTTTGGGGGAGACTTGGTCTGTCTGTGCCTCACTTTCCTTCGTCACTTAGTTAGACCCAGATCCTCAAAGGTACTGAAGCACTTGACTTCCATTGATTTCAATGGAAATTAAGAGTCTAAATACTCGGAAGGATCTAGGCTTTAGTTCCTCTATGATTCTGTTCCCCCATCAATAAAACTGGGAATAATACTTTACTACCTCTGATGTGTGTTGTGAGATTATTATGGTAATGGTGCTTAAATAAGTACATAGACAGAACTCTGATTCCATTGTATTTAACGGCAAAACTTCCTTTGACTTACGTGGACACATGGGACTCACCCATGAAGTTTGGCTCCCATGTATGGCATTCCCAATGTTCAGGGATCTTTGAATGTAGGGTTTTGATTCTGGCCTGTGTCTAAGACACACCTATCTTGGCAGCAACATGCTTGCCAAATCTTGGGCACAGAGCAAAACAAGGCGGGTGAGTTATCAGCCAATAGAGGTTTATATTAACATTTATATTAACTGCCATGTTGATAGATTACATTGTTTGCATGCGTCAAGCAGCTGATTTTCAAGATGACATTATGCACCCACTCTTCAACTACTATTTCCAGATTAACGAAGCACATATAAATCCTATGTGGATCTTTGCAAAGCTGGAGCAAACACATGTGCAACGTTGAAACCACAGTCTTCATTTTTCATGCAGTGCGGGAGTGGCGCTTTCCTAAAATGGTGGGGTGGGTCCAAACTGCAAAACCAGATCTGAATCCAGGGCTGAACTTCCCCACAGCTCAGGGGTTATTGGGATCCAGGTTTTTATTCAATGCCATTGCCATTAAAAAAAGAGAGAGAGAGGACAGATCACACTTCACATGAGTCTGGGAGAGTAATCAAGAAAACAGGAGTTCACCAGGGACAGGGGAGAGCAAGTTTGGAGATCAGCAAAGGGCTAATGGGTGAGATCCTCATCAGGTGTAAAATCAGTGTAGGTGTACTGTGATCACTCTATTGTGATCAATGGAACTATGCTGATTTATACCAGTTAAAGATCCGACTTTCCAAAGTCTCCTCTGCCATCATCTCAGATTCCAGATACCAGGGGGATGAGCACTATATAAAAAAATGATAGGTAGAAAGACCAGTGTATATATATATAAAGGCAGGGCATTCCGTGTATGTTTTGTGACCTGATCAGAAATCCATTGTTCTCTGTTCAGACCATGGGTGAATCAGCAGGAACCCTCACTGGAATAACAGTAGGTTTTGGGATTGAGGTTCACTGGCAGAGCTGCGAGCGAGGCATCAGTGACAATGTGAATTAAGTGCCGGGACCGAGGTGCACTGGCAGATCCGTGCATAGGTACCTATATCAAGGTCGACCTTCATCAGTGGAGCACTGTGAGAAAAGCTTACCTGACACCTGACAGAATGGTGCTTAATTCTAGCTATTAATGCCACTTTTGTTTTCAAGAGTGTCCAATTCACTGTGCCCCTTCCAAAACAACCCCCCTAAATACTAAAAGAAAAACACCCCCCCGTGCAAAACTAAGTTGTAATTCCCTGAGCTCAGAGGGGTTAAATAACACAAAACATAACTCTTTAGCGGTCTCCATCAGAATGCCTCTCTTGCTCCACAACTCGATGACCTTGTTTTCTTTATTTTAAGAGATCACTAGTTTCAGTAATATTTGACTCACTCTGTATGTGTTGTGGAAGCAGACCAGAAACAGTTTCTGTGTTGCACCCTCCACCCCACTCCATCCGCTCCTCTCCCTTGCCCCCCTCCCTTGCATTACTGTGCTGCAGAAGCCATTGGTTCAGGACCTGTCTCTAAGGCACCAAGCCTGCGATCACGTAATCAGTTCTGGGTAGTAACTTGCCGTTGACCATTTCCTGGGAGGAAAGGAAAGGAAAGGCAGGAAGGAAAAACAACAACTGGAAGTTCCATTGGTGAGTTTAAAAAAAAAACAAAAAAATGTCTGAATCAGAGAAGCTGGTTTCATTCAGAGAGACTGAATCCTACAGAGCAGTGGGCAATGAGTTCTCAGCAGCAGGAATTACTGCAGATGGTGTGTTTTTGTTGCGGGAGAGGAGGCAGTTTGTCATAAATAGGATTTGGGAATGAAAGCATGTATCTCCTTATGGGTATATTTTCCCCTTTGCAGCTATACCTGATAGAACCAATGAGGTCTGGTGGATGGAGCCAAGGAGTAGAAGTCAGGACTACTTCTTCTGTGACAGTTCCCTATTCAGGACTGGCGATTTTGATAGCCTTCATACAAAACTCATGAACATAGGCCAGGCTGTCATGCAGATTGGCCTCTCTGAGGTCTACTGATATCCCGTCCACGTACCAAATCTTTAGTCTTCCCCTTGGTCATCTTCCATCCACAATTATTGCAAGAGCCATCCTACTGATACAGCTTTCCAATCTCCAGTGGAGAAACCCTTACCAATGTAGCCTAGCCTCCCTCAACTTGTCTTTGATTGGAACAAACTGCATTAGACCCCTTAAAACTCCATTTCATATCCTAGCATGGAGAGTCCAACTATATGATCATCTCAGTAACTTCAGCTCTCTGATTGAGAGCACACTGATTTTCTTTCTTGTGTCTGGCTAAGTCTCTGTTCCATTAAGATGGGTCAAATTACAATTTTATACACTGTCTTAAAAGACTACATTGGCTTAAAACTACATTAGCTTCTTTTTGTCACATACAACTGGAATCACCTCCCACCATTTGCCCCATGAAGCATCACTCAGGAAGGCATCAGCAGCAGCACCCACTGATCCTAGGTATTTAAAGTCTTTCACTCTTCTTATAAGGTTTCTGCCTGTGATATCCTTCATGGTGAGTCCTCCTTCCTCAGTTATCATAGCCTTAGGCTACCACATTCACTCTAAGTCCAGCCCGCTCATAACTATGTTGCTACTGTTCAAAGTTGGCTTCCAAGGTCTCACCATCTTCTGCACCTATCACTGAGTCAACAGAGAACAGCAAGTTCCAAGGCAGCTGCCTTCATATAGTCTCACTTATCACATCTCAAAACAAAAAGGGGTTTGATGCTGAGCGCCGATGCAGGCCAATGTTCACTGGAAATTCTCTACTGTCGCCCCATTGAGTCCGGACCACAGTTGTCACTCCATCATACCTATCCTGGATAAGCTGGACGTAGCTTTCTGGCATACCTTTCTACCACAAACTCCACCCCATTAATTATCTTGGTACATGATTATACACCTTCTCCGGGGCCACAAAGTCCATAGCCAGTTGCCATCTCTTTTCCCTCAACTTCTCCATGAGGATTTGTAGCACAACTACAGCATTCAGGAACCTGTCAGAGAAGTGACGCCTTCCCTTCCCAATGACTTTGCCAACCCCGCCACTGAGGGTTGACCAGATGTCCTGATCTGATAGGGATAGTCCTGGTATTTGGGGCTTTTTTTTATATGGGCTTTTTTTTTTATATGGGCTTTTTTTTAATATGGGCTCCTATTACCCCCCACCCACTGTCCCAGTTTTTCACACTTGCTGTCTGGTCACCCTACCGCCCCTGGAGACCAGACCACGCTGCCCGGGGAAGCGACAGCCAGACACGTGCGCACCAGCCGCTGCCACCAGCCAGGAACTGCGAGCTCCGCAGGCAGCCTGTGATTGGCTCCTTCGCCCCGAAGCCCCGCCTCCCGTTGACAGGGGCGGGCCCCTCGCTCCGCCTACCCGGCCTCCTTCCCCGTTGCGGTTGGCTAGAGCGGCGGCCAATCGAGCCCTTCGATGGCCCGGGGGCGGGCCGCCTGTTGCGTCAGCAGGCGGCATCCAATGGCGAGGGGGCAGCGCCGCCTGCGCTGAGCCCCCATTGGCGGCCGGTGATGTCAAGCTCCCAGGTCCGGCCGCGGGAGCGCAGGCTGGGCCAGTGGCGATGTAGCGGTGGCTGCGCCGGGGCAGGGACGGAGACAGAGGCAGGGGGCGGACGGGCCCCGGCAGCAGCCCCCAGGGGCAGGTCAGTGCACGGCGCGGGGGGCTGCAGCCGGCCGGGAGCCTGGCACAATCCGGGGGGGGGGGAAGCGGGGTGCAACCGGCTGGGGATTTGGGGGGGTCGATGGGGGGCGGGATGTGGGGGGCCACGAGGGGGAAGGCGGGGGCTGGTCACCCGCTGCGGGACGTGCACGTCCCTCTTCCAGGGCACGCTCCTCTCCCCCCTCCACCGCCCACACTCCGCCTGGCACTGGGGGACTCTTATTTGGGTGGGGGGACCTGCATCCTCCCCGGGATTTTTGCAGTTCGGTTTCATGCCTCTGGGGTGCCGGTGACTGAAGAAGCCGCGGTTGGATGCAGCCTCCTTGT
This sequence comes from Sternotherus odoratus, assembly GCA_032164245.1. Classification (NCBI taxonomy): domain Eukaryota; kingdom Metazoa; phylum Chordata; order Testudines; family Kinosternidae; genus Sternotherus; species Sternotherus odoratus. The sequence goes on from JAVMKO010000022.1 coordinate 8,432,509, forward strand.
TGCTAGCGCCTGGGGTGCCCATAGGTGTTGGAAGTCGGGGTGCTGCAGCACCCCCTGGGTTGAAGCGGTTTCCGTCAGATACAGGGTTTGGTTTCATTCCCATAGCAGGAGTGCTGAGAGCCATTGAATTGTTCCGCCCCCGAGGGTGTTCTCCAATGATAGGAAACCCCCCTGCAATGATAGGAAACCCCCCTGCAATGATAGGAAACCCCCCTGCAATGATAGGAACCCCCCCTGCAATGATAGGAAACCCCTCTGCATGGAAGGTGCTGGGGTGCATTTTCCTTCACGGGGTTGCCAGGGCATGTAGGGTAAGGACAACGGGCCTAGGGGAGGTGAAGGTGGCACGGGAGTGCATTTGTTTGTCCCTAGGGAAGGAGGCTTATCAGTTGTCAGTCTCCAGCTTTCCCTCTAAATCCCAAATGGTATGCACCCTTTCCCAGCGGAGGCTGTGGGGGGTGATGGACTGCGGTGGGTGGGCCTTTAAAATTCTGTATCTGAATGGGATATAGCTGGGTGGATATTAGATGACTCAAAAGGCACTTGTTTTGGGCGGGGGGGGAGGGGTTTGCCAATAGCATTGGGGGTGATACTGGAGGTGTGTTATAGGTATTACCTAGAGAGAGGCAGGGGCTTAATTCATGGAGAATATGACACCCAGTGAAGGTGAACACTATGTGTGTGATGGTTCCTGTTCCACTCTTAGATTGGAGGTTGGGGGTAATAGGTAAAGTCAATCCAAAAAACTACAGTGGTGAATGGGGGGAGATTGAGGCTTTTGAGGTGTGACTCAGATGTGTTTGGATTGGGGGTTTGGTAGGAGGGGCCTTGTGAAGGTGGCTGGATTACTCAGATTCCTGAATCACAGGCTTGCCTACCTGTGTGCAGTGGCATGGCCAGTAATCATGTTAAATGATCCATTACCTGAATTACAGGCTGGCAGAGGGAGGGGGAAAAGGAAGCATGCAGCGGTAGTGGTTAACTAAGCACCAGTGTCCGTTGTTTAGTGTGTTGACGCTATTATTGGGAGTGGTTTTTAGAATGTAACACAGTGAGTTTTCCTCCACCCTCAGTGAAGATTCCTGCAGCGCAAGAGAGACTAAACTGGGAAGACATCTCAAGGTAGCAGGTTTAAACTCTGTAGCTTCATGTGGAGTTTTTCCTCTGGGGGGCTTAGGGTCCAACTAGCTTTGCACTCGGCCCTGTACCCTGTGTTCAGGGTATGTCTTACAAGCTGAGGGGCTTGTCGTGGCACTGTAGGTGCAAGATCTATTCAGCAAAGCTGGGATTCACCTTACAAACTTAGTGATGGTTCAGTGTGGTAGAATGTCTTTGCTTATTACGTGCCTCCCCTTCCGCTTATCATAACTAATGGGTTGTGTCTGGGGAGGAGGGCAGGTGTTCATTTTGTATTTGAGCCCCCAGCCAGTGCTGTGTAGAACTTGGTACTCGCTAGGGATTTCATACGACAACAAAGAAGTTACTTCACTGTACTGAAGTAGCAGAGAGAGAATGCTGATCTTCTAGCTCCCCTAGCACTTGTGATTCTGTCCAGCAGAGGGAAGCAGTGAGCATGCACCAGCCTGCTCATGACTATGCTCATTATGCATGGTATCCCTCTATGGCAGGGGTGGGCCACTCCACGGATTTGGTAAATTGTCACGGGCCGCACATTTCTACTAGACTAATGGAGGAGGTGGAGTGTCTGGGAGGGAGTTTGGGTGCGGGAGGGAGCTCTGGGCTGGGGATTGGGGTGTAGGGTCTGGGTGGGAGTTTGGGTGCGGGAGGGGGCTCTGGGCTGGGGCAGGGGATTGGGGAGCAGGGTCTGGGCGGGAGTTTGGGTGCAGGAGGGGGATCTGGACTGAGGCAGGGGATTGGGGAGCAGGGTCTGGGTGGGAGTTTGGATGCGGGAGGGGGCTCTGGGCTGGGGATTGGGAAGCAGGGTCTGGGCGGGAGTTTGGGTGCGGGAGGGGGCTCTGGGTTGGGGATTGGGGAGCAGGGTCTGCGAGGGAGTTTGGGTGCAGGAGGGGGATCTGGACTGGGGCAGGGGATTGGGGAGCAGGGTCTGGGTGGGAGTTTGGGTGCGGGAGGGGGCTCTGGGCTGGGGATTGGGGAGCAGGGTCTGGGTGGGAGTTTGGGTGCGGGAGGGGGCTCTGGGCTGGGGATTGGGAAGCAGGGTCTGGGCGGGAGTTTGGGTGCGGGAGGGGGCTCTGGGTTGGGACAGGGGATTGGGGTGTAGGGTCTGGGAGGGAGTTTGGGTGCGGGAGGGGGCTCCGGGGCGGGGTGTGGGAGGGGGCTCTGGGGTGTGGGGTAGGAGGGGGTGCGCGGTGCATATTCTGTCTGGGAGGCGGCGCAGCAGGGCTCAGGCAGGCTGCCTGCATGTCATGGCCCCATGCCGCTATTGGAAGCATCTGCTACCGGCTGCTCCTGGCACATCTCTGCGCCCCCTCAAGGGGAAGGGGGACAGTGTGTCTCTGTGTGCTGTCCGCACCCACAAGCACCATCCCTGCAACTCCCATTGGCTGGTTTCCAGTGTGTGGATGGTGCTGGGGGTGCAGGCAGTGCATGGAGCCACCCCTTCCCCTCCCCCCCCCACCTCCAGGGGCACTCGGAGACAGGAGCAGTGTGGGACAAAGATCACGAGGGGACAGAGGCAGCTGGACAGAAATGTTAGTCATGGTTGGCCAAACAGAAACGTTAGACGGGCTGCATCCGGCCTGCAGGCCACATTTGACCCAGCCCTGCTCTATGGCTCGCTTTCATGCTTATTGCCAAGGATCAGGGAAATCTTAGCTCTTGAACTCCGGGGCCGCTGACCTGCATGTCAGCTGGGGATATGTTCTGCTCTGCTGTCAGACCCGTCTGGAGCCTGCAGCCGGCCATCTGGGGACGTGTGCACATCCCCTGCCTCGTGTTGCAGCAGTAGTTCTCAGTGGCTGAACAATGGTATTTGTCCTCTGGACTGAACACATCTGTTCGCCCTGTCTCGTGAGGAGCATCCCAACCAGGACTTTACGGGTTGCGGGGAGGTGATGGGAGAGGTAGGGACTGGTGGTGGGAACTGAACAGGGCAGACCAGTCACCGCTCATTGGCCATGTGATTTTCCCCTTTCCCTCCCCCGTTTGATCCTGTCCCTCTGCTGTGTGTGCGCCAGGAGTTGTGGGGGAGGGTTAACTAACTCAGCAGCATAGTTCTGGAGAGCAGAATAGTAAAGCCATTGAAGGCCAGAGCATGGGAGGGAAGCAGTGCTGAATCAATGCACCATTGTGCTGACTGCGGAAAGGTTAGATAAAATATTGTATCCCTTGTTTCTCTCTTGTTTTAAGGTGAAAGCGCAGCAGCCCCTGGAGCGTGAGTGTGAGCCAGGCAGTCTCTCAATGCCAGCATCCCTGCCAGCACTAGCTAGACTCACCAAGTAAACCTAGCTGGGAACTTCCTGTTCCTTTAGTTAAGAGTCATCCTTGCCACGTGTTGTAAGGTGAGAGATTCCCTTACACAGGAGGACACAGAGGCTCACTGCTGCAGTTGGAGCTTACTGGTGACCCAGCTGTTCTGCAGAGAGCACGGAAAAGAGGCTATAAGGCGTGAAAAGGCCAGTGCTGTCAGCTGCCAGACACCAACCAAGACTCCTCTGCACTGTCTGCCTGTGAAACCAGGGTCCCCGGGAAGAAGAAAGCAGATCTGCAGCTCCGAAGAAGAGAGTTCATTCAGCCGCTGCTTTATTTTTAAACTCTGATCCTCCCAGTTCCTTGCCTGGCTGAGTAATTAAACTGGAATGACCCAGGGAGCTGAAATAAGGGGAGCTTTATTTATTCTTTTAAAAGAATAGAACCCAAATCTACCCCCCCACCACCACCTCAAACTTTTTTATATAAAATCCTGCTTTATAACACCCAGGTGTGAAAGACTCTTGGACTCTGTTTTAGGTTTCCCCCGTCCCCCCTTAAAAGCAGCCGAGCACAGGGGGAACTCTGAGTGTTGGAAGAAGCCACACCAAGGTGTCAAGAGCCAAAGAAGAGAATCTGGGAGACCGCGTGTGCTTCTAGGGCTCCTTCATCTGAGAACAGGAGCCAAGCTTGTATCTCCTGCTTCCCTGCCGGCTTGGTGGTTGGTGTCTCCCATTTCTGGATTGTGCTTGATGGGGATCTCTGCTAGGGGATCAGCCTCTGCAGTCGAGGGCAGGCGCGCAAGAACAAAGGAGGTGGCATCTAGATGCAGGAAGGGGCATTGGCTTAAGCCCCGGGCAGAAGGTCTTTTCTGGGACAGCTGCCTGCTGTAGTCCCGTCGAGTTGAGGGTCGGGGAGGGACAGCTGCCCTTCAGCATGTCCTCCCAGCTGGAGCAGAAGGAGGCTCACCAGACCAATGGGGTGGTGCTGCCGATCATGGCTGTGCCCGTGGACTGCCTGGCCAGTCCGGACCGGCAGCAGCTGGTGGAGCCCTCGACGTTCTTGGAGCCTGATGGGGAAGAGGTGAAGGTGGTGGTGCTGGAGTCCCGGGCCAACGCCAAAGGGGTGCGAGAAGAGGACGCCCTGTTGGAGAACGGCAGCCAGAGCACCGAGAGCGATGACCCCAGTACGGATCAGGGCTCCGAGCCTGCCTCCCCTCTCAAGGAGACCTCCTTCTCCATCGGGCTGCAGGTCCTCTTCCCTTTCCTGCTGGCCGGGTTTGGGATGGTGGCTGCTGGCATGGTGCTGGACATAGTACAGGTAAGGCTAAAACCTACTATTCGTTTGGGCACACCGCATGGCTTGGGCTCCGAATCCCATTCCCTGGCTCGATTCTGTCCCGCAACAGTGGTGACTCAAATGCTGGGACCGTGGCGTGTGGTGGTGGCTTGTGTGAAAGGAGGCATTGCTATCCAGTGTCCGGGCAGAGTACCCCACAGGGCTAGTTCGTTTGGGGGTGTGGGCTAGGGGGTGAATTGCCCCATGTTGCCTGGCAGGGTCTGTCCTTAGTCAAAGCAAGAGCCCGCTGGCAAAGGAGGCTATGGGACGTTTTCCTTAACCCAGGGCCCGCTTCTCTGTGTGTAAAGAGAAAGTTCAAGTGGTTAGGGTGTTGGGAGATCCAGGTTCAATTCCCGCCTCTGCCACAGGCTTTCTGTGAGAGCTTGGGCAAGTCACTTAGCCTCTCTGTGCCTCAAATTCCCATCTGTACAAAGGGGATAAGAGCACTGCCCTGCCTCACAGGAAGGGATACATGCATGGGATTGTGAGACACTTGGCTACTGCGGTGATGGGGGGGCCATAGAAGTACCAATAGCAAACTACTTTCTCCAGTGTTTTAAGGTTAACTTATAACTTGGGGAGTGTAGGAATTTAGGCATTTGCTTCCATTTCTGGAGATGGGAGGTCTAGACGCAGCCACGTCTCATTCTGTTCGGAATCTGGAATTGTTAGAACCAAAGAGCAATGCTATTCAAGAGCCCTAGTGTGCACTGGAAGTCTGGGGGCTATAGTCAGTGTAGCAGTGAACACGTGCAGCCGGAGCAGCTGTTGTGGAGTTCACCCTCTGCTGTGCTTGAATGTTCTTTTTCAAGGGCTCCATGGTTCTGCACGTGGTCACTTTGGGCTCTTGTTACAGGCTGCACCATGTTGCTGGATCTCTCTCTCCTCTGAGCTGGATGTCCGCGACTGGAGGCGCTAGTTGCAGTTTGGAGGGGGAGGGGTCATTCTTTGCCTTAGCACTTTGCTCTGTTTGCACAACCCGGTGGAGGTATGATTTCTCCCGTCCCAGTACACACACAACAGTTAGACAAGGGGTCACGCTGAAGGCCACATTCTGCCCTAGGTCACTTGTCCCCCGCTCTACTTGGAATTAGCTGTGCAGCTCCAGGCATGCTGTTTGGCCCCCACGTCTTTGGGTTCTGCAGAAGAGGACGGGGGTGCCCTAATTAGGGTGACCAGATGTCCTGATTTTATAGGGACAGTTCCGATTTTTGGGTCTTTTTCTTATATAGGCTCCTATTACCCCCCCATCCCTGTCCCGATTTTTCAGATTTGCTGTCTGGTCTCCCTAGCCCTAATTAACGGTGGGACATTTTCCGCAAGGCATGTCGAGGTGGCTCTTCAGAAAGGATCGTGGGAGGGTCACTTACCTGATCTGCATTAAAACTGGGACGAGTTACGGGGGCTGTGGGCAGTCAGAGAGCCCCCTCACTGGATCATTATCCAGGGAGACTGGCTCAGTTCTGATGTCGCCCAAGGGCTAGGTTAGAGACCAAAGTGATCTGAGCAGAGTTGAAAAATAAAATAGATATTTCCCTGAAAAAATGCTAAAGCTGAGTTGGAAACAGCATTCTGGGAACGTGACTGGGGGACCCTAGTTCTAAAACTCAGCAACTCTGGAAAGTGACCTAACTGACCATAGATCTGATGCCAAAGTCTCAAACTCTGACCCTGGTGTTCCCAGCAGTTGTGTCCCTGGCAGCTGATCAGCAGCTTAACCATTTCCCAGCTGTTCTGAAGGGCTGGTCTTGTGGGGGCTTCCTGAACACGCAGAACAAGATAGAAAAGGGACTTCTTTGATCTGTCTTTTGCTGTAATGTCGCACAGCAGGGAATAAGGCACCAGTTCGCTGGGTGTATGTGAGGTTCTGCACAAAATACAGCAGTCCCAATGAAAATTTGCTGTCAAAATTAAAATCTGGCTTTGAAAACCCCCCCACAGATGTCCTGAGCTGTGGTGTCCAACCCCTCCGCTCTTTCAACATGAAAAGACTTTAACCGCAGTCACTTATCGTTATGGCTGGTTTTGATTTGCACCGCATGGATTCAATACGCCCGGCGGTGCCAGTCTTGGGTTTAGTAGTGTACTAGTTCTAGCAGGTCTGAGCTGCTGGGGAATGTTTAAATCATTATCAAAATCCTGGTTTTGTGAGCCGTACCTATCTGGGTTTAGAGTGATATTCCTCCTTCCCACCCTCCCTGCAGTTGACTGCAGACCTGTCCCTTAAAGCCACCTGTGTGCCTCCTTTCGAAGCAGCTAGTACTGCCCGCTGGGTGGACCCTCGGTCTCATCTGGTGCGGCAATTCCTATGGCTTTACTGGGACATTTTATTTATTTTATAAAACCCACCCCCTTAGAAACATTTTAAGTCACCGGTTTTGAGCCCCTGCTCTTTTTGAAGCCCTAGATCAACCTGAAGGCTCCTCTAAACATAGATCTGCCCTGATGACAGTGGGGGTGGAGGTGGGAGTAGCCTGGTGGGAGGTAGAGAAGGAGAGAACACAGCACCCCTCTTTTATTTCTGAAGGCAGCAAATCACACCTCATCATTCCTCAGTCACCTGGCAGCTGGATGTGTCACTGTGCAGTGTGTCCTGCCAACTCCTCACTAGCTCCCTTTAGACTTGGTATTAAATGATCCATCTAAAGGCCACGGGACACACACCCAGGCCCTCTGTCTTTTTGATTCGCTCTCCCGCCAGTTCTGGGGGGTAGCCCTGGGTGCAGAGGGATTGCTCCCCCCATGGTGCGTGGCAGTTCGGGGGTGGGGGGTGGGGGGCATTGGGGAGGAAAGCTGCTTCCCTGTGGAGTTTGTTAGTCTCTGCCGGCTGAAAGCAAGTGCCGTGGGCTAGCCCTGTCTTGCCCCAAGCTGTTCCCACTGCTAACACAGGAGTGTGCTGAGAATTTGCCATTCAGTTGGGGGGGGGGGGGTGGTATCGGAGAGGCCTCTACCCCTTTGTGCTCCTGGAGGACAGGGTCCTGAGCAGTGTGCAAAGCCTGTGGCACTCCTACAACAGGAAGCCAGAGGGAACAGCCCCCTTTCCATCCGCAGAGCCCTGGCTTGGTGATCATCAGAGCATGCTGCAAGGCTTGTCTTCTCCCTCTCTGGGGGTGGGGGCTGAGCGGGGGGGTCGTGTCTCTCTGGGGGTAAACGTCTTATTATTTGCCATGCCTGTTATGTTGCTTTTGACGCACACCCCGTGACTGGCTGTAGTCCAGTGAGAGCATGTCCCAGGCCTGTTGTTCCAGAGGCTTAGGTACTACCATAATTGAGGGATGATATGTAACTGGTGACCCTAGATATGGCATGCCAAGTATGCTGTATAATGGGAGAAATACATGAGAATTACCCTGCTCTCTGAGGGGACATCAAGTTTGGGAGCTGGTGGATCACGGTCTGTCCGTGTGGCTTGTAACATGATCTAAGCACAGCTCAACTCTGCCAGCAGGGATTGGGCTAGAGAGTGGGTGGGAAGAGGAGAGGGAAGGAGCCAGGATGGGCATCTCACATTTACTCTCCTTGATCATTGTGCAGCCCATAGAAAGTTATGTAAGATATGGAATGGGGCCATGGCTGTAATTCAGGAGGAGAGCTGCACATGACATGAAACCTCCTTGTCACCTGCGTTTCACACCCTGTCCCCGAATTTTGGGGTCAAATGACTCAAAGCGAAGTGGTGTTGAAGCAACTTTGTTTTCCCAGGTTGCAGGTGGCACCAAGTATTGACTGGTGACCTGGAACCTGACATCTGGGTTTGGTTTTGGGTAGAGATTGGGGCTCAGCCCCTTGACCTAACACTCCAGGGGTGTTGTGAGGGACATGGCCTGGGGACAGAAGGCAGAATTTGCCAGGTGTCTTTACTAAGGTGCTCCCTGCCTAGCTTGAGTTCTCCCCAGAGTGCTTCACCCCTTCCTTTCAGAGGATCATTAACATCATGCTGCTGGAGTCTCCTCTGACTCTGCGCCTGTTTAAAATAGTGCTGCTCTGAAACACCCAAATATGATTACCCAAAACACGTGATGGAGTTTTGGATGCAGCTGTTGTCCTTGAAGTTACAACACTTTTGCACAGGCCTGGGTCGTCTCTGATTCAGCAAGATTGTTGTAAATGCTGCACTTGGCAGGTGGGTGGCTTTTAATGGCATGTGCTAGCTCTTGAACTTTACAAGTATAGTCCGTGACCTTAAAGTGCAGCGACCGTTGGAAGTTTGCATGACTTGAAAATTACAAAAAAGTTTGATATGGTTCCATATTTATTCTCAAGGGATGGAAATTCAGTTACCAGACACTCCTACTTTCCTAACCACTAGGCTGCAAATAAATCCTGTGGTCTGACCATGAAGCAATTTTCCCCTTGTGTCTTCTAAGACTGATCCCCCATAATACTCTCTGCTGGGGAGCTTAACTGACAGTGTAGTATGTGAGGCGGAATAGAGTCCACATCTCGCTGTCATGTATTTTTAGCCCTCGTTACTACCAGGAATTTAAAAGCTTGACTTGGTAAAACTTTCAAAAGCCCCTGGGTTCCAAAGGCACTTTTCAAAATGAGACTTAACATTCAATGAAAGTTAATGGGATTTCAGAACATAAGTCTCGCTGACTTTCATTTAAAGTTGGGTTCCGAAGTGCTTAAGTCATGTTTGCAAAAGGGATTTAGGCTCTTGTGCTTCTGAAAATCTTTATTCCATACTCCGTGTTTAATTTGTAATGAAAGAGGTGCCAGAACTCATGCATTTATTTTGCCTTCCTAATTGATGCAGCAAGCCCAGCGGTGCCGGAGCTATGAACTGCCAAGCCTACAGGTTCCAGGGCTCAACCCTGGCACAGAGCAAGCGCTGCCCAAGTTTCAAGTCAGTAGATGTGTCAGCAGACTGCTGAGACTGCCAGGTTCTGTTAGGTCTCCTGGTGGCTCTCTGACTCCCCTCTTCAGCCTTAGAAACACTTTCTCCTCATGCCTTTGACAGGGGCGAGAAGTGATTTGAAGGACTCTATTAATGGCATGGGCCTCTCCTGAAGTTCTGTGCACAGTAGCACTTGGGCGGGGGGGAGGGGTGTTCATTATCCCCTAAAGTCCTGTTCATTGGCACACTCCACTGCAGTGAGCTTTTTGCTCCATAGGAGTCATCGGGGGTGATATAAATATGCCCGTATATTGGGCTTGTGTAACATCTTATAATAAGAAAGTTGGCAGGAGCCTCTGGGTCCTGTCCTCTGCCTCAAGCAAGCTGCTGATGCAGGTGACAAGTCTTGTTTTCCCTCCTTGGGAGCGGCTCCTCTTCCCCCCCCACCCCCTCCTTCTTCTAGGAACTTCCCTGACTTGGCCCTTGTCTGCCCTGCTGAGGGAACGTGCTGTAGCAGGTTCTGGTTACAAGTTACAGCCACTCTCCTGGCAGTAGCGTAGGGTGCAGACTTTTAAAGGTCCATGCACGATGGCAGTAGATGTGGTCAGGAGAAGCGGGGGCTGGAGGTTCCTCTTGCTGCCGCCTGGACCTCCTGCTGTAGTGTCCCTGGCTGCAAAGTCCGGGATAATTAATACAAAGGGGCTGCTGGCTACAGACTGACCCTGTGGCCCTCTCTTGTGCTGCCCACTGTTGCCACAGGTCCTGGCTTGGAGTTGGTAGATGGGGGAGGTTTTTAAAAGCCCCAGGGCAGCAGTCCCCTTGGCCACACTGGGCCCCGGATGAAATAATAAATAGCTGGGCTCTATTCCAGCGGTGTTTAGCTCCCCTTGCGGGCAGGCAGGAACTAGGCAGTAGAGGGAGCAAAGACGCCTTTTGCTCAATGCTTATGAAAGTAAAGCATCGACCCTCTGAGGTTTTTCTAAGCCTTCCGTTTTTCAGCTGTGGTCTCAGTGGTTTTTTTCCCATCCTGCCTTAGGAAGCCAGCTGCTCTGCTGTTGGGCTCTTTACCCTGCAATTACTCTTCATCTCTTTCCTAAACAGCCCAGTGTTGTTAGCTCTGTCTCTAGCACAAGGAAACCAACTTGGCTCGGAGGCGGAGTAGGCAGCAGCCGGTCTCTTAGCAATGCAGGTTCCAGAGCGAGGGAAGGCAGGCTTCCTCCCTTAGCAGGATAAATCCATCTGTCCTGCTTTGGCGGAAGCCAAGAGCATGTGATGCTGTCTTTTTCTGGGGTTGACGGAGGAGGAAGGCAATGGAAATGTTGGGAGCGTAACATCTGTGTTTGCACCCCACACGCGGAGATGATGATCTTGTGGCTTCTCCGATAACTGACTCTGTGGCCGGTCTGCGTCCGGTCATAAGAGCAGGGCCTACTGGGCTCAGTAGATAGACGCTTGATCAACAATAAAGCGGGCTCTTACTATTGGTGAAGAGAGGCACAGTCTTTGAATCCTGCCCCTGCCCTTCGTGCTGCAGCAGGAGGTGAAGGATGACTCCAGTCGTTGCTATAGGAAAACAGAGGCTTTCCCACACTTGGGTCCACTTTGCAAAGAGCTTGGTGGTCCTGTGGTCTTGAAACAGGGAAAGAATGGAGCCATGGCTGGGGGTAGAGCCGAAGCATTTGAGGCTGGGGAATTAGTTCTGTGTTTCACCTACCACAGATGTACTTCTGAAGGACGGAGAGCTAGAAACTAAGCTCCTCTACAGTCTGGCTGTATTGTATAGTAGTGCCTTGTAACCCCAGTCCTGGAGATGGAACCTATTGTGCCAGGTACTGTCTAAACAGAACAAAAAGACCATTCTTGCCCCCAAAGCGCTTACAATCTGCAGCTGTTACCTTGTACTAAGATTCTTTGTGTGTGTGTGTGTGTGTGTGTGTATAATATAATATACATAAACTCTTTTTGTCTTGCAGCACTGGGACGTGTTCAAGTATGTGACTGAAGTATTTATCCTGGTTCCTGCGTTGCTGGGACTGAAGGGGAACCTAGAGATGACGTTGGCATCTCGTCTTTCTACAGCTGTGAGTTATCTAGGGCGGGGTGGAGAGGGAAACCCATGTCTGCTTGTTTCAGAGTAGCAGCCGTGTTAGTCTATATCCATAAAAAGAACAGGAGCACTTGTGGCACCTCAGAGACTAACACATTTATTTAGTCTCTAAGATGCCACAAGTACGCCTGTTCTTTTTATGTCTGCTTGTGTTTGTCTGTGGAGAAGAAGGGTAAGAGAGCTATTGGGGGGCGAAGGGGGCTGCCACATGGCCCTTGCCCATGGACTCCTTTGCACCTTCCACTGACTTTGTGGTGGCATAAATCACTGATGTATTTGCCTAGATATAGACACTTCATTATGCAGTTGCACTGAACTGTATCATTGTGGGCTTGCCAGTCTCCAGGGCTCCACCAGTTTCCCCTGTGTATCCCAGGCTGTACCAGCTCGCCACTGCCAGCCCGTTCATTTGGCTTGCCCTCCGAGGTTGGGACTCGCTGTGCTTCTCAGTGAGTTTTCAGGAGTACGTGGTAGCCAGATAAATGAAGTCCAGATAAATGTTCCCCCTCCTCTTCGTGTTTCCATCCAGTCACAGCAGTCGAGACGTTTCCTGTGGGCCCCCTCTCTCTGTCTCTGAACTATCTTCAGGGGTGTTTAGCTGGGAGAGTTCTGATCTAGTTGAAAGGGATCTGATTTGTGCTTCGGGAAACTAAATACAGAAATGCCCCAAAAGCAGGCTGGGAAAAGTCTGTGAGAGGCAGAGAGAATCATGCTGCAGGGGCAAGTTTGGAGGCAGGTTCTCCTGTCCGGTGGAATCCCGCAGAGAGCATTGGCATCCTAGCTGAAAACCTCTGAAGGGCAAGACTGGGTGAGTGTAATGGCCAGATCAATAAAATAGTGAGCTTCCCGACCAAGATGGGGCAGGTGCACCAGACTGCCAAGACAGGGCGAGGCTAAGTGCCTGAATGCCAAGGTAGCGCAGTTATAACTGAACTGAGTAGCTTTCTGTCCCTGTAGCTGAGCCGTGCAGGAGACTGGGAATCCTTTCCTGTCAGGGATTGGAAATTCTCCCTTTCCATAAAGCACATTCTTCCAGGGCGTGACAACAGGTGACTGTTGGGTGTTTCCATGCCTCACAGCACACCCCACAATGGGTCCACGGCTGTGATTCTTAAAGCACAACAGGACCAGCTGCCTGCAGCTCCACTCTTAACCCTCTCCACCCTCTGAATTAACACATTCGGAGTGCAGCCCTCAAGGCAAACAGCCCGGGCCTGGTCTTCAGTGTACAGAGGTGCAGGAAGCTGTGCTCAGAAATTGCTGACTCCGACTGCTACCCAGGGAGGATTTTGGAGGCAAGGCATATGCAGGACTTCATAGCGCACTATCAGATTGGATGGGAGACGTGAGCAGAGCTGCCAGAAAGCATGGGGAGAGTTGAACGTGTCTCTCTTTCTCTCTGTCTCTGCCATGCCTCTTTAGTACATCTGAGCCCTGACCCGGGGGAGTAATGCCAGCTGTGGTTCCGAGAACACCTGCCTCTCCTCCGCCTGCTGCCCTGCCTCCCTGACCTGTGACTCGTGCTGCCCCTGTTGTCCCCCGATGCCATCAGGCCAAATGCATGGGGCTCTTCCTTAGAGGCAGAAGAGCAGGCTCTCAAGAATAGCCTGACTTTCTCTTCTGCTGTCCCTGCTGCGGCCCCCTGCCGCTCTGTCCAGCCGCTACATTTCCATGTGTCCTGCAGGAAGGACCCTGCTCCGGTGCACGGACACTTGTGTTGCTGTGTCACGCTGGCTCAGTGTTCTGGAGGGGTTTAGTTTGCAGGGAGGTGGGTTGATTAGTCTCTAGTCCCTGTGTCAGAATCGGGGCTCCCTGGCCAACATCAGGGTGGGTAGCGGGAAAGTGGCTCTGTCTGGATTAGCTCTTGGTTCAGCTCTGTACGTACAGAGAAGCACAGAGGGTGTCCTACTGCTACAATCCCCCCAGCTGGTTACGCTGAGTAGAACAACTCCTCTTCCTCCTCGAATCCAGCCTCTGCAACTCTTGGCCCCGATCCCTTTGCTCTTAAGAAGCAAGCAGTGGCTGGGAAATGACAATACCAACTAGCGGCTGGCACACTGTGCCTGCTGCCGAGGCTGTCATCTCGGTGCTGAGCCTCCTTGTCTCCAGCTGATGGTGGGAACAAGTGTTCCCCTCCTCATGGTGCCAGGTGGGTGCAGAAACCAGCTGTGATTCTGCCAGAGGCAAAGGCTGAGTGGTGAAGCTAATGTCGGTGCAGGCCGGGCTTGGTTTGCCCTTCCACGTGGGGAAACAAATCTCTTTGTTCATCCTTCTTGTTTTGAGCATGTGAGGGAGGGCTGGGGAGGAGGAGCGAGTAGTTTCCTCGGCTGGCTGGCTTGGCTCTGTCCAGCCAAGCACTAAGCATGCAGCTCCCACTGTGTTGCTGAGATCAGAGCTTAGCTCTTTGGGGACAAAGGCAGAGTGGCACCGCTTCCTCCATCCCCCTCCTTCCTGGCAGTGGTGCTGGTCCAAGGCTGGGGCCTTGGTGGGAAGCTGAGACCAGAAAGTCACGGGAATGCCAAACTTTCCTGTCTCCCGCCGTGTCCACAGCAGGGCCAGAAGAGAACCGGGGCACGGAGAGATCACTCGGCCTATCTGCCTCCCTCTGATGCTCTGTGCCCTAGAGCAGCCCTGCCCGTACCATCTGGGTCTCCTTGTGCTGCCTGTTGATACTCCATGAGCTTGAGCTGACACGTGTGGGGAAATTAGTGTGGTTCTGTCCCATAAGGGGATCAATTATAGCTTGATGCATGGTGTGGGGGGATGACACACTGTCTTCTAAACAGCTAAACTCCCTTCTGGCCTCCTCAGGTTCCCTTCGGGGTACACGTGTGATGGGATCAGGCTACCTTTGGGCTTGCTTTTTATTCCCCTTTGGCCCTGCAGGACGGCTCCTCATTAACGCTGCATTAAGGCTCTCTAGCCAGTTCCTTTCACCATTAGGAAGCAAAACTTTCCTGTTAGGGGATTAAAATCTTGTTGCTACTGACGACAGCCAGGTTATGTTAACCCTGACCTGATGGCAGGAATTTAAGATCCAGCTTCGTACTGAGCTAAAATACCTGTGGGGTATGTGCTGAATGTCCCTGGAGTTGCCTCTCCTGTCTGCCCACCCCCCAGTTGAACTGGCCAGACTGCAGAAATTCCTGAGAATGCCCCTGAAACTCAGGCTCCCTCAGTGTCTGATGACTTCTTTTCAGGCCTGGATACTTTTCCTTCCTTAAGAGACTGGTTCTGTATCCTTCTACCCTTCTGCCATGTGCCCTGGTAACACAAGACTTCTTCCACACTGTAGGCTGAATGCCGCAAGAGGAGGGGCTTTCCCCTGGAGTCATGGCCACATTCCGACGTGGGCAGCTGTTCTGTTTTACTAAATTGACCTGGCTGACTCAGTTGGCCGCGTTGTTTTTCTCCCCTTCTTGTCCGGAACAGTTGAGAGTTGCCGTGCTCCACCCCAGAAATGGCTGCATTTCAGTAGTGACTGAAGTGTTTTGTCAGAGCCTCTGCAATCGCCGGTGTGGAAGGTGCTATGGAAATGTACAAGAAGTGTCAGGGACTGGGCAGTGGAGAAAACATGCGGATTTGAGCTGCTTGACCTTGATTTCTCTCTGGCACAGAAACTGGAGGGAAGGAAACTGCCACCACATCCCTTCTAGCTGGTAACGGCCTTGCTTGCTTGTGCATTAGGGAGCCCTTTCCACACTGTTCTGCTGGATCTGCATAGGGTCGTGCCTTGAACCGGGGACTAGCAGTCAGGATGCCTGGATTCTGTTTCTGACACTCAGTCACTGTGATCTATTGGCTTGTTGCTTCCCCTCTCCATACATCAGTTTCTGTTATTAAATTGGGCCCAACAATCCTTGCTCTGCATCTCTGGGGGTGCTATGATATTTAAGGTCTCTAAATCGCATAGCGACCTGAAAGGGACGGTTCAAGGGGACAGGATGGCAGGGCCTTCTGCATTCACTCTGCTCAAATGTTGCATAACAGCAGATTACAGCAACTTTCGGTCCATTCTGTTTAAGCTGATTAGTGTCTTTTGCAGCCATCCTGCTGCCAAAAGAACCCCGTGTGATGTGGCTACTTCCCACCACTCACCAGGCTTCTACCAGGCACTAGCTTTGTTTACATAACTTTATGTAAAAGGGAAAACTCTCATTGCCATCACCCTGGCCTTCCTTATCCGAGTTTAGGGTCCGATCTGATAGCAGAGCTGGGGTATTGAGCCCTTTGGCCAGCTGCGGGAGCAGCGTGACCCAGATGGGTCTGAGCCAGAATTGGTAGTGAGATGTGGTATTAGGAGCTCCACTGGGAAAGCATCAGAATGTCTCGCTCCTCGTTCCAGCGTGTGCTAAAGTGGAAATGGAGGAGGTCTTGCTGCCATCCCAGATCCGCTAGCAGGGTTTTAGTAGACCCTGGTCTCCAGAGCACTTGGCAAACACTGAATCTCTGCTCTGCCTTTGTGGCATACATGTTAACCCTGCTCCTGCAGCTTGGAGAATGGAGGCAATTAAGGTGGACTGGAGTTTGGCTCTGGGCTTAGAAATTGCACATTCCTGCCACCCTGTCCTGTGCACAGAGCAGCAGACCAAGATAGCTGAAAACCAGCCCCTCCTTCACTGAGCGGTCAGACGTTGGGTGCAGGGTTCTCTTTTGGTTGCAAGAGTTGAGGACCTGGGGAACCCCGAAAGCAATAGAGGAAGCCCTCTTGAATGTGCGGCTCATTCCCCTCTCAGCTGGAGATGGGAGGTGATTGGCCGCCTTGCTAGTGTCCGCATCCTGCCGCTCTGTTCCTGTCGCACGGCTGGGACCGTTAGGAATGTCACAGAATGGGGAGCCTTCATGAATGGCCATTGAATGCTCATTTGTTCTTCTGTTGAACCACCATCCCAGAGGGCTTGGGTCTCTACCAGTCCTCCCCTGCCCCACGACAAATGTACAGCCGCTGCGATCAAGTTCACTGGGCGCTCGCCATCCGAGAGGGGCTCGGTCTCACCGATACTGTGGTCTCTTCCGACAGGCTAATATTGGGCAAATGAACACACCCAAGGAGCTCTGGAGGATGGTCACGGGGAACATGGCTCTGATTCAGGTAAGCTGGGGGAAGTGGGCTGGGGAGCGGGGTGCAGCCGTGACTGTGGAAGGAGGGTTTAAATACTGATGCCAAAAGTCTGGTGGAAAAGCAAACTGTGACTTCTTGTGCCATCATTAATCCTCCCTAAATGTCCGTCTCCTCTCTCTTCTCCTTCCTCCCCCCCCCCCCCCCCGGCAAATTGCGGTCTCTTCTTTCTACCAACTAATCCATGTGGGACTATGGTTTCTCTCTTCCCAACCCAGGTCTGGTTTAACCCCTCGTGTGTGTGTGTTTGGTAGGTTCAAGCTACGGTGGTCGGTTTCCTGGCTTCGATTGCTGCCGTGATATTTGGCTGGATCCCAGATGGGTACTTCAACATTGGCCATGCCATCCTGCTTTGTGCCAGTAGCGTCGCCACAGCCTCCATCGCTTCACTCGTGCTGGGTAAGCCTAAACCCTCGGCTTCCCAGGCTCAGCCTGAGCAGCGGTGCCCTTCGGCTCTCACCATTTCTTCCTCTGGGCCTAGGAATGATCATGATCGGAGTCATCATCGGATCCAGAAAGCTAGGGATCAACCCGGATAACGTGGCCACGCCAATTGCTGCCAGCCTGGGGGACCTCATCACCTTGGCGCTGCTTTCAGGAATCAGCTGGGGCCTCTACATAGAGCTAAGTGAGACATGAGAGAGGAATATCCCCTCCTAGTATGCGCTGTAGCATTTCCCTTGCATCTTGATCTCCATTCAAGCTTTTAAGGGGAGCTACATAATGCCTGATCTTGAGGCTGCCTCTCTAAGGCATATTCAGAGATGACTGGGTGGGAGGGGAGAGAAATGTAAAGGGTCTACACAGGTGCGGAGAGGCGTGGGGGTGCTCTGGGTGAACCCTCCCCATCAGATAGTCATGGGGTCCTTTTTGCCAAGTGCCAGAAGCTAGAAAGCATCACTGGCGTAAGGCTTGGGAGGGTCCCTAGTAGCAGAGCTGTGGCTGTCTCCTTGGTTGAGGCATGTCTTCAGTGACATTCCAAGGAGAGGGCGGCGTGGCCGCTGGGTTTTGTCCAGCAGGTGAAGGCTGAGAGGCTGGAAACGGGGCTTTTCCTAGAGGGCACATTGTCTGCAGCGGTAAGAGTGATCCAAAGAAGGCAGCCTTGGCACTAGCATTCCTCCTGAAGGCAGGGTGGCCAGGTCTGGCTCTCGCAGACTCCCCGGGGAGTTTATCCCTGAGGTCAAAGGGAAATGGGACCAGGTCTGCTGTCCTACACTGCTTTTGAGTCGTGACCCCGTGACATCCCAGTGAGAGGGCTTCTTGACCTGTTCCTTCTCTTGTTTCAGAGGACAAAGTGTACGTGAATCCTTTGGTGTGTGCCTTCTTCATAGCCCTGCTGCCGCTCTGGATCATCATCGCCAAGAGGAATCCAGTGACCCGGGAGGTGCTGTACTCTGGATGGGAGCCAGTCATCATTGCCATGGCTATTAGCAGGTAGGAAGGCGTGAAATGACTGTTTTGCCCAGCCCCACCAGAAAGGGACACCCTGGGTGCCCTTCAGGTGCTCGCCCCAGTGGCTCATGCTGTGCATAAGAAACGGAGGGTGGTGGAGCGGAACCGCTTCAAGTGTTAAAGTTCAGATCTACAGCCCAGGCCCCTCTCCAGTAATAGAGCAACAGTGGCACATCCCTCCAGCAGAAGTGGGCTAATTCTGTTCCTAAACCCATGTACCTGTCGGCGGGTGCTCCTCTGGAACTGCGAGCAGAATTTCACCCGCTGTTTGTCAAACAGATTTTAATGCGCACCAAAGCAATATCTCCTAAAACAGGGCCCCCAAGTACCTGTCCCATTATCTGTCATCTAAGGGTCCCACCTGGGATCAGAGTCCCTCCAGGCTGGGTGCTCTACAAACTCATAGTGAGACAGTCCGTGTCCCAAAGAGTCCGGGGGAGGAAGTATTGTTCTCCCCGTTCTACAGGTGGGGAACTGAGAAACCGAGAGAGTTAATGACGTGCCCAGAATCACCACAGCCAGAACATGAACCCAGACCTCCTGAGTCCCAGTCTAGCGCCTTGACTATAAGATCTGTCTCTGGGAAGTGACTGCCCCAGATAGGTTTGTTACAACAAAAGGCTCTTTCTGCACTGCGTACACAGGGATTTAGCATCTCTGTTCCTGCTGGGGAATTTTGTCTGACTGAAACTTACAAAACAGCTGATGTGACGTGTGCCAACATGCGACTTGCATCATGGGAAAACACCCCCTGCCTGACTCTGCGGCTCCTGCCAAAACTCTCTTAATATGACACACTAGTAACTCTCTTTTCCCTCCATGCTCTGATATTCTGCACCAGCTTTAAGAGGCCCCAGAGTCCATGTGCCACTGTTGTCATTGCCTAAATGGGTATAGACGCCTGTGAAGTGTGCACAGTTGCAGTAACTAGCCTCACAAACAGTGGGCATTGCTTCTCATGCCTACTTAACTTTGACCCTTGTACTCGCTTGGGAGTCTCTGGATGTTCTGAGTGGTCATTTTCTTTTGGGCATCAACTTCTCCAATGTCTTCCCTTGCAGTGTTGGAGGGTTAATTTTGGACAAAACTGTGTCGGATCCAAACTTTGCAGGAATGGCCGTCTTTACGCCGGTGATTAATGGTGAGTTCCCTTCTGCTCTGCCAATGAGCCTCTCAGCAGTCCCTGCCAGACAGCGGGTAGAATCTTCAAAAGTGCCCCAAGGCCCATTTTCAAAATGATTTAGGAACCTACAGATGTAGATGCCAATGGGATTTGGGCTCCTAGGCTTGAGACAGGCTGTTACGGCAACTGAGCTGCTCTGTAGTGTGGCTGCTCCTCCTGGTGATAGATTAACATGAGGGAAGCATCTCAAGTGATCTACCTTTGAGTTGATACTCAGTGAAGATGCATCTATGCACGCAAGTGTCTGATGCCCCTTCCCTCTTCCTTGAGCTTGGGTCTGAAACGTCTAGTGCTTTTGGCTCCTTTGCTAATAAAACTGTGGGTCTGCTCATTATCTATATGTCGCACACTTTTTAAAAAATGCTAAGAATCTCTTGGGCTTGTGGCAGTGAGTTCCGCAGGTTATGCACGGTGCTTCAAACACGATTCTTAGCAGTTTTCAACGTACTGCATGACTGGCCCCATTGTTTTTGTGCCCCCCACACTGCACTTAAGGCTCTACAATAATGCAGTTGCAGCAGGGGTCGTAAAGGGAGGTTGTAGAGCATGGTCTTTTCTCTCTGGCTTTTTGCACCTGGCAAAAGTGGAATGTGGGTCAGAAATACTGTCGTAGGGCTGACAGCTTGATCTGTAACTGAACCAGCTGCAGCTGCATTCTGACAACACCGCAGAAGAATCCTGCCTGGGAGGAGCAGGAGAGAACATGTTCACCTGCTGGTCTGAATGTTCCGGAGGCACGGAAAGGGTTGAAGTTCAAAGGTCAAAAGAGTCTCAAGTGTGCCCGAGTTCTGCAGGGGGTAAGTTATGCACCTGCTCTCACCGCTCCCCTTCTGGCCTGCAGGTGTCGGTGGCAACCTGGTGGCCGTCCAGGCCAGTCGCATCTCCACTTACCTCCACATGAGCGGCATACCCGGCGAGAGCTCAAAGATGGCCCCACGCAAATGCCCCAGCCCCTGCAACACATTCTTCAGCTCAGGTATCTGTTCCTTCTTCCCAGCGTCACCGGCATCGTGAAATGGCTTGAAGATTCGCTGGCTCAGCGTGGCTGGGGGTGTCACTAAGCAGCAAGGAAGGGAAATGAGAGCTGAGAGCAGGTGGGAGGCAGAGAAACCAAGTGCTGGCCTGGCCTTCGCTCTTGTTTACAGAGATAGGGTCAGTGGTGTTTTGGTGAGGTGGCGCGTCCCCACTGGGATAGATGAAGAAGGCCACCTTAGTGCCAGGGGTGCCTCTGACTCCCCAGCATTGGAATGACTTCTTCCCCGCCACCCTCTAAATCCTCACCAGGTGCATTTGGGCCGCAGGAGCTTCCCTCGAGCGGCTCGGCTTAGCCTAGCCAGTAGAACGGAGGCTGGAGAAAAGGTTCCTGTTAATAGAGGCTCCATGGTGTTTCCATTATTTATCTGCAGGGCCCAGATGTTTCAAGTGAGGATGGGCGTGGTGGGGGGAACCTTGCAGCCAGAACCCTGACCTGCATTTCGTGCAGTGCATGTGCAGAGACTTATTCTCTGCTATGCCTGGGGGGAGCCCATAGTCTGGGAGATTGGCCTGGCCTCTGGGGCAGGACAGCCCCCGGACAAGTGCTTTGCAGTCTTGGATGTCAGCATTGTTTGTTACAATATGTGTTGGGAGACGTCCGGTGTGGCTGTGCTGGACAGAGGGTCAGAAAAATGAGCCCCGAAAGGGGGCAGGTACAGACCTGGGGAGCACCAAGCACCTCTTATGAATTCCCCTTAGTAAATTCAGCCTCCCCTTGAATTACATAAAGCTGTGTGCTGAGCACTTGGTGAAAAGTACCACTTCTATAGCCACTGGGAATCTGTGTAAAGCCTCTTCGTTCGCCTGCCCCTTTTGACCCTGCCTGTGCTAGGAGCAGAAGTGCATTATCATTAACTGATCCCAGTTCGGATGGGTTTCTAAGCCAGTGTTCAGGGTTCCGGGACGTTTCTGTTATACTCTTTCGCACGTAGAGTTGTGAATCCACTATGCTGTGGCACGTGATCGATTAGAACGTAGTCTGCTGATTAGTGGACACATCCATGCTGGCACTTGGGGAGCTGGCTGCAGAGTTTCATTATCTATTTAAATCCTGATCGCCATCCTTTCAATTTCCCTCCAGATGTGAATTCCCGCTCTGCCCGCGTCCTCTTTCTCCTGGTGGTTCCTGGGCACTTGGTTTTCCTCTACACCATCAGCTCCATGCAGGGCGGGCACACCACGCTCACCCTGATCTTCATAGTCTTCTACATGACAGCTGCCCTTCTCCAGGTAAGAGCTGGCTTTGCCTGAGCCGTCTCCTCTGCACGAATCGTTGCATGGATTGTGATCCCTGTGCTAGAATAACGGCCACGAACAGCCACCTGCATTGGAAAACTGACCCACTGCTGCAATGGGTCACCTTCCCATGCTCCTGAAAACTGGTTTTGTCTCATTTACAGTTGCAGAGAAAATGGCGTCCGCACTAGTTCAGTGGGACCCGTTGGCAGCTGCTCCTCAGTGTAGACAGACCTCAGAAGGGGGATGGAGCGAGGCCCTTTCCCCTAAGTAAGGGGAATCTGCATGGTGCAGAGCTAGAAGTACAGATGACATGATTCTTGCACCCAGGACAAATACAAAATATCCCTTTATTATTTCCACTTAGTATACTGTATAGTGTGTATTGTGTATATTATTTGCACTTAGTATAATGCCTGATAGCCCCAGTTGTGGTCCAGGACCCTATTGTGCTAGGCGCTGTACAGCCCCAGCACAAAGACTATCCCTGCTCCAGGGAGCTTATGCAAAATACCCCTTCCCTTGACTAGAGAGAAAGCAGGAAATGGGCATCTCTTGGCCCCGACCTAGCGCTCCTCTTACGTCCCAAATGCCCCTCAGAGAACAGAGACGTTTGGGCTGCGCAGCGGGCTCCTTCCTGTTCTGAACACTCCACTGCACACGCAGATCTCCCTCAGGGGAGGGGACGAGAGGGAGCCACGTGACAGATGTCAGTCACCTCACTACACGTGTGACTGGGAGGCGTTTGGATACTACAGCGCTGCGGGTGGCCTAAGAACCTTTGTAGCTGGAACAGGCAGGTGGAGCTGGCTGGTCCAGGGTCCCCTTCTCAGTCCTCATCTGTTGTTACATTCCTCCCTACAGCGCCTTCCCTGCGGGGAAGCCACTATCTGGCAAATGATTGTCCCAGGAGTAGAATTAAAATTCCCACATAACGGAGCAGCACGTTGTAAACTGAGGCGCTTCTGTCTGCTTCGGCGACCCTGTGAAGCTGAGTGCATTAGACTCCCTTCCGTGCTCAGGGCACTTACTCTGCTTACCTGCTGCTTTCGCAGCTTTGCAGCCTACACTTGGCTTTTAAAATCCTCAGGAGCTGGAAACTCGCTTCCTTGGCTGTCAAGAGCCGTGAGTGCCTCGTGGGGCCGTAGCAGTGTTCAAACGGCTTGGCAAAGAAAACAGGATGAGAAGTAGGCAATGTCTCCCGTGACTTGTATGGCTCTTCCTCCCTTCCCTGGCCTTTCTCACACAGAAGAAATCTGGCTGCGCTGCCAGCGTTGAGATCCCATACTCCTGACCGATTCTGTGTAAAATAATGGTCAGTGCTTGAGTTGAGGAGTGTGCACTCAGGGATGTAAGCAGGGATTTGGGCATTTCAGGAAACTCAGGCAGCCAATATTTCCCTCCCCTCCTACACAGGCAGACAGAGGGGAGACTGTGGCCAAGGAGTTATCCTACTAAACAGCCACCTCCCGGTGCTGGTGGAAGTTGTTGCTGGTTTTAGCATCCCCCTAAAATCAACAACCGAGATGAGCTCCAGTAAATGAGTCAGAGCATCCACAAGAAAGAAAAACAGCGCGTGCTAGACAAGGCTGATAGTCTAACGCGCTAGTCTAAGCTGCTGTGTGCTGGACACGTGAAGGGAAGCTTCCATGAGCAACCACTTTCGAAAGTCCCTGGTGGTCTTCTCCCTGCAGAGAGCTAGCTGCATTGTGGGAAGCTACAGGCCTGCGATCAGAGTGGGGAGCTCATGGGTAATTAAATGGATAGTAGTGAAGGAGAGGGCCTTGGCCTAATCCTTCCAGACCTCACTCCAGTCACAAGTTGATGGCTTTAAATGTCTGTACCAGATCTGCTGCTAGAGGCGTGTTTGAGCATTTCTCCTGGCTTTGCTTAGCACTCCGTGTGAGCCGCTGACTCGGGATGTCCTCAGTGTTGTCCCAGAGCAAACGTGAGAATCTGACCATCGGGGGATTCATGTCGCTGCTAGGAGACAGCTGTCCTGCCCCCAGGAAGCCTGGACTCTACAGCTCCAACTTTGCTCCCCTTTCACTGGGCTTTCTGCTCACCTCTGAGGCAGCCCAGTGTGAATTGTGGATTGGATCCTGCCTCTAATTCCCTGCCTCTATATCCACTTGCTCCTCTTTTTTTGTTTTGGTGTGTTTGGGGTTTTTTTTGGTTAGGGTTGTGACCACAGCTGCAAAACTTGGATCTGGGTCAGATTCTCCTAATTTCTGAGGCTTTCAGCCCACATGCAGTGAACTTCCTCATACACCTAAAATATGGTGATGCATTGGGCATAGAGCAGCAAGGGAAAGTTTTCAAAGGCACATAGGGGAATTAGAAACCCAACTCACATCTTCTTGTGCCCCCTAAATGCTCACTTCCAGGCATACCCCTCTCCGCCCAGAATCTGAAATGTGCCCACCATTGAATCTTTGGTTTTCCCTTGCTTGAGGACGTTCTTTTTAACAACCAGACCCATCTCGTACTGCTCTGGGCTAGTCCTTACGCTTGGATGGACTAATAGGGGCTCGCACTTCAATCAGGCTGAATTGAAAGTGCCTGAATATAGAGGAACATGAAGAACCTAGGTGGAAAGCTTTGTCCTGTGGAAGAAAGAGGTGTGAAAGTCTAGATTAGTAGCTAACACGGCTCTTTCCTCTTGTCTGTTTTCCAGGTTCTTATTCTACTCTACATTGCCGACTGGATGGTGCATTGGATGTGGGGTAGGGGCCTGGATCCCGACAACTTTTCCATCCCTTACTTGACGGCGCTGGGTGACCTGCTTGGGACAGGTCTCTTGGCTCTCAGTTTCCACATTCTCTGGCTCATCGGTGACCGGGACACGGATGTGGGAGACTAGCTTTCCCCATTATCCCCTTTTTTCCCTCCTTCCCTTCCTTCTGTCTCTCTTGGGACTTCAGCTTTGATACTGGATTCTCATTATTTTCAATGGGAAATTTTATGTGGTTTATATTTCAAGCCAAGTTTGTACAGAAAATCTAGTTTTAGGAAGGACAAAAAAAAGTGTAAGAGACAATCACCAAGTGCAATTTCATAGCAGTAGCGTCTGAACCAGCTTTATAGTGGAAAAGTTAATTGACTAGTCAGATCATAAAGGAAGCCCATGCCCATCACTAGAGGTGAAGGGTCACTCTTTTGGTTCATAAGCATTCAATGTTCAAGATACGATTCAGGTTTGTTTTAATTATAAACTGAACAGGCACCTCCCAGGAGGGAACACCCTATAAACTAAAATTTGGGTCATCCCCAGTTCCTCCTCCAAAACGCCACTTTATGCCTGGGTTCTAACTCAAACAAGATTCTGGTTAGGGAACTAGATTGAGTGTGCCGGAAGGATCCCTTTTAAACCTCCACTTCCACCCCCAGATGTTTATCAGAAGTGCTCACCTGGTTTATTTGGGGCTTTAAAACATAACCCTAAAGTTGCTGGATTTTTAATTGTATGGAAGGCTTTAGTTTTACCCTTTTTTTAAAAGTCTGAAATGCATTCCTCATTCCAGAACACACACCCTGCACCCTTAGCATGGCTCTTATTTTCTATATCTCTCCCACAAGCTCCTTAAACCTATGCTGTTTTTCTCCTTTGGGGCTTTTCCCAGGGAGCTGGGTATCATGTTCAACAAGTGGGAAGTGATACTCACTGTGTTGTCTAGAATTTTGACTTTCTTCACACAAAGTGAGGCTCGGTTTCAGGGGGTGATTGTTCCATCTCTGAGCAGCCCCAATATATTGGCTAGCTGCATTCTACCACAGCCACATAAGTATGGCCATCTTGACTCCCTCGTGAGAGAGCTATTTGCTTGGAAGACCACCCCACCTTGCTCTTAATGTGGGCCAAGCAAGACAGCAACGGCCCAGCCAAGTGCATCTGTCATGATCAGCAGTAGACCCATGCTGCAAAATTCCAGTCTGGAATTGGCTTGGCGCTTTCCCTACAGCTCAGAGCTAGAAACCTTGTTTAAAGCCAGGCATGTTGACAAGGTGGAAACTAAAAGGGGAGTTCCATCGTGGACTGATGGGAGAACCAATGCCAAAAAATACAGGAACTTATAAATGTGTAAACCAAACCCCATTTCGTGTCTTGCATGTCAGAAAGATAAGAACTGAGGGACCACTGTCTAAAGGTACTTGTAGAAGAATCATTTCCTGTTTGACACGGTTTGCGGGACGCCTCTTTTTTTCATGGCCTTAACTGTACTTGGGAGACCTGGCTTAAGTAATGATGGCCTTAAATCACAGAATTGCCATTCTTAATAGAGTGCAATCTCACAAACCCTGCACTAGTAGGAAGTGTGTTTCCAGAGGGCTTTCATTCCTATGTTAGAAGGCCTCAGAACTGCTCTCTTCAAATGTCACTTGTGATTGTAGCTCTGAAATTCACATCTCCTCACCCCAGCGACTTCTCACGAATCTAACTTTTCCAGGGCTTCTGTCGAAAGTTTGCTGCACCAAAGTCTGTTTCTTGGAGACCTTCTCCTGCACCTCAACATTAAGAGACACAAAAAACTGTTCACTTGCTTCCATGCCCCAGTATTGAGAGAGACATTTGAGATTTCCCTTCCCTAACACTTAAGCTTTTAGTGAACCCCCTCCTACTATTTTACATGCCTCATCACTGCTCAGTTTCCTAACTAAAGACTTGTGCCAGTGAAAGAGACAAAAACCCTCCATTGTCTCAGCTGCAAAATGGAGGGAGGGAGAGGCGATTTTTTTTGTAAAGAGCCATAGTTCTACTTGGGTGATGTACCTAAATT
The DNA here is from genome assembly GCA_032164245.1 of Sternotherus odoratus. Classification (NCBI taxonomy): domain Eukaryota; kingdom Metazoa; phylum Chordata; order Testudines; family Kinosternidae; genus Sternotherus; species Sternotherus odoratus. The sequence continues at coordinate 8,458,984 of JAVMKO010000022.1, forward strand.
TTTATAAGATTGAGGGAAGGGAGGATGAGTGGGGAGGGTAAGAACTTAATTTACATTTAAATTTAAAAAAGCTTTGAAGGGCAACTTTTTTTATTTTTCACCAGTTGAACTCAAATGCATGTGTACTTTAGATCTGGCTGCAAATGAAGAGAATATTGGGTTCCTCTTTGTATGAAAATTAGAAAAGACGGTCTTAAATATTTATAGTTGATATAACTGAATTGACAATTGTCAACTTAACTGATTTAAATTATATTTGGTAAAATAAAGATGGCATTTATTTATGTGGGTTGTGGTCTACTTTTTTCCTTCAAGCCATCATTTCTGAACACTGAACAAGGAAGTGCTGGCAGCTTAGCTACTTGGTGATCCCTGTGGTAGGGCCGCAGAGTGGAGAGCCAGGAAGCTCGTGTCTATTCTCCGTGGATTTCCAAAGGCAGGAGGTCACCCACTTGGTCGAAGGTTGCTCTTGTTTGTGCTAAGGGGTTTGCATGAGTGGCTTATTCATGTGGCACATCTGGCTTAATAATTGATTTGGGACATGGTACATTGTCTGAATTAATAATATCTTGCCTGGTACATTGTGCTTTAATGTATGTCAAGTCCAGCAGCCACATGATTAAAGATCTTTCTCTGGACATTGCAGGCTCATCTTGGCTCTCACTAAAGCTCTCTAGCAACTCAGTGTTGTAATGATCAATGGAATAGATGTAAAAATTTGTATGCATAGCAGGCAACACATGTCCCATGAAATAGATTGCAGTCCACCCATCCCAGCCATAGCTCTGTGTTCAGATGGCTTGCTGTAAATTCAGCGTGAGTTCTAGGCGGAGAATGCTGTTGTTTTTTCAGCCACGTAATGTGCGTCAGAACCCTTTGCTGTTTTTGTAATCACAATCTCTGAGGGCAAGGCATCTATTAACATGCATCCCCCATAATCTGTCAAGATTTACACCGGGTAAGGTATCTTAGGCCCATGCCAAGTGAATGCCAATAAACCTCCCAGGCCTGCTGATATTGAAGCCCACAATTTTTATTTTTATTTTTGAGACCATGGGCCATTTATTATCCTATGTGAATGTGCTTTTTGACTGCTTGTCTGAGCAAGGGTCACCTTGTATTTGCTGAAACCAACCCAAGTTGTGTGTCTGCATTAAGGATAAGTGAAAACCAGTGAGACCTAATATTTTAAAAATTTTAAATGTTAATGATAAGTTGAAAAATCAAAGTTTTAAAAATGTTAATAACTGAAATAAAAAAAGCACCTTGGGTGGGGTGGAGGTACATTATCATCCCACCTTTGTGAGTTCTAGGCGGAGAATGCTGTTGTTTTTTCAGCCACGTAATGTGCGTCAGAACCCTTTGCTGTTTTTGTAATCACAATCTCTGAGGGCAAGGCATCTATTAACATGCATCCCCCATAATCTGTCACATGAATTTCAGCAAGGAAAGGGAAGTTACACAAAGCACTTCTTGAATAAAAAAGTCATTCAACAACCATCAATACCTATTAGATAGACCTTTTCAGCAGTCGCTCTCAAAATACTTTACAAAGGTGGTCAGTGTCATTATCCCCTTTTTATAAATGGGGAAACTGAGGCATGAGGATTCAGCAGGCCAGGGGTAAATCAGGAAAAGGAATGCAGGAGTCCTGACTCTGTCCCGTGCACTATCCCCTACGCCAAGGGAGTAGCAGAGGTGAGATTAGATCCCATGAGTCTTGGCCCCCCACTGCTCTACCTATAGGCTGCACTGCCTCTCAGAGATGGAATTAGAACCCAGGAGTCCTGGCCCTTAGTCTACAACGTTTATTTCTGCACCACACATAGTTCTGGTTAAATGCCCGAAATGTAATCCTGTGTAGGGGCGCCTCTTTTCCTTAAAGAAAAGGGGGGGGGGGCATTGATCCAACAGTACAGAGAAAGGGAGACGTACAAAAAGCACAGTGTGTTCCTTTAAGACTAAACCGTGGTCCCGCTTCTCCTCCCTACAGACTACACTTCCCACCAGCCCCTGCACCCGCAGGCCCACCACTCTGTTTCACTTTTCGCCGCGGTGCCTGGTGGGTAATGTAGTTTTCTTGGTGGGGCTGGGCTAGGGCAGTCACCTGACCTTCTCACATGACAGCAGCTGGTAAAGGGGCTGGTGGCTGGGGAAGGGAGGAGCAGCTTCTGCCCTGTCCCGCCCCACTAGGCGGAAGCAGGGCTGGGTCTTCACCTCCATCATCCTTACTAGTAAGCAGGGGAAACAACCACTGCGTAGGGTGGGGAAACTTTCCCCCCAACCAGTGTGATGAGTGTGGCAGGGCTCAGCTGTCCCTTCAGTGCTACTGCATGAAGACTGAAAGTCCAGGAAACGTTCTGGGTTTGGCTGTTATTTATTTGATGTTATCCTCCTTCATCCAGTGGATAATTCTTCTTTGGGGCTAGTTATTTTTTAACTTGCTTTCACTGCAAGCCAAACAGAGGGACATGCGTCTGCAAGAGGGAGCAGAAGTTATTAAGAAGCTAGAGCTGTCTCTCTGAGTGATACAGAGAAGGCCTTGTCTGTGGGAGGAAGCAGAAAGTTCTGTACTGTAGCTAGGTGATGGTGTGTCCCTCTCTCTAAAAGTGAAGGGCATTCTGTATAAAACACTGCATCTCCAAGGAAGAGTTATACAGAAACTAGACCACTTTGCGTGTGTTGGGCAGAGCAGATCATGTCCGTGAGAGGGGAAATAAGTATTTACAAACTTTGGCTAGCAAATGCATGTCCACTTCTGTGAGAGTTTTCCACAAGAGAAAGTGGTTTTTGGTTCTCTCACCCTCTTGGGTTACGTGTGCTCAGGTTAGATTAAAGATGCTTGAATAATAAAGAGAGGGTGGTTCTGTTCGCTTGATATAAAAATGGGGCATAATGACTACATGTTTAAAGTTCTCATTGTTGGAGATGCCACGGTTGGGAAGACGTCGCTGGTCCAGCGATATGCTAACGACAGCTTCAACAAGCACTACAAATCCACCGTGGGAGGTGAGTGATTATCAAAAGATAGCATGCAGTGATCTATTTGTAAGGGGGAAATCAGTAAAACTTTTCAATACTCCACTCTGTTCTAAACTGTATGTTCAGTGTCTCTAAATGTGGAATATATTCCCAGCTGGGGATGTATATTTCCCTCTTGCTTTATTTTTTCCTGTGGATTGCGTTGTCATTTGCTAAATTATAATGTTTGTGCACTGCTTTGAAGACTGGAAGCACTGTGAAGTATTATTAAGCTTATTACAACATGCCGGGTTGTAGTTAGACGTCCTCTGTGTGACTTCCCTTTCCTTGCTAGGGCTTCCATTGCCTTCCCATCAATAGTGTCTTACTGGGGGAAATCCTGTAGTACATATGCAGGCAAAACGCCTGTTGATGTTAATGAGAGCTTTACATGAGCAAGAGCTGCAGGATTTGATCCCTAGAAAGATGGTAGTGGGCGGCAGCTATCAGAAAACATACCTCAGACATCTTTTACCATTGCACCTTTGTCAACAAGGATTTTTATCAACAGGTTGAGCTGTCTCCTTCACGAGAAGGCAAGGAGTTTGTAATGGACTGTTTTAGTGAAGGAGTCATGTGTGGAGGGAATTACTATTGGCATAAAGGGAGAAATTAGCACTTACGATATGAATGGATCACTGTGGCATAGTGTTGCTGTGTGCCATTAAAGAGCTGTTGTATTCTGTGTTCCACCCTAGAAATGCCAACGTTTCAGGGCTGGTTGAAGAGATCACTGTATATAGTTTGTGGTCTTAAGTTTTCAAAAGAGATTTTGGGTGCAAAGACGCCAGATTTTTAGAGGGTGGATTCCTGGGATTTTCTGAAAATTAGGTCCTTTTATATTGGGGAAAAATAGTCACTCTTGAAAGTGGGAGGCCATAATGTATCTTGTTTGTAAGGTGCTCTGGGGTCATTTTAAGATTAAAGCTGTTGTAGAAATGTGTTGTATTATTCTTATTTATTGAGGGTCCTTTGCTCACAGGCTGAGGTGTGAAAATTTGTTTCTTCTATACCCTCCAGCAGTAAAAACCTGCAGTAACTCAATAAAAGGAGCAGTTTTCTACCTGCAGCTATGATATTTTGCATTTCCTGCAGCATCTTACAACTGAGGACCTCATGTTGCTTTACTCCTGTTATTTAATTAAGCCCCTGTTGATAGAAGGGCTAGTAATTTTGCTGATCCTACAGGAAAGGATCTGGGCAGCTTGGCTCTATCCACTTGAGCACAAACATCTGATCATTACAAACTGCCCAGTGAAAACCTGAAGCCAGCTTCTCTTTAAGCTCTTTCTATACTGGGAGCACCAGGTACGGTTGGTTGTCAGGTATGGGAACTGCTTTGGAATGTTTTCCAAGGCATCTCTAATCACTGTGGTCTTGTTGCCTGTGGTGAAAAGGAATGTTGTGTAAATGGCCGTCCTACAGCATTGGTGATATAAACAAACCTGCTAGCGAGTGTATGGCACAACTTCTTAACACCGCTAAGTAATAGTTTGAGGTCCTATCTCCACTGTAGAATCAGCTGTGTTGGAGGATCTAGTGTTGACACCAGAATCCCATGACATGGTTAATGCGTGGCCTTAGCCTTGTTCCCTAGTTTCTAACAGGGTTGAAGCCACTCTAGCAGAAACTAAATTTCTGTGTGCAATGAAACCATGCTAGTTATGGCCGGATTGGAGGACTGCTCTCAAGAATGGTATCCATACTTTGAACACCTTTTAGTAAACAGGGATAGACAGACAGCTCCCACGGAGACAGGGTCGCAATAGTCTTTCATCCTGCATTCCTCAAAGGAGAGATTTTGAATTAGCCCACAGTTCCCCAACAGTTAAGAGTGTTTTTCAAAAGGCTAAGTGGGCCCTTGAATTTTTAGTGATGGTACAATGTGTTAATTAACTCAGATGTAGTTAACTCAGTGTAACTGCAACCCAAATATTTGTTCTATGGTGAAAATGTCTGTGTCCTGTTTATGCTTGAATTTAAGGCTGTGTTATGTAACATTGTTAAATCACTACTAAACATTTTAAGTGTAGACTTACACTAAAATGGAAAGAAATCCAGGAATACTTGTAGCACCTTAGAGACTAACTAGTTTATTTCAGCAGAAGCTTTCGTGGGCTATAGCTCACTTCATCGGATGCATAGAATGGAACAGAAGTAAAATGCATTTATACACACAGAAAGAAAAAGGGAAAAAAATGTACATTAGCATACCAATTCTAAGAGGGCTGTTAAATGTAGATGGTCCATTATCACTAGGAGAAAAATTATCACCTTCAGCCCCCAACTTAAGTCTCTCCAACGCATCACCAAAGACCTACAACCTATCCTGAAAGATGATCCCACACTCTCACAGATCTTGGGAGACAGACCAGTCCTCGCTTACAGACAGGCCCCCAGCCTGAAACAAATACTCGCCAGCAACCGCACACCGAAAATACAGGACCTTGATAGTGTGTGGAAGGAATCCTGTGTTTGAAAACATTGTCCAGCACACTATAAATGCTAACATAGCCAGGTTGAATAACAGGCCAAGTGCAGAAGACACTAAGGCTTGATTCAAATGGTGTCTGAGCAGGACAGATTAATGGAAGCCAATGTTGGTGCTTGTTCCTCTTTTTCAAAGCACACACTTGCTTTAATCTCTGCTGGAGAATCCAAGATGAAGAACTAGGTCAGAGGTTCTCACATGGGGGCCTGCACCCCACGGAGGCCATGAGCTACAAAGTGCCTGGATTTGGCCTGGCAAAACGTGCCCTTACACACAGCTTTGCTGATTTGCAGCAGCAGGGGTGATGCATCTGCTCTCTGTCCTCTTTCGTTAGAAAATGAATCTCTAGCTTCAGAAAGTTTCCGAACCGCTGAACTAGATATTATCTCAACTGGGCAGCCTTGCTTTGGATTGCAGCCTATCCGATTTATGTCACTCCTGGAAAAATGTAGGTCAGGTGTGTGTATTTATGCTCACTGGGCACTTGTTGGGATTGGTTTGGAGTGGGGAGGTTGTGTGTGAAAGGAAAAACTGTGCCCCAAATGATGACAAAAACCACAAATAGAGACCAGTCAAAACAAAACAAAAAATTGGCTAATTTTGTAAATTCTTGGGCGTTTATGAAGAACCAACGCCAACTTCTGACAGACGGCAGTGCTTATTTTTAATGCGTTGATACGTTTTTCTTTATTTAAAAGATTACTCAACACAGCTGTTTGCCATTTTCTTCCGTTCTGATCTAGGATCAATAATTTTAAATAAAGGCAAGATTAGCAAGGCTGACCTTTTGTTTTAAACTATCCCCATTGTGTATATTGGACCCTAATCAAAATGATCTGATTAGTTCTGCCTGCCATTGAAACTGTGTATCAAGGGCAAAAAATGTGCAATCCAAATACACTTGACTAAAATGAAAAGTAAATCCAGATTACTGGGGAAGGAGAGGTCTCCTGTAAAACTCTCTGTATAATAAGATTACTGTATTATTATTTTTAGTTTGCATTGCTATTTCTCAAGATCAGGTGCTGGAGAGGGCTTCAGAACTCTCCCTGCAAATTTCATCTTCCTTTGATGATATTATTATTTCCTCTATTGTAGCGCCTAAGAACCCCAGTCAGGACCCCATTGTGCTAGGTGCTGTACAAACAGAACAAAAAGGCTTTCTCTTCCCCAAAAGACTCAAGCCATGGTGCTTGCCCAGCATTGCTGGTTGAACATGAGACTTGCAAGTAGAGAGTTGAATCCCATTCTTCAAATCAAAAGCTTTGGGAGTGATTTTCACAAATGTTAGTGGTGGCCCGAATAATGATCCTGTTTAAGTCAGTGCTGGTTTTGTCAGGAGCAGAGTTAGTCCAACAGCGAGCTAATCCCACCTTGCTTGCCTCTTTCCTAAAGGACAGCATGGTTGCATCCGTGCCACCGTTTGGGGCCATATCTTGCACCAGATCAGCCCCAGCAGTGCTAGCAAGTGAGAGTGCTACAGTGCCGAAGGCACGGGCGTCTCTACCTAACCCTGCTCACAATGGCTATAAACAACATGGCAGTGAAAATCCCAGTGCTTTTTCTATGCTAATGCTCCTGCTGCAGCCAATGCAACGGCAGAAGACTTCCCAAAAAATGCTGATGTAGGCAAAGCTATAGCCTGCATGATACATCCGCAGCAGAGGACATGGGATTGGCTGTGCCCAGGGAAAGAGTAAATGACGGCAGGGCTTAGAAGGACAAAAGTGAAGTGTGGCAGTCATGTTATGGTCCACTACAAATTGCCATTGGTAGTAAAGCATCCATCAGTTGTAAAGCAAGATGCCTGTAACCACGGATAGAAATGGGTGGGGGAAATGCACAAGGGTTTTGCATAATCCCTAATCAGATTTCCTCTCTCTCTTTGGGGCCTTGCAGTGGATTTTGCTCTGAAGGTGGTGCAGTGGTCAGAGTCTGAGACGGTGCGACTTCAGCTATGGGACATCGCAGGTGAGCTCACACGTGCCTCTGGAGTCAGTAGAGAGCACAGTTTACAAGTGTCCAACTTGTTTGACTTTTTTCTTCTTTTTCAGCAAAAGACCCTTAAGAAACCCAATGACTCTATTTTGGGTTGAGAAAAACAAAGGTTCTGTTTTCTGGTGTACGCTTTTTTTTTTTTTTCCAGTGGTGATTAAATATTGAATCATGTGAATAGTCTAGAGAGAACACAGCAGAACGGATTGATAAATTCCACAGCACACTTTCCACTATTTTAAAGGAACACAGACTGAATGGAGCGAGAGGAAAGGTGATGTGAATCTGGATGGAGTGTTTCACTCTCTAGGTCCCCTGTCTGAATACAGTATGAGGTGGTTGCCATGAGTAGATTGCTGATTCTCCTCTCCCTCAAGACTAAATTAGGAGTAACAAGGAAAAAAATGGGCCCTAAAAGTTACCATCTGACATCTGTTTGGTGGCCTGTGTGAAAAGAGTAGTGGTTTCCTAGAAATAAGTGTCCGTATCAGAGATGGGGAGGCCAGCGCTCCAGTGGTCATGGAGACAGGATTCCCCTGCAGGCCCTGGAAGTGGTGGGTCTGCGTCGGGGTGAGGCCCTCTGTTTGGGAGACAGTGGGATGGAGAAAACTTTAATTGCACATGCATCTGCTGCTGTAGAGAACCAGAAAGCTCAGCTTCCTGCACTATCAAAGTTCAGCAGCAAAAAAAAAAAGACAGAGCAGGGGCGGGGGGCAGGCAGGCAGAGTAGGAGCATGGAACTGGGTGACTGAGTGAAACTCTTAGCTGTGGCTTTATCCTGTTTCACTATTTCTGGGGTGGGTGGGTGTGACAGGCATTAATCTGAAAAAGGAGAAGTTGTTTTATTCGCAGCAGCATGCAGATGTCCGCTGAAAATCCAAGAGGCCATTTATGGTTTGTGAGACTGATGGCTGCTGCATTGTTGTTTAACCCCCAGCAATGTGCAAAGGGCTGTACAAGATTCTCAGATACTGCCAGTCCCTGCCCTGCTACCAAACCTACTGTGCTGTGTTACAATCCACCCATTGTTCACCCCAGAGTATATAATGGGAGGCCTGGGACCACATTGTGGGAGGAGGGGGGACAGGAACTTCTAAGCTCTAACATCAGCTATGCTGCTGAATTGCTCGAGCAAGACACTTCTCTGTACCTCAATTTCCTCATCTCTAAAATGGGGATGGTGGTCTTTCCTTCTTCAGAGGGTACGTGGAGACACAGTGTGAGGTGGCTGGCCCTAGCTGGCTGCAACTGTGCAAATCCTCCGCATGGACGAGTCCAAAACGATGATCTGTAAAGAACATCTTTCCTCTCTTCTCTCCCTCTCCCTCTACCCCCGCAGGGCAGGAACGGTTCACATCTATGACCCGGCTGTACTACAGAGAGGCATCGGCCTGCGTTATAATGTTTGATGTCACTAACTTCAGCACATTCGGCAACAGCCAGAAGTGGAAGCAGGATTTGGACAGCAAGCTCACGCTGCCAGATGGAAGCCCAGTGCCCTGCTTGCTGCTGGCTAATAAGGTGAACAAGGCTAGCTGGACCCCAAGGGTATGTGTGTTTGGGAAAAGGAGGTTTAAAGCGAAGTGAGGAAGATGGCCTTCTCCACTAGGCTTCGTCAGAGCTGTCCCGTATCTTGTGGTCTTGCTAATCCCTTCCCTGATCATTCACTTTTATCTGGCAAGGATCTTGTGATTAAAATGCTGAGCCAGGACAGTGCTGCTCCTCACGTGGTACCATTTTTACTTAGCTTGTAAAGTTTTGAGGGAGGTGGATCAGTTCAGGAGACCTGGTTGTTCCATGGCTGGGCAGACATTTGGACAGTACTGGATCCTAGGGTATGTCTGTACTGCCCAGGAAGGTGTGATTATAACATGGGCATTTAATCTAGCTAGCACAGCTAACAGTAGTAGTGAAGACGCAGAGGCAGGGGCTAGCAGCCAGAGTCCATACCTAGGATTCCCAGCTGCCTTGTACTCTGGTTGGTAGCCCATGCTAACACGCATCCACTGCATCTTCACTATTATGATCAGTGCAAACTAAATTAAAGCTAATATGGCTATACCTGCAAGCACTACACCCCTTCACTTGCAGTGGAGACATACCTCTAGATTGAAATGGCGTCTTTTTTTTTTTTCTTTCTCTCTGAGAAAATTGATCACAGGAAGAGTGAAGAGAAAGTGGGGCCCAGCTGGGAGTTTCTTAAAATTCCTCCCAAACCCACTTGTATTTAGGCAAGTGTTGGATAAGCTTGTGAGGCGGAAATCATCCAGACAGATTGGTTAATCCTGCAAGAGCTTTTTCCCCCGATGTGTGTGCAGGATCAGGATCCTTCCTCTGGTCTGATTTGTGACTGGCTCCCCTGTTAGCATTTCTCACTTCCACTTTGTTTACAACTTATTTAAAGCATTGAGTATGACACAAGCAGAGTTATTTTTTCTAGCCTGGGCTAAACACTGGAGAATGTGTTCGAGGAGAGAATCCTGCATTGACTGGGAGGATAGATTGAATAGGATCTAATAGCTTCTCCCCCATCCTGTCCTTGGGGTTTATACTTCCATCCATTACCACAGTATCTGAGCACCTTCCATACCTGGTTTCCATGATTCTCCTTGTGGAATTGGTGAGTCCGCAAAATAGTTCATTGAAGATTGGTCAGAAGAGAAAGATTATGTCCTTTTGTGGTCAGATTTTCAGATCACATGTTGGGGGCTTGAACTGTTTGCAAAACCATCTTGAAAATCACTCATAAAGCCGTTCAGGCTATACTTCAATATGGTTGGGCTGTCCATTATGGGTGGAGCCATACCATCTTGAGACTGGGCTGTAGCCTCACTTGCCGCTTAGGCTACAATGTGTTTTATAAACTGAGCTTTAAAAGGGTCTCATTGACCAAGTTCTGTATTGAAACAAAATCCATCAGGCTTAATAAAACTCTCTGAGGCTGGTTAGCCAATGTTGGTGCCAGCTTTATGTAGATGGAGCTTTGGTTGATGCCAAATATTCTGAGTTGCTTCCTTATCCTCCATTGGAGTATGGTTTGCTGCGCACCGTTAGGTGGCTGCTGTGTCTTGCCCCACGGGCAGCACCAGTTTAGATTGCCAGATATCCATTTCGGAACGCGCAGCAGAGAGCTCGCCCATGAGGGCTCCATCTCTGGAATCTGATCCCTCCATTGCACGATCAGAGCCAGGCTGTGGTGGCTTTCAGAGGGTTGCAAAGCTCTTCTGTCCATGCAGATCTTTAATTTGCACCAGGTTAGGATGAATATGTAGGGCAGGGAAAGGGTTTGTATTCTAATGAGGTCATCTATATGGGTGACCTGATACTTTCCTTGCAGAGAGAGAGACCCTCTGTGTATTGCTGCACAGTGTCAAGTTTCATTGTTCAAATCGCTTGCTGCTTTGTTTAATGATTTATTTCTCTTGTACTTAAAAACCCCCAATCTTCTGTGGCTAAAGGGGTGTCCCTTTTTTGTGCTGCTATCAGCTCCGTGGCCCCTTCAAGGTCCAGATTGGTGAGGCTTGTCTACTTTGAGTGATAAGGTCTAAAAATCAAGAGTAGCCAAGAGCTGGTTATCAAAGGCATGATAAAGGGGCAGCATGTTATACAGTCATTCTCCTTCTCATGGGAGAGAACATCTCCTCTGTCTACACTAAGGAAATCTGCACCAGTGCAACTAAATCAGTGTAACTGTGCCAGTGCAAATTCCTCATTGAGATGCACTGCACCTTACTTCTCTGTTAGCATCAGCGTAACTGCATAAGTGTAGTTAGGTTGATATGAATTTTCTTGATGTGGACAGCACTCCAGTGGTCATGGAGACAGGATTCCCCTGCAGGCCCTGGAAGTGGTGGGTCTGCATTGGAGTAAGGCCCTCTGGGAGACATTTCTCTGCCCCCCTGTTTTCTGTCTCACACTGGAGGGATCTCCAGCACATGCAGGCTTGTGCCAGATTACTCTGAAACCAGATAAACATAATGGCTGTCAAATCATCCCACTAGGAACCCCTATTTGATCATTCTCTCAAGGATGGAAAGGGCTGGCACTCCATGCTATCTTAACATCAGCAGGTTGGGATGGGTGAAGGAAGGCTTCTCCTTTTGATTAAAATAAAAAAATAAAACAACTCCATTTAAAGCAACTGACTCTTGTTTTACAGTGCGACCTTTCCCCATGGGCAGTGACCAGGGAAGAGATTGATCGGTTCAGCAAAGAGAACGGTTTCTCTGGCTGGACTGAAACATCTGTCAAGGAAAACAAGAATGTTAATGAGTCCATGAGGTAGGTATGATGGCTTCCTAAAGTGCCTCTAAAGCAGGGATATTCAGATTGAGACTCAGGAGCCTTTTCAGTGTGTCTCCTTGTAGCACATATTAAAACACCATGTGATTTAATTATTAACAAATCAAAGTTATTAACCAATCAGGATGCTTTTACTATGTTGTTAACCAACTGTAGTTGATAACATAATACTTGGTCAGTCACTTTGCTCTGAGAATTATATAAATAGTAAATGAAACCATGAATTCACACAACTGTGGCTCTTTGGGGTAATGTTGATCGCTAGTTTGGCTCCTGAACCACTGAGGTCTGAGAATCCCTGCTCTAAAGGGTTAACGTCTTAAGGAACTGAGCACACTGTTGGCATGTACCATATAGCAATAGGAATGAGTCTGAAGGGAAACTGCAGCTGGAAAGGTCAGAAGTTATCCTGCCCCTGTGTAAGCAGTGACAGGAATTGGGAAATACAGGATTTAACAAAATATAGTAGATATTTTTTGTCTGCCGGTCTCTAGTGGGAGAATGGGAGCAGAGTGTAAGAGACTGGAGAGCTATTTGTAACATAGTCATCCTTCAGTGGAGTTATCCCAGTGGAGAGCTTGGCCCTAGGGCTTATGAAAAGGCGTTGGATTCTCATTCCTGGACCCCAAAGCTCTCTGCTCACATAATGGCTATGTCAGGAAAATGCAGACTTCCCCATCCACGCCTGCGGCTGTGCCTTGATCCAGAACAGGAGGGGCTCCCCTCCAGAGGTGGGGAGGATACTTCAGTCTCCATGGTTCATTCAGTCACTGGCCTCTTTACTGATGCTGACAGCATATGAGCCAACTAGTGTCCTGATGGTGCTGTCTGTACTGGAGACGCTTGCCCCCAGGGAACTGGATTGAGAGCTCTAATTTTTATTACCTAGTATTGTCCCTTTAAGTCCACAGCATCCAGATCCGTCCTAATGGGTGCTGGTGCCCCCACAGGAATGGTGGCTATACCCAGTTGTTTAGCAGACTGTAGGTGTGTAGTCTCTTGCTGCTTATTACATCACGTATGTTGTTTCCTAGAGTCCTTATTGAAAAGATGATGTCATCGTCCACGGGTGATGGAGACCTCTCTGTTTCTGGCCGCGGGGATTATATTAACATAAAAGATGCTGCCCCACCTGGCTGGGGATGCTGTTAGCTATGCTCACTTCTCCGTCTGCATCAGAGCAAAAGGGAATGTCTTTTTCACTGATACTGGCTTTATTAAGTGGTGAAGAATTGTCTCCTGGTCAGCACGCACTGATTCTCAGTAAAGCATTGCTGTCAATAACTGTGAGAGAATTCCTCTTTATTCCAACACCGTGACAACCTAAAGCTCTCTGCTGTACCTATAGTTTTGTACAGCTGCATGGTTTGGGTAAACACCTCTCTAGTAAGAGCACTCCACTTCCTTCTGTAACAAGTGACTGGACTTGAGGGGGAAAGGCAATATTTCAATATATACCATTACCCCCCAGCTATGCACAGGGATTGTTCCAGAAGGGACTGTTATAATGACCCTCTTTGTTCTGAAAGTGAAGATCTGACGGTTTGCTTGTGTCTCCTGATTCCTGATATGACATTATAATAACTCCTCGTTATTTCACACTCTTTATCTGCGTATGACTAATTTATGTTGGGGAAATGCCCAGGACTCTTTGTCAGCTGTGGCAATCACCCTTGGGTTGAAAGAGGACACTTCCAGGTAGCCAAAATACCTACTAACAATCACTGTGATGTTGCCTCATCTGCAAAATGGATTAGTGTGAATTTGGGAAATTCTCTAGCACCGTTTTCATGTGTGTACATTGACTGCAGTGCTTAGTTTTTCCCTGTCTTCTGCTCTGTCTCAAGAATTGTCCAGTTACCAGTTATCCCTTTTTGTCCCTCTACCCCGTACATATAACTCTTCTGATGCCACTTTATTAGGGCATCCAGCAGTGAATGAGAAAAAGGTTGTAAACCATCTCGTGTTGTAGCACAACAGTACTCTTTGCTTTTATAGCACCTTCCATTCTGTGATCTCAAATAGCTTTACAAATGCTGATGAATTACTTCCTTGTGACCATTCTCCAGTGGTGAGTAAAGCCTTTGGTGGTCGTTATGGTGTGGCTGACTGAAAGCCCAACTGCTGCTTTTAGTGATCCAAGAGAAAGCAAAGAAAGGGACTTAAATGGTCAGAAGGAAATAATGGAAAAAACTCCTCTTTGCCCTTTTGATGCCTTATTCTCCCTGCATGGCTGCTGGCTGACTTTTGGGGAAAACATTCAGATGGTTTCATAAAAGCACATATTTGGCAGTTTCCAATAAAGGAGTTAATATGGATCTCCACCTAGTAAAGCAGTGGTTACATGGAGTGAGATGAATTGAGGTGGTTCTGTTTTTAATTCTAATTTAAAATAAGGACAAAATGAATCCTCTAAAACAGGGGTGGCATTTTTCTGTGGCAGATTAAATAAGAAGGCTGTTTGGGGGAAGGATATTAAAGGGCTATTGTCAAATAAGAGAGTGATCTGAACACAGGACTGTGAGCCAGGAACATATGGGATCCATTGCTTGCTGTGGGAGTGATCTTTTCTGTGGCCTTCACCCTTCATTTTATATCTAAAAATGGGACTAATTACCTTACTACCACAAAGAGCGGAAGATGAATGAATGCTTGTCATGTTCTTTCAAGTTAAAAGGTTCTATATAAATGATGAGTGATAACAAAATGCTGCACCTAAATTCCTTAAAATCCATATGAGAATAGAACACAATGCATCACTGTGCAGTCAGGATTCACGGTGAACCCAAACTATGCAGAAAGTATGTGAGAACTGGGAACAGGAACAAACCAGCAATGAAGTGGACCAATCTCATTTTATTGTCCAAATAGAGTAAGACAAAAAGTAAAGAGCCTAAAATTTAAGTAAATAGGATTTTTAAAATCCAATTTCTATTTTTAGAAGTCTGAAGATGAAATAGAAAAAATAAAAGGTCTTGTTTTTAAAAGGGTTTATCTTGACAGTGTTCCTCTGATGATGATGATAATTAATAATTATTACCTAGCACTCCACATCCATAGATCTCAAAAGTGTTTTACTAGGGATGTCATTATTAATATTCCCAGTTTACAGATGGGAAACTGACACACAGGGAAGGAAGTGACTTGCCCATGAGAAACAGTAAGCTAGTAACAGACAGAAATTGAACCCAGCTCTCCTGAGTTAAGTCCAATGCCCTACCCAGTAGGCAACATTGCCTGAAGGAATAGATTTAATCAAATGTGGTGATGTGCTTTTTTAACCTGATATTCAGCAGCAGCTCTACAGTGCCTGGGCCTCTTAAGTAACTGCCTCTCAAAAATAAGCAAAAATCTTGAAATTCTTAAAGGTTTCTTCTATGTAAGACATAAAGATCTGCCCAAGAGCTGTGGAATGCTGGTATGTGCACAGGTTTGGTTTTTTGTTTTTGCACATAATTCACTGCTTGTTAACTGCTCAGTAAGCACAATAGAAAAAATAAGTGTCAAAAATCAACCCAGTGCAACAAAGAATGGTCTTTGCTTGAGAGCTGTTTAAAAAACACAGTCAAACAGGAAAACAATCTGATTATGCAAATGTGTATTTTCAGAGCGCTGTCTGACACACAAGGCACTTAAAACAAAAAAGCAAGCTTGTTAACCTCAGTTTAGTTCTTCTGAAAAACAAACTCAGGTTCAACGGCCCCATCTAACCTCAGGTTTTGCTATGTTAGGCAACCAGTCTTAAATAATGCTTTGTGAAACTGTTTCAGCTAATGTGATTGTCCCGTCCATTGTGGTTTGGAGACGCTGTAACTTTAAAGTTTGTTAGGTGTTTTAATGTGAGATCAAGGTTTCTAAAAAATTATTAACAAAATTATGCCACATCTATGCAGGCTTGTATAGCTGTTCTAGCAGAAACATGGTAGGAAACTGTTTTTGAGCAAAGAGACTGGATTTTCATCTCATCTGTGTTTATTACGATGACCTTGTACTCTTTTTGCATGATTCTGTGCCAACTGACCTCTCTTTCCTCCACATTATTGCTTAATGTCAGAGATCTTTGGTCTGTAACCATGGGACTCAGATTGTTAGATTTAGTTACACATTTTTAAATTGTGAAACTTGGATTACTACAAATCTACCAATAACTAGAAAATTTTACTGCAGTAAAACTTCCAGGTGATGAGTACAGAAAACAGTTCCAAGGGCCAGTTTTGAGTTCTTTTTTGTTTAAACTGTTTGCTGTTATGCATAGTATTGCAAGGACTTTATAACCATACAAGTTTCTGGTTAGTGTTTAAGTTACAGTATTATTTTTTTATATAAACAAGGGTGACAATCAGTAACCAAGACAGTATTGCAAACATTGAAATAAATTTGTAATAAAAATTCTGACTTTTTTACTCTTGCTTATTTAGTAGTTATTGGTTTCCTGTCTAAACAGTCCTAACGGCAGATGAGTTCACAAGTCCAAAACAAAAATATTTAACTGTCAATAACTGTATCTCTAAAAAGAATAATGTGTGTGAACATTGAACTGTTCCCTCTCTGCCCCAAAAATAAGGTTTCTATCCTACAGTGCCAGAAACACAGACTGGTCCGTTTCATGTAAATACGTTGCTGTTATGATATTCTGTTAAGGGTTATATTTGCTGCTATTGATTCTTATGAATCCAGAGATTTAAATTTTCATGTACTATCTGAGGCTGTGTCTACACTACTGTACATCGTTTACAGTGGTACCGCTGTAGTGCTTCTGGTGAAGATGCTCTAAGCTGATGAGAGAGCTCTCCCATCGACTTAATAACTCCTGCCTCCAAGAGAGACCTATAGCTATGTCAGCAGAAACAGGACTGGCTACACTGGCACTTAGGAGGATGACTTATTCACACCTGTGAGTATAGTGGAGTAATTTGTAATGTAATAGAGTGCAAGTCTTTCAAGCTCTTCTGTCTCGAAGTAGTCTGCAGTTTCACCTATAGTTTTCTTATGTACTGCACAGGTATTTTGTAATGATCATAGCTTGTGTATTGGGAATCTGCCATAATTAGGGGAACCCAACTAGATGGAGAAGAGTTGGCGGGTGTACCTACAGGAGTAAAGGCAGCATTTTTCATCCCTGTTCACATTTTGAGGCCCAAAGCCATTTTATCCTTGGACAACAGTGCTTGTGGACATGACAAAGTCATTATATTAGATCACATTAATATTCTTGAACAAAGCAGCCTTTGCAGCTGTTGAATTTCACAATGTAGTTTGGATTCAAATGAGCCAAGCACCTGCAACTGAAACACAGCTCAGACTCCTGGATTTTGCCTAATTTCTACCTGCTGTCAATGTTGTACTTATTCGCTACTACAGCTGAGTATACATAGGCCTTGATTCCCCATGAAACAAAGGATGCAAATCAGCACTCTGATGTATTGATATAAATGTTGAACCATAGCTCTTGACCATATTTCATGAGACCATCCCATAGACATTTTGTGTGTGAGTATAATGCAGCATGAAGGTGACTAAAACAATTACCATCATGAGTTTCCCTGCTTGTGTTTCAGTGATTTAATTAGGAACTGTTCTATTTACAAAAGCCTGGGACAGAAAGGGATGAGCTATTATAACAGTAGCAATGGGGCTACCTCGAGCACCCGCCTAGAACTTAAGACATGGGTTTTATTCCCAGCTCTGCCATGGGGTGACTGTGTGCAAGCCACATCCCTTTGCCGTGCCTCAGTTTCCCCCTCTGTAACATGAGCCTAATGACTCCTTTGTACAGGGCTGATGAAAGGTGCTATGTAAGAATTAGGTGATAGTATTACGGGTGAGTAGGAGAGAGACTGGCAGCCTGTGTAGATGATGGGGAGCAATCAGCAAAGTATGGGCATAGGGTAGATGTGGGAAAGGGGGGGAGGCACATGGATGAGGGATAGGGACTGAGAGGGGCTCAGGGCATAGCCAAGCTCCTGCAATGCTCAGCTATGGGGAGGAGGTAAGGGGGGCGCTGAGGTACGGGAGTATCAAGGTCGATGGGGGTGAGGAAGGGCTCAGCCTGACTACATTTTCCCTCCAAAATCTACGCAAGCCAGGCCGCGTGCCGAATCTGCTGATCCGGCTCCATCTCCCGGCCCATCGCAGACCCCGTACTAATAATAAAATCGGGGCCGAATACACCGGACGGGGACGGGCTCCTGTAACGGGGGACGGGCCCCGCCGCAAGGCTGCTCGACTGGCAGGGTGACCCGTGGCGAATCTACCGCCGCAGAGACCCAGCTTGGGCTCGCGGGCTGTTATCGGCTATTCCCTCTCATAGCAGCTTGAGTGTGGGGCGTCCTCCTTTCTCCCCCCCTCCCCGCGGGGAAGAAGGGGCGGAGCTGAGCCGCCGTGATGGTTCGAACTGACCAATTGCGTTGGACGGGCCGCTCCGTCGGCCAATGAGAGAAGGAGGAGGTGCCAGCGGGCTAGGTTGTACCGCCTCTCCGTTCGGCGCATATCCTCGCCTGGGCGAACGCGACCATTTTGCGGGGGGGGGAGGGAAGCGGCGAGTGGCGGGGTCCCAGACTGAGGGCGTTGGGAGAGGGGAGCGGGGACAAGGGAGCACCTTCCGGCGGGGACGGGGGCGGTGGCTGCCGCGGCTGAGGGGAAGGCGGTTGCTGCGGCGCGGCCTGAGGCCCGGGGATCTCGCCTGCTCCCGCCAGGGTCCGTCACGAAGCGAGGCGAGTCGATTTTGACCCCGACGTCGCCCGATTCGGGCCCCGACTGGGTTGGAGACAATGTCCAGGCCGGTCAGGTGAGTCTGAGGGGAGCGAGCGCGGGGGGGGGGGGGCCCTCCCAACCCCGCTCGGGTCGCCGCGTTCTTAGGCACCCCCTGCGGGGAGAGCGGGACGGGTGCGCTAGGCCCTGCCCCGCTCCCTCTGGGATGGGCCGCTGCAGGCCATGCCGGGGGGAGGCCTGCACGGAGGTAACGTGCATTGCTGCGCACTGGAGGGGGAGGGAGGGGCGCATCTTTGCAGCGTGCCCTTGTGCACTCTGCAGGGGGAGGCTGCTTGCTCGTCGGAGGGAGACATGCTTGCAGCGTGGTGCTCTTGTGGACCCGGTAAAGGCGACGGGGAGGCGACATGCTCGTTAGGGGGAGGAGCGTGCGCGTGCCCTTCTGCACCCTGGGGGCGGCTGCATGGAGGAGGAGGAGGAGTGTGCATGTAGCGTGCTCGCCCAGACGGGGGGAGAGCTGCGTGAATCCAGCATGCTTGCAGTGGGGGGGAAGGGGCGTGGGCATGCATCATACCTTGTTGCAAGCTTGATGGAAGGGTAACGTGCGTTGCTGCAAGCTTATTGGGTGGAGGCGAGCGGGGCATGCAGTGCGCTTGCTGGGAGCTGTCTCGTTATTGCTCGGGGGATGAACGGTGGAAATTTGCAGCATGCCATGACCCACTTTAGGCGGAAGCATGCAGAGTACGTGTATGCAATGTGATCGATTTAACACTTTCAGGGAAGAGGCATGCGGTAGACCTTGCTGCATCTTCTTAGGAGGAGAGTGGCAGAGAAGGGCAGAGCGTGCTCTACGGTTTTCTTGCGGAGGGGACATGCATGCAATATGCCATCACGACCACGGCACGGACAGGTTTTGATGGGCTCCGAGTCCGCTTCCGCTAGGCACTGCTGCCGCCTCTTGCCTCACGTTTGGGGGAGGAGTTAGGAGGAGCCGCCCGCCTGGGACGGACGGGGAGCGATATTTGAACACACTCCCTTTATTTTTCCTTTGCCGTAAAACAGCATTCCTCTTAGAGTGGGTTTCCTGATATTCCCCAGTCCCCGAGAGACCTGTCATTAAATTGTGGACTCGGGGATGAGGAAACTGTGAAGTTGGTCACTAGTCAGACTTTCTTTTCCCAGTTCAAAAGAAGGTAGGTGATGCTCATACGTTAGATGGGTTTGGGCCTGGGTTCTGATAGTTCAGAGTTTCTGGAGAGTATAAACTGCAATTGCTAAATGGTGATACGGTTGCAAATGTAAAATTCGGTGACGTTCTCTGATGATAATGATTGTAGCCTGCCTATATTGATTAATATTATGCAGAGCACTTGAAATTGTAATGTAAATTAGTTATTGTGTCTTTCCAATCTTAAAACATGGAAAATTCTTTGTTTGCTGAAGAGGATTGTAATATGCATTAGCGTGACTTTTAATTTAGAATAACAACTATAATATGAACTAGAATATTTGTGCCTTTTTAAAAGTGGGATTCAGGTTTGTCTGATCTGCAAAGATTTTTGCTGAATGTCCCCAGATGGGAAGGGCAAAAGGGACATTCAGTACACAAATAGTTGAATTTTAGCTTTCAGGTCCCATGTCTATTTTGACCGATAATTTGTGCATGCCAGGATAAGGGTGATTCTGTCTCATAGGTGAGGTCTGAAAGTAATTGCCCAGGGTTCAGAAGGGTTTTTTCCTCTTGCTTTATGAAACACTTAGTTGCCCAGCTACATTAATAGGGTCTGCAGCATCCTTGGTCTTTTGCAAGACAGGATGCTGTACTAGATGGATTCCTGGTGTGAGCTTGAATGACAGTGCCTCTGTCCTGGAATATAGTGATGATACTCCTTTGCTGCTCAGTGTTATATAGTATACATTCTGCTGGTGACTTAATTTCCAGTACTGGAACCTGACTACAGGTAAGGAACATGTGTGTTTATAAAAGTATGGTTTCTAAAGTTTTTTTTTATATTAAATAACCCATAATTCTTTATTATAACCAACTTTAAACAAAAATTGGAAAACCATACCATACTCAGTTGTAAGAGATACAACTTGCCTTAATATGTGTAGACACAGGTGTTGGTCTTCAGCAGAGTTCAGTGAGATGTTAATAGCACAATACCTGCTGGGATGTTGCAAAATTGGAGCTAGCAATCCAGTCTGGGTGTTCTTAATAGGCCTATGAAAAATATAAGATAAATCTTCTTCAACTGCACTGTGTTCAGCATACCCCTCTAGTGTTAGTTAATTGGAAAACTGCACATAATTTTAAAGCTTTTGGTTTGAAAAGATGTATGATTTACCTGAGGACTGGATCTGTTGCTATACTGTTAATGAGACTAGAGGGATACGGTAATATATTTTAGTGGACCAGCTTCTGTTGGTGCAAGAGACAAGCTTTCAATTTTATGCAAAGCTCTTCTGGTATTGTTAATGGGAGATACAGGGGAACTTATTCAAGGTCAGCAATGATGCAATATTACCATGTTCAGTGGCTTGTGTGAAATGAATTCATGGTCTCAGTTTGCTTCTGTCTGAATAAGTATCCATCTAAAAAAGGACAGGTTTTAGCGTAGTAGTTAGTCTGTATCCGCAAAAAGAATGAGTATTTGTGGCATGTTAGAGACTAACGGTCTCTAAGGTGCCACAAGTACTTCTCATTCTTTCATCTAAAAAAATCCCCCTAAATGGAATATGGGGATAACCAGTATTGAGATAGTGGGGAAAGCTTGAACTGCCACTTTATTCTGCTGGTAGTTAGAGGACTTTGGTGTCAAAGCCTGAATCAATTCTAAAATTGACTTTTGACAAAAAAATCATTTTTTGTTAAATTTGCAATTTCTTCCTTTTTCACAGGCATCCAAAAAAACTAGCACCAGATCTAGTATTTGTTGGCGCACTGGAGTAAAATACTACTTACTTAATTGTATTGATTTTGCTAGCACCCTTCTTCAAATATATGTACTGTACCTTGCAGGTGTATAGTGATGCTAATACCAATATCAGTAGAATATTGCAAGGATCAAATAGTAAAGGATGTTCTAGGATCTTTGCATAATATAGTAAACCATTTCTAAATAACATCCAGGTAATTTACAGAACATCCTTGTGTTGTCTCTTATTTGTCTTATCTATTCTGATGTGTAAGTTGAAATAAAAATATGCAAATCTTGGGTGCTATTAAATTTAGCTTTTATTTCCTTGCATTATTAAATCTTGTATGTGTGTTTGAGAATTTAAAATGTGGTTTGTGTTTTGTTTTTAAAATTAATGCAGTGCGTTTCTGCCTTTCACTCAGTTGTCAGTTTCACTTGCTTCTGGTCACTTTTGCCTGCACATACAATGTTGAAGAATAAAATGCTCCAGGCAAATGTCTAAATCCAATATGTTTTAAATAAGATCTTTTAAAATAGAAACATGTATTGATTCAAAATTCTGTAAAACTTTGAATTTTACAAAACATTAATTTTTGGACCTAAATCTAACTTTCATGTCCCTTCAATGGTAAATATCCTACGGCTTTCATTGGTTTACATAGAGCGTCTTCACTAGCAGCGCTACAGTGGTGCAGCTGCATTGATGCAGTTGTAACAATTCTAACGTAGATTAGCCCTTGCACAAATAATGAGTTGTCTTAGGCAAATAAATCTTCTTAGGCATAAGCATTAGAAATGAAGATGTTATAAGTTTGTATATTTAGTTAAGGCCAGAAATACAGCATTATATTCAAGCGTGGCAAACAAATATGTATAGAAATATTTCTTAGACAAAAAACACCAATATGGGAACGCTTTCCTGTGCTGTTGAAACCAAACTACAGCTCCACCAGAAAGTGAAACTGAACACTCTTCTGTTTAGCAATCCAAGCTGAATGGAATCCAAAAAGGCAGTAGCATTAATTGGTGAAAAGCTTACCTATGTTTTTATAAATATTTTATGTCGTTTATAATGGTGTTAGCTGAACATTGAATAATATTTTTGAATGACTTTACCTTAATAGTCTCTGATCAGACTACCTAATTAGTCTCGCTCATATTTTATTCGCCGGCATCTCCTGAGGGGTAACTGAGTGTTTATGCCAGCACTGATTTAACAGATTTGCTAGCCAATGTAGCCAGTTGCTGGATTTTTAGGATTTACTCTTCTTCCCTGAGGGGAGTGCCTGAGACAACCCTTCTCAGGGCAGGCCCCACCTCTTCCCACCCCTGCTTCTCCCCCTCCCTGCCCCCATTTCACCCCATCCCCCAAGCCGCCTCCTCACTTCCTTCTGGCTTCTGCCCCCTCCCCTGAGCGATGCCAGGAGCTGGTGAGGATGGCTGGGACCACGTCGCTCACTGCTACTGGCGGTGCCAGGCTCCCCAGTAACCCCTCCTGGCTGCCCTGGACCTGTGTCCCAAGTGTGGGGTCTGGGGCAGTTGCCACAGTCTGTCCTATGGATGGGATAGTTCTGCCAGCTGAACTCCCTCTACAGTCAGGAGCTAAGCTTTCTTTGGAGGTTGTCTTTTAATTTGAATTTCAAACTTCATATGTCACTATAGTGCCAGGGAGAGACCTTGAGGTTAAGCATCTCAGAAGGCAGGGCTAAATCTTTCTAATCTGCCTTCCTAAGGTATCCACACACCACCCTATTGAGCTTTTATCCGCTAACATGCTGACTTGTATGCACTAATATTGAGTTTGGGGAGTGCCATCTATTCAAGCAATACTTAAAAATATATTGTACAGCCAACTTCTTGGTTTTAAATATGTGGCAATAGTCTTTACACCACAGGCAAAAACCTCTTAAAACTGGTATATAGTGAGTGGGCCTATGAGGGTTTGTCCGGTGCCTTGGAAGTATTAGAATGGCTTCTGTGTTCTAGAGCCTTCTATCTTCATGACATCCTTGCCATTTTTGTGCCAATGACTGTTGGAGATTGTATTTATGCGCAACTTAGGTGATACAGATATGATGAGGGGACAGTAGATGTAGTGAATGTTGAGCCCAGAATAAGAATGCTAGACTGAAGAACAGTTTGTGCTTGACTTCAGTTTGTAGAGACAACAGCTATAGATAGTCAAACAGTCCTTGAATATTTGTGTGCGCTCTTTGCACCTGTTCTTTTGAGAAGACTCCTTTCCAGAAGTTTCTTATCTTTCTGTATCTACCCTCTTATGTCTCTGTAGTCATTCTCTCCTGCAAGGCAAAAAGGAACAGCCTTCTCTGTACAGTTGTCTACTGATTTCTATCACACTTCCTCTAAAAATCAATATTGCTGTAGACAAGGTAATGAGGGAGCACAGTAGGGGCCATCTTGCTAGCCCAACCTATAAGGCTTAGTGTTTGGGAGCAGGAAAGAAGCTTAGAATGTTTTCATTTGCCTGACATATTTTGCAGTTTAATGGGTTATACTACGTTGTATTCTAATAATATAAATAAACTAGGTGAATCCTTTTATGACTGCTTGCTTGTTTCTTGCAAGGTGCTTATTATACAATTTACACTGTGTGCTCAGTAGGTCAGTGAAATGTGAAGACAATTGTCTTGTGAAATTGATAGATTGAGTGTGCAGCAAAATTACCCTCTGTGTTTGTTTTTAAGGGGGAAATGTCTGTTCCACTCATGCACACAAAATAAGGGGATGTACACCACATTAACCTCTATCTCATCATTTAGTGCTCATGCTTCTCTTTAAGTATTTTAACAATATAAATCCTGGTCCCGCTTCAGAGCAAGAAGCTGAGTTGGGCCCCAGGAAGGCTAATTATTGAAGCAGAAATTAAAGTTGTTTTTTGGCCTGGCCTCTACCCTTCTTAGTGAATCCTGCCAGTAGTTATAGTCCCAAATTCATAATTTACAACATTCAGACCTCAGATGAGTGGGCAATGGGATAGATTGCAGCTGTACGTAAAATTCCCTCTTGTCACTTGCATTCGATTCAACATTGCAAAAGTCTGTTGTCTCTGGGATCTCTCTTTTTTTTTAAAAAAAAAAAAAAGAGAGAGGATTGGTTTAGGGTTGGTTTAATTGAATTATGGTACTTCCTCTATCTCTAAGGCTGTTCCCAATAGCTATGAATTGAGGTGCCAAGAGTACGCAATATTAATCTCAAAGTCCTGCTCTTTCTGGAAAGTGCACGTAAAATGGCATTGTCTAGTTCTGTTTTGACATGGAGCCACTAAATCAATTTAGGAGGAGGATGGGAGGGAGTTGTGCTTCAGGTGCAGGATTGAGTCTTGGAGCTGCTTTCTAATCCTAGCACTTTTTCAGTCTGTGTAATATTGAGCAAGTCACTTAATGTCTTGAACTTTACTTTTGCATCTGTAAAAGTGTGATAACTACCCCACCTCGTAAATGTATTTGTGAGGATAAGTTCCTCATAGCTTTTGGATTTCTGATACTTCAGTGCTTGTCGTAGAAAACCCTATGGCTTTATTTAGATTGATTTTATTTATTTTATTTTTTAAAAGGACTTTCCTAGCTGCTGTTTAACTTTTAGGATCTAAGTTAATCACTGGTATTAGATAGCAAAGTCAGAATCTGGCCCTGTAATTGGAACTTCATTAACAATATTTTATGAGCCTGAAGAGAATCCAGTGAGCACTTGCATACTTGTATTGGCTGTACAGGGACAATAGAACTGAAAAGTAGTAATACCTCATCACTAACATAAATGGGTCCGATGCTCAATGTGATCTCTAGATCTCAATAAATGACATTTTTATAGAATTTTTCAGACTTTGATCTATTAAGTACAGGTCTCATTTTCTAGGCAAATGAAGAGGGATTGGGAAGTGTCTGCTAAGTCATTTCGATGGTATTAGCTAACCGAATCTGCCAAGAATTGGAGCTCATAGTACATTGTTACAGCTATAGCTACTTAT
Organism: Sternotherus odoratus; assembly: GCA_032164245.1. Taxonomy (NCBI): domain Eukaryota; kingdom Metazoa; phylum Chordata; order Testudines; family Kinosternidae; genus Sternotherus; species Sternotherus odoratus. The sequence continues at coordinate 8,484,410 of JAVMKO010000022.1, forward strand.
CTTTTCTAATCAAACATAATTGTCTTTTATCAGAATTTTTGAAATGTGCCTCGTGCACTATTTTGTTTTGTCCTTTTTGGTGGTAATGTACAAGGAGAACCAGAAAGGGTTTTCCCAGAAAAGCTTTAACACAGGAAATACCATGAATGTACATTCTGGTTGTCCATGTCTTTGCCCAGGGTGGATTAGGTATGAGGGCATGCCTTAACTAAGTGTTCCCTTGGAGGTTGCCAGATCTCTGTCTCATATCTTCTAGGAAGGATGAGCCATGAGGAAGAAAGTGAAACTGTAAGATGCAGCATCCATGCTCACCTCTCCACTCAATTCTGTGACTAGCTTCTTAAAATGGTCTTTCCGTTTCTGGGGCTGTCCATAATATAGTTCAGCACTAGAGCAGCTCATATTTGTAGTGCTACAATCTCAAAATAGCCCACTGGCAGGGCACATTGTATACCCAGAGAACCCCTAATGCAGGGATCGACAACGTTTCAGAAGTGGTGTGCCGAGTCTTCATTTATTCACTCTAATTTAAGGTTTTGCGTGCCAGTAATACATTTTAATGTTTTTAGAAGTTCTCTTTCTTTAATATATAACTGAACTGTTGCTGCATGTAAGGTAAACAAGGTTTTAAAAATGTTTAAAAAATGTGTAAAAAGCTTCATTTAAAATTAAATTTAAATGCAGAGCTCTCCAGACAGGTGGCCAGGACCCAGGCAGTGTGAGTACCACTGAAAATCAGCTTCGGCACGCATGCTATAGGTTGCCTACCCCTGCCCTAATGGAAGCCACGGTTAGCTACTTGTTCCCTCACTCTCCTGAAGACTAAGTAGGGAAGTCTCCACAGGAGAAGCTACGTGGGGAGTCGGACGCTCATATCTGTGTCGCTAGTAGAGTTCCAGTAAGAAGTTGCTCCCAACTGGTGCCTCACTCACTGGGAGGGGTAGTGATACATAGAACTCTCAAAGGTCCAGTGTAATATTTTTTTTTCTCCCAAATTTTTATTTTATCACTGAAATTAAGTTGGTGTTATCATGAGAAACCAAAATTTTAAACATGACTCAAAAAAACCCAACTTTCGCTCTTAACTTGTCAACTTTCAGTTTTGCCTCATTGTTCTCCAGTCATTATGAAGTCTTAAAGGATAGGCGGAATCTGATTTTTTTTTTAAACCTTTCAGGTATTCTTTATAGATCCCAAAAGAAATTTAAAATGGGGGGAGAGGGAACAAGTCTTTCTCTCCCTTTTCAAGGACTGACTTTCTTAATCTTGAAAATGCTATATTTGTCTGCTTGGCATTTTCAGATATTTTGATTGTAGACTTGTTTATGTAAAGAAACTTCTAAGGTAATGGCCAAAGCATTGTGAAATGACAGGCTTTGTCACTTATCTTTTATTTAAAAAAACAAAAACATTTACAGTTTCCTCCTCACTGTCCTGTTTAAAAAATCAGTTGGAGGTCACTGAATTTTGTGTAAAGAGCAGCTAATGCCCCATGGAGAACTTTATTTTTGTACAAGCAATTCTCCCTGTCCTGATGACTCCTGTATTAATGGCATGTGCATGACATTGTGAGTGTCAGTTCACCTGTTCAGTCTGTACCTGGAGTCAATCTTTGATACTATTTCTACAGCAACCGTTTCACGTCTAAGGCTAAAGATTCAGGGGTCGATACAGATGGATGTAGGAACTCCTAGGTCTGTTCTAAACGAAGTTCTTCGTGTTTCAGGCTATGCCTAAGGCCTACATTGGTAAAACTTTGTCACTCGGGGGTGTGAATGTTCCACCCCACTGAGTGACATAAGTTACACTGACATAAGCACACCTGCACAGCGCTACATCAGCAAGAGAGCTTCTGCTACTTGTGGAGAGTTGGCTTTTTTAGGAGTGTCTTCACCAGATGTGCTGCAGTGGCACATCTGTATCGGTACAACTACAGCACTGTATGTATAGGCCTATCCTAACTAAAGGTGTTTAGGTATTTAACGTATTTTCATTTAAATACGTAACTAGTGTAACAAATGCAGTCTCAATAGGGAGGTATATAGAAAATATCTAAAACCAGTTCTTGACTAAACTGAATGTTTCTCTAAACCTTTTAAACAGTTTTTTTTAAAGAGGGTAGTGAAAACTCACTTTAATCTTGGGGTGCTACCAGTGCTTTAAAGATGGTACTCAAGAACTGTAGCTGAATACACTACAGCAACACAACACTGGATATGATTTCATTGTAGAGTAGAGGCACTACATATGCACAGGTGAGGGCGGCTCTGTTACTTGTGCTCTTAAGCTGCACAAAGAATACTGTTCAGAAACTTAGTGGCACTTTTTAAAAAGCAAAGTGAAAGATACCTGTTGCCAATCTGTAATAGAAACTGGAAATTTTACCAAATACATAGATTTAAATGAAAATTTACCCAGCCTTATAAATCCTAATGGCTCCAGAGGAAATTGCTAGAGCAGTGGTTCTCAAACTGGGGTCAGGACCCCAAAGTCTGTCACAATTCCATTTTAATGGAGTTGCCAGGACTGGCATTAGATTTGCTGGGGGCCAAAGTCCAAGACCCATGGCTTCAGTCCTGGAGGGCAAGACTCAGGTTACAGACCTCCAACCTGGGGCTGAAGCCCTTTGGCCTCCCAACCCAGGGCAGTGGGGGTCAGGCGGGCTCAGGCTCTGGTTACCCCATCCTGGCATCAACTAGTAATTTTTATCATCAGAAGGGGGTTGCGATTCAGTGAAGTTTTGAGAACTCCTGTGCTGGAGCATTGATCCTGCATTCATTTCTTGCTGTTAAGATACAGATATCTGAGTTTCTGGAATTGTTTTTAGGGTTGCCCTTTAAAGGTGTTGGTGGGTAACGACTTTGAATTCTGCATTAGAAAAGGAGAGTGGCGTGTTTTTGCTAGTTTGAAAAAGCTGTCTTTAATTAACAATTTATGATCTCGTAAACTTAGCCTTTTTTTCTTTTTTTTTTAAAACAGGAACAGGAAGGTGGTCGATTATTCACAGTTTCAGGAATCAGATGACGCTGGTAAACTATTTTGTTTTTCAGAAAAAAAATTGCAAAATTTTCACTCTTTACCATGTCTGTGAATTGATACGTGTTTTGAAAATGTAAATGTACCTCAAAATTCTAATGTAGTAAAAATCTCTTTTAATGATTATATTGTGACAGCTTCTAACCGCCTTTTTTGGTTTGTTCTTGGCAGAATCTTCCTGAAATTACTTCCTTGTATTTTACCGCAGCCAATTTATTAGTTTATATAGTTGATCCTAGCACACAGGCTTTTCTGTGAATCATCCTTTTTTTAGTTATTTGCATATTCATGTGAATTAGATTATCCATATGGCTTCCAAAAATATCATAATGTTTTATTTTCTTGGAAAATAGACATGCTGCTGCTGTGCTAATAGTTATATTGACGCTCAGTGGGGGGGAAAAATGTGACTGAAGTTTGCCTAGTTCTTAACTGTAGTACTATTGGTAGTATCCTGTAATCGTTGTGCATAATTTGGTACTTAAACAATTTTGTGAAAGACTATACCTGTCTATTTTTGTTATCACAAGAACACAGGTCCTTAAATATCTGAACAGTAGTTTTTTTCGGAGCACCTAAAATAAGAAATAGGTGCAAATTTTAATGGATTTGTGTATCATTCTGAATATAAAAATGTAAAGTTCTGTTTTTTCCATAAAGCCTCTTCTGCGGTATTTCCTATGACTTCTGCATCTTAAACTAGTTAACTTACTGTGCAGTTTGCAGATATACAGGTTGGGTGTAATGTATCACTTTTTTTTGTAAAATTGAATTGAAGTTTCGAAGACTTGGGTTTTTGAAAGGATGCTGACCTGACCGCCTTAAAAATGACATGCATTGGTAGCTTTAAATATACTCTGAGAGGTAGTACTCTATTGGCAATTTGGATTTCTGGAAGTTATAGTGTAGTTCACTTCTTTTCAAAACCATTTCCTCTGCTGTACTGTCCAGATGAAGATTATGGAAGAGATTCGGGCCCTCCAGCCAAGAAAATCCGTTCATCTCCCCGGGAGGCTAAAAATAAGAGGCGGCCTGGAAAGAATTCTCAGGAGGACAGGTAAGAAGTTTTTTCCTGTTACTTCTGATAACCCAACGTTAGCTAAAACAGACTTGCCACTTGGGTCGCAACAATCGTAAGTGATGTGCACTGATGCATTCAATGCTAGCTGGTATGGTGATGGGTTTTCAAGGGGTTCTAGAAAGAGTAAAGAAATCTTAGTCATGGAATGGTTGCCTTACCTTACATCTAAGGCTCGGTTACTTGAAGCCTAGTGTGTATAGGCATCTCCAGTTAAATAGTATCCTAGCAGTTTGAAAGAGGTCTGGCAATGTGAGGTACTTATTTCTTTTTTTCGCCTTATTTGACTTTCTTCTACCCTTTGGGCATAGGGAATCTGCCTCCAGATTGTATGTGAATTTCCACTTGAAAGTGACTAATTGGACATTGAAATTTATTAAAGAAGTCTGCTGTCTAAGGCAGTGGTTCTGAAATCGGGGGGAAGGTTTGCTCTTTTTTTGTTTTTGTTTGTTTTTTGTGGACCACTTGAAAATTGCTGAGGGTGTCAGCGAGCCATTTAATAATCTTTCCACATGTTGTTTGTACCATTAGCTAACTATTGTAAAGCACTTTATTATAATTTTCAATAGCAGTTTTATCTAATTAAAGGTTTTTTTAAATTCTACAAATAAAAGCACACCACTCATCTTTTAATATCAGTAGTCTCACCTTTCTAATGTGATAGATGTACCATCTTTCCCCCGCTGCAGCAGCCCTCAAGCTGGGGCTGGGAAGGAGGGCCATCTCTCTCTGGCAGCTGCAGCTCTGGAGCTAAGGAAAGAAACTTATTTCTCTGGTTGCCATAGCCCTAATTCCTCCCCATCCTCTCTTTTCACCCCACTGCCCCCTGCCAAGGCCACCACTTCACCTTACATGTCTTCTCCAGGGTCCAGGAACCTAATTAGTTGAACCACACCTCCACTAATTAGGTGGGTGGCCCTTCGTTCTCTCGTGTGCGACCGCCCAGGTGTGCACCTTAGACGGAATTATCTGTGGACCACCTGAATGGAGCTTGCGGACCACTGGTCGTCTATGGACCACAGTTTGAGAACCTCTGCTCTAAAGAATCCCACTAATGTGGTTTCGGGGACTTTTTCCTCCTAAATCCTGATGGCCTGATAGATACTACAGCTTTCTTGCTGAGAGAAAAAAGGGCAGAAAGTTCCCACAAGAAGAGCATCTTATGTCTATGCTACATGCTGGCAAACCCATTCTGTGAATCTACAAAGGTGCAGACTCCATGTTCTGCAGCCTATCTACTGTAGAGTGGAGGAGCCTTCAGCAGAACTCTAGGGTCTGTTGGAATGCAGGACTGGATCTGTGCTGAGTTGAAACATTTGAATGTATTGAGGGAGTCAGATCATATCACGGATGATTGTGGGTAGGGTGCAAAGTCTGTGTAAGCTTCCTAAAATGGCAGAACTGTTGCTGACCAAGCCAGCAAAAGGGAATTGGACACAGGTTCTCTTTCCTCATTCAAACAGGCATTGAAAGCAGGCATAAAGCATAGGTCACTAGTGCTTCAGCATTAAAATCACTTTCCAGAGTTAGGCAACTAGAACAGGAGCAAATAGTCACATGAACTACAAAAATCTTGACACAGGACAAGAGTAGATAGGCCACCAGTTTAATATATTTCAGTCTCTCCGTAGTTTTATAGTGTTTTACAATCATTGTTGGATATGATGAAAAAGCCCCTTTGAAAACATTGCTACAGAAGTGGAAGCATTAGTAATAGTGAAGACTTACTGGTTCTCCATTTTCATAGTTTGTCTGGCATTCAGTGTGCTTTTGAAACAAAATATCTATCTTTGATTACTGAGGTTTTCAGAAATGTACCAACCCTTTAAGGGAAGACCTGTTGAAAAATCACCTGCATCTTACCAGACAGGACAAAACAAGTCTCTTGGCTTCTACTGCAAACCCAAGGCAGCTATCACCAGGTAGTAGTTAGCCTGCCATGGATTCTTGTATGGTGTTTCCTTAATGTCCACTGACTGTTTACAAGCTGAACATTAGACTTGGGAATCAAAAGAATACCAACTATTTCTTGGTGATTGCCTTGGGCGTACTGTAGAAACTAAAGCCATGTCTGTGCTATAGCGGTACAGCTGCAGTGCTGTAGTGTAGATGTTTCTTATGTTAACGGAAGGGCCTTTTCCAAAATCACCTGTCCAATTAACAGTAGCTAGGTTGACTGAAAAATTCTTCTATTGGCCAGGCTACATCTACAGTCCCTGTTAGGTCAGCGTAAGTGTAAAACATTTCACAGCCTGAACAGTGTAGGTCAATTGACCTGATTTTAAATGTAGCCTATGCCTTAATCTCTTTTTTTTTTTTCCCCTCCCCCTCTTTTTTTCTCCCCTGTATTTGGTGTGATGCAGGTCATTTTTTCAATAGGACCTTATTTCAAGGTTTGAGGTCCTTTTACATTTCTGGGCAGTGAGGGGGAAGGCTGGTGGCAGTTGTAGGATTAAGTGGGCAGTGGTGTATGCCAACATTCTGTGTTGGTGGGGTAAAGGAGAAGTGTGTGTCTGGCTTTGAACTTCAGTAGCCAACCTAGAGACAAGGACATTTGCGGCTGAGATGTTGACCTTTTTACACTAGGTGCTTCAGGGAATGATGCTATTCTGTTTGAAAAACATCATAGCACAATTCGGCAACAGAAATAGTAAGTAGGAGCCTGACCCAAAGGGATTTTTAGTGCTGGCACTTCAAGCACTTTTGTACAACTTTCCTGGGTAATTTTTGTTTTAGCCTTTACTTGCAGGATGTAGTGTTGTGAGAACTGCTGCTGTGTTTTCTACTTACCTGTGCTCCAGTAGCTTAGACATACTGGAGGCCAAGATTGCTGTCCAGGAATTGCTCCCAAATATTACCCGAATCTACATATTTTGGGCCATTTTCAGATTCAATTTATATGAGAAGCAGATCTGAAAGCACCTAAATGTTGATCAAGAGAGCCACTAGTTCTGTTCCTTCTCAGTATGTGGCAAATATGCATATCTGTGATACAAACTTAATTGTTGTTCCCACGAGACTTTAATTTGTAAAGAAACTAGCTTATTCAAGTAATCAAAACATGCATCAGAAATGTGTGGTGTTACTTCTACTACTAAGTCTGGAGCATATTTGTTTCACCGTTACTGGCTTTTACCTGTGGTTTCACTAGTCCTGTTTAAAACTGTTTACTCCTAGAATGGGTTTTCTGTGTTTTCTTTACACCCTTTAGCATCCAAAAGGAAGATCCTTTCACTCCATCCTGTTTCTTCTAGCTAATTACAATAGTAATTACTTTAGATTTCATCATTAACAGTTTATTGAGCTGAACTGTGCAGCTCATTTCTCAAAACTGTTGTTTCAGCTGTCCGTCAGTTTACACTTGCTTCACATTTTGAAGGTCGTTATCTAGTCATTATGATTCTAAAAATACCTTTTTTGTTGTTGTTGGTTTTTTTGTTTTTTTACGTGAGAGCTCTAAGAAACTGCCACTTTGGGCATCTGATCTCTAAGTGTCAGGTCACCCAGCTACCACAGGCTTACGCAGTATAGCAGATCCATCCTCTAAAATAGTGATAACACTTTATCCTTCTCTCCTTTGCAGTGAGGATTCAGAAGAAAAAGACGTGAAGACCAAGAAAGATGATTCACACTCACCAGGTAGTTATCCAGATGCTAACGTAGCCAAGTAGGCTTGTTATAGGAATATCATCTTTGTAATAAGAATATTACAAAGATTATATTCAAAGTAAAGGACTAACAATGCCGACAGGAGAAGTGGTCATAATACATAGCTCTGCACTTGCACCTTAACCTGGATGCTATCTTTGATTCTCCTGTTCTTTCTAGTCCTGGTGGACTAGATTACCAGATTTTCTTCCTTTGTGATCTACTACTACTTAGACAAGGTGGATGAGGTAATCCTGTTATTGGAGCAACTTCTGTTGGTGAGAGAGAAACACTTTCGAGCTATAGAGCTCTTGCTCATGTAATGATAGCTTATTACTTCGAGCAGAGAAGATGAAGAATGTTAGTCCACTGTGCCTGCCACTCCCTTATATCTCTAATGCATATGTTCCGTTGAGGAGTATTTCGAACTTAAGTTTCTCACTATTTTCTCTTAGATGAAGACTTTGGCAGCGAGGATGATGACTTAGCAGATGATGGCAAAGCTGACAGTGACTATGAGAGCTCACAAAAGAGCAAAAAAGCAAAAAAAGCCAAACCTGAAAAGAACAAGAGAGCCTCCAAATCCAGGAAAAGGGCTGCAGATAAAGAGGGTAAAAACAAAGATATTTTCCACTGTTATGGGGCTGTTTCAGGTATGTTGCCCTGAAATCAGTACTGAGTTGGCCTAAATATTGTGACTGAATGCCAGAGATCCAGAAAGCAAAATCAGAAGTTAGGAACTATGTATACTCTTTGTTCCATCCCTCTTGCAAGTTATGTATTCTTCCTTCCCTCCACACCTTCTTTAAATTGGAAGTATGAAAACCCCTGCTGTCCTATGCCCTCATTTCATTTATCCCTAAGCTTTGTGAAAGTGGATCTTGCATGGGAGGCGGGGAACCTCAAGGATCATTGACAAGTGTAAAGCAATTGACCTCGCTCTCCAGCATTACTGAGATTCTTCTGCTTTTCTGCATTTTTATTCAAGCTTCAGTCTGTCAGCTGGATGGAAACTAATAGAGTTTTTAAATAACTTACTACAATATTTCCCAGTTTATTCTGCTCTAGAATCACAAAAAGCATGCTGTCTATAACCATCATGAGTGAAATGCTTTTACAATGAAAAATATACTACTATAATGCAACATTAACTTGAACAATTTGAGTCTGTTCACTTATGTTCACTGTGGGAACCATAACTGTCATATTGTACAGATGAAGTAATCTGTACAACAGCATTTGCTGTTAAATTTACATTAATGATATCTGATATTTATAGAGCACCTTTCATTACAAAGGCTCTCGGAAGCATGTTTTCACTAAGCAGTGTTCTGCTCTGTATTAAGAATGGGTCAGTGCAGGATGCTGGGGAAATATTCCTGTTACGAAAAAGTATCCTTAAGTTCATGGTTAATGGTCAGGACCTCGAGGTTGAGCCCTTTCAAAACATATCTTTGATGTAGGGAGAATTTTGACCCCACTCAAGAAAACCAGCTAGGATAGTGACCTAGCAAGCCTCTCAATTCTCCTGCTTTAGTGGGAACGATTTTGCCTTCATTTTGCTCTTAGCCAGGAATAGGTGTTATGTTGGGAGTCTTCATTGCAATATGGTGAATTGTTTACAGAGGACAGTGAAGATGAGAAAGAAGACCACAAAAACGTGCGCCAGCAACGGCAGGCAGCATCCAAAGCAGCTTCCAAGCAACGAGAGATGCTTATGGATGATGTGGGCAGTGAGGAGGAAGAGCAGGAGGAGGAGGAGGCACCATTCCAGGAGAGTAAGTAGGATTGTTATGAAAAACATACTAAAGCAGCTGTTTGGAATAGTGTGACCCAAATGTAGTTAACTTCTTGGGCATTGGATGCAGACGGCTCACTAATGCATTCAGTCTTAAGGCATATCTGTTCAAGGGATGAATTAAGTTTAGCAGTAGTGTAGAGTGTATTATTATTATTTTTTTGTCTTAAGCCCTGGGCAAACAGGTGCATGACTTGATACAGTATCCATTTACAAATACTAAGTCATCACCATAAAATAGGTATCTTTATAAACGTCTGCTATGAAATATTTACAGATGATAAACCGAGGCCGAGTGGTAAAATGACTTGCCCAAGATGACACAAGTATGTGACAGCTTATAGAACTACGGTATCCTGATTTTTAGTCCTCTCCCATCCACCAGTCTTGACAGCTAGGCCACTTTCCTTTCTTTGCACTTGGGAAAGATTTAAAGGCTTCGTCACAAACCCACACTTCCTTTCTCTGTCCCTGCAGAAGATTCTGGCAGTGATGAAGACTTCCTCGTGGAAGATGATGATGATAGTGATTATGGCAGTTCAAAAAAGAACAAAAAAAAGGTGGCCAAGAAATCCAAGCCAGAGAGGAAAGAAAAGAAAATGCCTAAGCCCAGGCTAAAGGCTACAGGTGAGCTTACTGGATGGGAAGCCACTTGCTTCAAAAAATGAGTATTTTTGCAGCTGTAAGGATCAGCTAGAAAGGCTGTGTCTGAGTGTGCGTATGTGTCACTCTTTCCTAACTGTTCATCTGCTTAAAGGAACATTAGTCCGATGATTTTCATCATTGCTTTTTTGGAGATTAATAAAGCATCATTGGATTTTTAAGATACTTTAAAATTAACCAACAGCCTTGTGAAGTAGATAGAATTAAATCAGTTTTAATGATAGGGAAATTGAGAGATGAAAAAAATCATCCCAACATTGCAACTGGCATGAGAACTCCTGAGTTCTTAGCTTCCAATCCTTAGCTTCCCAGACCACTTGTCCTGTGGTGACTTAAAGTAGTTGACACTTGGGCCTAATAACCTCGAATAACTGCTCTATTTATTTCAATATGCAGACCTCTGGATGTTGGCATAGCTATATAGGAGTGCACAGATATTCAAATTACTGAATGCATTTTTATTCCACTTCTCTAGCTGACCGTGAGCATGAGAAATTTTGCCCTAAAGGAAGCTTTTCAACAAATGAAAATGCCTGGAAATTGGAGTCTATGATGAAAGTGCCTTTGCAACCATAAACTATAGCATTAATACTACATCCTTACTGCACCTATGTTTTTCACAGCTACAGTACTTGTTGCAGAATTGTGCTTCAGAATTGCTTTTTTCTTTTCTTTTTAAGAAAGCTGCATGTTTTGAACTTTTCTCCACAACCATGAAAGTTACAAAAGAGATTTGGTTCATAATGTAGTGTTGGCTGCTGGGAGCTTGGAATACCAGCAGTGGGATTTGAACTGTCTTGGTTTTTTTGGGAGGGGATGCCCATGACCTCCATTGTTCTGTAGAAGTGAGCTTGTCACTCTTTCCGAGATGCTGTGGAATTCAGTTTTTGTGCTGCAGGTAGCTGCTTTACTTTGATGCCACAGTGCTGCCATCCAGCAGCTCATTAAGTCTTGCAATTAAATGGTTTTTAATTGTCTTTTAGAAACACTTTTACCTTGAGTTCAGACTCTTAAATAATCTTGCATAAGAGTAAAATAGATCTAAACAGGACATCAGGCATCTGTTTTTACACTTTATTTTCCTCTGAATGCCTACAAACATTCAGATGGATCCATAATAAAATAGTAGCCAGGTCCTAACGTAATTCTTTCCACTTAGGGTAAGCTTCAGAAGACAGGCCTCACAGAATGCCATTGACTATAAGTAGATTGGCATTCCTTTGCACCAAAGACAGCTCAAGGTGATGGACCCAAAGTAAAATTAGTATCAGAAAATTAAAATAGTCACATTTGTGTTTTTTAGTATAGATAATTCTTCTGTAACCTGTGCTTCACAAATCTTTTTGATAACCTCAGCTATGAAAGTGAGGACACCCTTACTTCATAGTGTGGGTAACATTGGGACTACAATGAGTGAAGTCCCTTAAAATGAGGGACAAGACTGCAGAAGCTTGCTCTCTGTTAATGAAACAGATTTGTGATATTGACAAGCCTAGTATGAAGGCTAGCTCTGAGCTAAAACACTATAATTGCATGACTTTTGATATGTGATAGGCTTTCCTCAAAGAGTTCGTGATGACTTCAACCAATAAATTGGAGTTTCATCTGATTGAAAATGAAAAGATGGAGTTTTTACTGTATGTGCCAAATTCAAAACCTCTCCTACTGATTTGTCTATTCCTGACTATCTCCTGTCAGCTTATTTGAAAGTAAATGAGAATTATGGATTTTAATTTTCAATTGCTTTCCTGCTCTGCTGATTTCTCGTTGCTCAAGTCACTGTTACTTTGGATATTGCATCATTATCCACATTAACAGTTTATTGCTCCAAGAGCGTTAATGCAGGACTCCTCTTTGCAAGTATCATCTTACAAAAAATAGCCTGCATTTGGTTTGGAGAACACATTTTCCAGGTAGAGGTTGTTTGTGTAAAGCTGTGTGAATTCTCTTTATTTATGTAACTGTTGCTGATGATCTGAAACTGGTGCTTTGCTTTCCTTAGTGACACCCAGTCCGGTGAAAGGCAAAGGGAAGGCAGGCCGCCCCACAGCTTCAAAGGCATCAAAAGAGAAGACCCCATCTCCCAAAGAAGAAGATGAGGAGCCTGAGAGCCCCCCAGAAAAGAAAAAAAAATCAGCCAGTCCTCCACCAGAGAAATCGGGGGATGAAGGGTCTGAAGATGAAGCCGCCTCTGGTGAAGATTAAATGGCAGTTTGGGGAGATTGTTTTTTTTTTGTTTTGTTTTTGTTTTTTAAATAAGAGGAAAAGAAAACATACTTAGGGGTAGAACACGGTTTTGGCTGTGGCTTGACTCATGGGCTTTGAATGCTGTCTTTGCTGTCAACTGTTTAATATAGTATCCTTTTTTTAAAAAGAAAAAACCCTTATACAGTAATGTCTTTTGAAGTCACTATTCTTTATTGGCCATTCCGTTCTTGTCCCCCACCAAATCTGAAAGCCATTTAAAACCCAACGGATTGCTTACTAAAAATATATATTTTTCAAGGGATGTTGCAGTTGTGAAGCAATAGCATATGAGGATGATACTTACTTACAAATCATCAAGTAGCATAGATTTCCCAAAGTTTTTGTTCCTTATTGGAACACACAACAAATTCACTTTTCATGATGTGGTTGCAGTTGACATAAATTCATTCCCTCGGGGGGGGGGGGGGAAAAGAGGTTAATGAATTCTAAATAAGATCTTTATTACCCATATTTGAGCTTGTTGGGTTCATTCAGCTGTTTTTAATAGGCAAAATTCAAGAGACTTAATAGTCCACCTTAGTGTTTTATCCTTTAGAAAGGACTTATCCAATAAGGACATGATGCCCTTTGTCTCTGACTGGGTAGAATTGGATTCTGCTCTTGGCAAAGTGCATTCACTAGGCTTCAAACCTGCAACCCACCAGCTGCTCAGACCCATTACTCCTGTCACTTTTCACGGTTGGATATAGTTAGGCAGAGCATGGGGGAGAGTTATAAAACAAAATGTTAAAGCCTGGTTTTCTTATGGTGGTATGGGAGGTATTTTTAAGTGATTTTAAGCAAAAAATTAACTTAATCTCAAACTAAACTCTAGTTACAATGAAGAGGGGGTGGCCTTTCTATAAATGTGAAGCAATGGATTCTTGTAATGCCAGTCTCAGATCCCATGAGTCATGCTTAAGTGTTTCTCTCCTCTCTTTCCGTCTGTCCTCAGAAAGGCTGTGTAGTCATACCTCTCAACCCTCTCCAGCTGTAGTGTTTGGATGGCAGACTCTCACCAGTATAGAACATAACTTTACCCCACCATCACTTCTATTTCTTCTCTCTCCTCCTTCCTGCAGCATGGGAGTGCTCTTCATGCTGATCCCACACACCCCTATATCTGCACCTAATGAGTCAGCATTCTGCTACTGAAGCCAAAACACTGGCTGAGTAGGAATTGGAGCACGAATAGGATAAAACTGGAAGGAACAGTGTTGATGGCAGTGTAGCAGGACTGTGATGTATAACAAAAGCAGGTTGTCCCACCAAATTCAAGACACTTGATGTCTGTGCAGTGGCATCTTAATGTGCTTTTATCAAAGCAGCCATATCTCCTTTAACCCTTGGGAATGAAAGTACACAGGATTTTTCCTTGAAACTTTGATACAGGGACTGAAGTATTTGTTGGTGGAAATATAAAAACTGGACTTGACATCTTTTTAACCTTTTATGTTTTCTATATATCTTGAACGTTCTCTCCTGGCTGGCAAGCTTGACAGTCATAATCTTTTCAGTCAATTATATTTGTTCTTAAACCAGCCTCTTCAAGGTAGCAAGATAGCTAGAGAGTTGGATTTCTGGTCTTGTACTGTTGGATTTTTAAGGCTGTTGGATTTTTTTTGGAAAGCTTTCAGATGGGATGCACTACTATGATCTGGGATGAGACCTTGCAGAATATCCCATGGAGTCTAAAGCCACTGAGCTAAATGTGGTGCTAAACACACAGAATGAAATGTTGATAGCAACGAAGTTATTGTCTTATCTGATTCATGGCTGTAAACTTCATTTGGAGGCTATACTTTACCTTGGCATATACATCTTAAGTTCTCTAACTCTCAACTAGGAGACTAACAATGCCATTATAATAAAGGCTATCAGTGTTTCCATGTAAATCTCTATCTTTAGGGGTTTAACTTTGCAGTACAACTTCAGGCTGAGCTGTGACCTGACTGTCTTGAGCAAGAAGTGAATGTATAACTTTCCCATCCAAATATTAGGAGAGCAAAAAGTCTCTTGCAATCCTTAAGTTAAACTTTTTGGATCATAGTCCTATAATTCTTTAGTAATACAAAAAAAAAAAAATTAAATGGCCAACTTCCTAATGGTCAGCTGTGTGGACACTGTTAATGTAAATTCACTCTTCTGGTAACATGCTCTTCCATGAGTGTCTTTCTGGTCCATGCAGATGGTCCCTCTCTATACAAAGTACAAGTATACACACTTAAGCCTTTCTTGTGTATTGGGTTGTTAGTTTGCACTTGTTTATTTTTAAGTGTGTTAGATTTACCTAAGAGTAGAATGCCCCCAGTAGTAGATCTGGTCAATCAGCTAAATGTATTTTTAATTGTCTAAGTACACTTCGCCCCTAGACCAGATTTGTTCTGAAGGGTTTTGTAGTTTCCATTAAAGCATTTTTTCCCTTTTAAACAAGTTAAACTAATGTCCAGGCTGTGATACATACTTGGAACCTGGAAATTCAATGTTCAGACTTGACCTATGTTATGAACTCAAGTCTTTGGACTATGGATTCTCTCATACCTGCCAACTATGGCTCTGAGTCTTTGTAAAATTATTGTTCTGCTTGTGTATTCATGACTAGTGGCTGACATGACAGGATGGTAGGATTCTTAATTGTGAATCTATCACAATCTGAACACTATGTAAAAGCTACATTTTTGTTTGGATTTTTGTAACTATTTCTCTGTAGGCTAGTGTTTTGGTAGTACATGCAAACACTAAATCCTAGTGGTCTAGATCCACTTGTTTCCAGGTTACCCTCTCAGTTTGGAAATAGAGCAGCTCATTTTTCCTGCAGGTTGAAGAAAATTGTGAAGACCAAGTTCTTGGTATTTTTAAGACCAAGCATTTCTGATTAGAATTAACGAACGTTTTTTAAAAAAAATGTGTTCAAGCATTTTAATTCCATGAAGGAAAGTAATAGGGTGCCTCTTTTTAGGGGGAAGATAGGACTGGGTTCCTATTTGAAGGCAACTATTTCTGCTCTTTTCTGTGAGAAGGCTTTAAAAACAATGAACAAAACAGATTGTGGCTTCTGCCTTCCTCTCCCTTCCTCCCCACGCCTCCCATCTCCCCAGATCAGTAAAGAGTTAAGTACCTGGGATAGATTCTGATCTGTTACCTAGGTGTACCTTTGGAGCACCTCTACTGAAGTGAATGGGTTTCTTCCAAAGTTACACTAATCTACCACCTGTCCTGGTTTCCACCCTAAAATGGCAGCTCATCCATTAACTTCCATCAGAGCTTTCTGCTTCGGGATCCCACTACAACGTTTGAGTTTGCATTTGTATACAAACAAGCCATTAAGTGTGGCCAGCAAAGGTTTACAAGCAAGATTTATTTCATACTAAATCCTACTACCAAACAAATATGGCTGTACTGAATTTGTTTAAATCCATAAGACAAATTCAACACGAGTGTCGAAATTCCCTTCAATAGAGGATTTTTCTTTTTACAAGCTAAAATTAGATGGGGTTAGGGTTTGGAGTGGAGTGGGTGTGAGAGCAGGATTTAGATATAGGAGCAGTTGGGGAAGCTTTTAATCATTTCAGTGTTCAAACTATCATGTTAAAGCAGAGAAGTATGTGGGGGAGAAGAAATGGTGTGCTTCCTTGAGTATCTGTACTGCTGTCCTGGAGTGAATGGAAGGGTGGGTAGGTAATTTGTTCTAAGCAGGCTCAGTTTCTGCATCACCCTGTGGCCGCATCAGAAAGGGAAGAACTGTTTGTACAGGGGGCAGGAGCAGAAGAGAGATTTAACTTTTCAACGGCTGTTAACCCGCATGTACACTGAACAGTTCAGCTGAGGAGCCTGGGTTGGGGAGAAACTAACATGCTAGAAGCATTTGAGCTGTAGAAATTGGTGCTTTGCTTTATGTAATTTCTCTGTGGAAGGTTTATTTTTATAACAAATCATACTGGTGAACATGGTTTTTAAAAAACACAAATTTAATCCCTGACTTCATCTATTTAAAAACTTCTCAGGACATTAATGACACTGATACTGTCCTTGGAAAGCACCTTCCAAAATCTACCATGTCCTACTTTTAGATTTCCCACCTCAGTCGATGACTGGAATTTGAATGTCCTTTTTCATTAAAATCTTTATGAAAACATAAATGTTTCTCTTCCTAAGTCTAGTCAAGTTCTCCCTATTTGCTGACTCTATGTATCAACCACTAGTGGAAACATCTATGTAAGCTGCCTGCCCCATACAACTGCAGGGAAATGAATGGTTCCATCAGTCTGAGCATGCTCGGTGTGACTGCAAGACACCATGGTGCATAATGCTTTGTATGTCAGGGGCAAGGGTTACATATATATTGGGAAGGGCAGGGAGTGGATCAAGAAATACTCAGTCAACATAAGCCACACCAGTGTGTGTGAAAAGCCCCTGAAGTATTTTTTGTGTGTGTGCGCGCACTCATGGGAGTGTCTGATAACTTTATCCCTCTGTGTTCTGGAAATATGTGAATTTTACTTTTTCCTGCAGAAGCAATTGTTACAAAAATTGTAAATAAGAGCTACATAATTTTTTTTTCCCCATGAACCTGTCACAGCAGACCCTAAATAACTACCCTGAAACAAAGGGTGAAGAGACTCCAGGTGGGGCGTTGGGCCCTTTAACATCAACAAGGCATCACTCAGTAGTATGCAATGAATATTTTTCTTGAGTATTCACAACCCTGTTGGGCTTTTTGTTAAAATAAACCCCCATCAAGTTCTGCACCTTTTCCCCCATTAGTGGCCAGAAAAAGGAGGGTGTGTGTACAAATAAAGGACTTCCTACTGGTCCATGACCTGAGTGTTGCTAAACATGGCTCTGTCATCACTGGGCATAAAAACCCCATAAGGGTTGGCAGTCCTTGCAATACCTTGACAATATGAGATCTGCAGCATGGTACTAGGAGTTAAGTTTGAATGTAACCTTAATGCTTTATTTAAAAAAAAAATTAAGGGGTTGAAGTGAACATGACTTCGTTGACCATGTTCGTGAAATATAGATGCAACTGCATTGGTAGAATTGTGTGATGGTCTTTTGTGCTACTTAATTTTACATATTCCAGTCTCTGTATGTACCTGCAAAGAAGAAAAAAAGTAACAAAACCCTGCTTTGCTTTTATTGAGGGGTTCCCAGGACTGCGTACCTGCTCGCAAGCTCTGTTTTAAGTATGTGTATCCTTCGCTTGTATTTTGTATTAAAAAAAAAAAAAGAAAAGAAAGAAAAAGAAAAGAACCCTTTATCGTTCAGCATGTTGGAATTGTGTCCCCTCTTATTTTTCTCTTTTTGGAATATATTAAGCAACTTATTCTTCTGTATCTTTTATTTTCTTTTGTAAACTTTTTGGTTTTGTTTAAAAATGGCTTTATAAAAGGGCTTTTATAACCCATAAATATGCCTTGTGTAATTTTTCTGCTATTCTAAGGCAGTAGCTATTGTTTGTTTTCCAGTGTATAGTAGCTATTCTATACTTGCTTTGTTTTGTGACCAGTAGTGATGTCTGAAACACTCAACCTATTTGCAAGATTTGTGCCTTTTCATCTGCAGAGGCTAGTTGGTCCTTTGGCCAGAGCAGTTTTGCTGTTTCACTACCTGCGAGTCTGGGCAGTGATTGAAAGAATCTAATTCCCTTCCTGCCCTTGAGTAGAGCTCAGATACCCTGCTCCCACACAGCTATTCCTTTATGAGATGAGGTGGTGGGTTTAAGGATTAGAAATGTGTTTTGAAAATTTAGTGGAAATCAATGAAGAGGACAGACACCTTATTACATGTCTTTGGGCTTCCTGCAGCAATCCCTAGCCTTTCCTGGCTGTCCTGATATTTCCTACCAGTAGCACTACATACTGTCATACATTAATTCTTCAGCTGTGGTTGTCAGATGAGGGAACCTAGCCGAATTTAGGCAGCATGTGCACTTTGTGGTAACGGTTCGAATTAAGGTAAGCATGTGACAAAATATGTTCAGTATTTCTAGGTGTGTTGCCGCCTACCTTACAGGATGTCTAAGTACAGATATTACACACAGGCTAAAGAAATTCTGTCCAATGTCCTACAAGAAATTACGTTTAGTCTCTAACTATTAGAAAGTTTAAAGCCAAAAAAGTTGACCAGTCTTATTTTGAGCCTCTTAAGCTTAGTCTACTACTTTTTAGACATTCCTGGTACTGTAGTCACTCTGTCAAATTCTAAAAAGTTGCTATGAGGAGGCAAGGTGACCTTGCAACACTTGCAGTGCAAATATTCCTTTCATGCAGCAGAGGGCGTAGCTTGACCTCATCACAAATTTTTTCCCCTCCCTCCTAGTACAAATAGCTTGACTGTTGTGTGTTTCACAATATATTGTATTGCAATAAGCTTTTTTTTTTCAGTTTCTCTGTGATGAGTTGGCAGTTGCTCTAGCACTTTTTTACAAGCCCTATTTCAAACAAGTGAAAACTGGAAATACTGAACTCTCGATCATCAGTTTGTTAAACCTGCAGCAAGTTGCTGTTGCAATCAGGTATGTCCGTCCTCATGCTTCCCCTCTGGGCTTAGGACCAACTTTTCCCCCATAAGTGTCTTGCAAAATTGTATCAGGGCCACAATGTATGTCTAAGCGCATGCACGCATCGTTATTCAGCAAAGCACTTGAGTACATCCATGTTTTGCTGAATGGTGACCTTTATATGGGGGGGGTCTTACACCTCCCGTGAAATACCTCTTACTAGCTATGGTCAGACTGGACTAGACTAACCAAATCAGTGGCTTGAGCTGTTATGCAAGTTATGTTTCAAATTGCAGTGTATATGGCATTTCCTGTATATATCTGCTTTCAAACACTGCTGTTGCTTGTGCATTATTGTATCTCTGTATTAATGGAACTTTAATTCCCATTGATGGCGGTAAAAGAGGATCTGGCTGTTAAGTTACTCTGTGTTCTGAATTATCCTTCCTACTGGGCAGTACAATATGTAAGCACATTGCATAGCTATGTATTTGGCTTCCAGATAATACTGAAGAGTGCTCAATAAGTTTCCAACTGAAATCTGATCAGCTCTCTTCCCTGCTAAATGCCCCCCAATTTCCTGCCCCTTGACAGGTATACTAACTCATTGCTGATTTTTTTTACTTGTTGCATAGGGAAGCTCTTGAAATTGGTCCCTTTTTGAACATTGCTGTGGCTATAGTATTATAATCCTTCAACATTGTGAAACTGCTTCAGTTAGAGGATAGGAGGCCAGTAGCATGTTTCAGCATTATTTATTTATTTTTATTTTATTTTATTTTTTGGCCTGGCGGCAAATACCATCTTCAGTGACACAAAGTATCAATATGTGAAGCAGGAGCTTTCTAACCAGATTATTTTCAAGTAGTGCTTTAGATGCAGGATTCCCCTCCGACAATGCCCTTTTCTAACAAGGTTGTTGGGATCTCTTTTGCAGCATTAGGGTCTCATCTTGGAAAGTTTTTTCCAATCATTTGAGCCCTGCGATGTGTACATACAGCTGTGTGGAACGATAAATCAGGAGTCTTGCATCCAGTTGAAACTACAGGACATTTTTTAGTTCAGCACAATGTAAATACCTGCAACAAACGCTTTATTCATGCACAAAGCATCACATCTAATTGTGGTTCGGGACCTGTGTGTTAAGGCTTTCAGTCTTCCTCCCCTCTATTGAATCTTCAGTTATAACACGGGCTGCACATCTTCCTTCTTGAAGTACTATTACATCCAGATTAAGTACAGTACCATTAGTGAAGGGCGTGGGGCGAGGGGAGCGATATTCAAGTCAAATAAGTTCTTTCAGGAGTTGTCATGGCTGTAGTGCCTGCTGTCTCTGGATGAACAGATCCCCAGCACAGAATGTGACAACGGGACTGACCAGTGTGAGGTGCATATCCTGTAATGAGAGTCTGTCTTATGAGCAGCCCAGTTCAAACCTTTCACAGTATATGAAAGGTTGGTAAAAATTAGTGAGTTAGAGGCCCCTTTCCATTACAGTGAAGAATACCGATTCCCTTAGTAAGGCAGTAGTGATAGCTGTTTCAGGGTCTTTGATAAGCTATATGATTTTTTGATACAGGGCACAACGCAGAGAACAGTTTCAAACCCCATCTTTCTGTTCTTAGTGTAGCATCTAGCTGGGCTGAGCCTGTCTTTTTATCCTTTGAATTGGAGAGCTGGGAGTGCTGCAGAAAGTGAGATGTCTGAGCAGACCAGCATCTCTTGGTGGCTAATTTCCTAGGTATGGTTTTCATGTGACACATGGCAAAAATAACGACACTGAATCCTATTTCACTAAAGCCTGGAGGCCATGTGGCATGCAGTCAAGGTGAATCAAGCATAGAAAGACGGTAGTAGAGATACCTGGAGCCCCCTGTAATATGGGGAAAGACTGCCCTAGGGAATATGGAATAAAGAGATATGCTTCTGGAAAAGGTATGTATCTCCTATATGCCTCACACATTAAATAAGAGCACTAAATATAAAAAACCTGAGAGATGATCTGAGAATGTTTCTCATTAGCTTGGTAATAACATCGTGGGCTAATAAACATTTCTGACTGGAGTTTATGTAGATCAGGAAATGCTAGACCTTTGTTTTTCTTTCTATAGACCTAGGTCATTATACCAATTCTGTTATGCCTCACGGTTAGGCATTGGACCCGTCTCCACTATGAACACCAGTAGCTAGCTTTAGAATGAAAGAGATCAATAAACTACACCCCTTTAAACTCACCAATGAATAAACTCTAGGTCAAGTTCTGCACTTGACTTAAACTCTTGCAGTTCCCACTAACTTCACTTTGGTCATCTCCACAGGGTTTTTGATGAACAATGAGGATGTCCTGGAATAAAGTATAGATCCAATTCTGTACAAATTTTGCAAAGGGTTTTTATTGGCATTTAATTTACGTTCCATAGTTATAAATTGTGCTTTAGTCCCCAGTTTGGCTTAAATTCATTTCCAAGTGTCTCTCACACAGGAGGCTGGTATTTTATTTTAATAATCACTTTGTCTTTCATGTTGAATAAAATCATTTATGTTCTGATAGATAAGATGCTGTTCCTAACAGGAAATTGATTGCTGTTGTCACACTATCTCTGTCCTGTAAGCAGTTCTAACTAGATCTTCAGCCTTAGTGGGAGTTTTTAGTTTGCATTATCAATTAATGGTTTCTCGGCACTGGGTTCTGTTAACTTTGTACACTCCAAACATTTTCCCTTTCAAACATTTTTGATGAATGGGAGAGTTTAGGGTCATGAGAACAGTCCTGTCCCCCTTTTCTGAGACTAAGTTAATACTGATGATAATACTTTGCTCTTTCTGCTGACTTTCAGCCAATAGTCTCCGTGTTTTAGAGCAAGATCATTTAAACTTTTCCTTGTTCCTTCAAAATTAAGGGTGTGGCTTTTTTGTTTGTTTTTACCTGTAGTTTACTGATGGCAAAACTGAGACAAAAGTTGAAGTAGCCAAAATTACATAGCAAATTAAGTGGTCCATCCAGGCAGGTTGGCTCCACTCTGATCACTATACATTATTGTATTTTGCTTTTTTTTTTTTTTTATTTCCCCCTGAAGGTAGCTCAGGCTTGGCCTGACATGAGTAATGGGTTATTAATCCCTGCTGGCAGACAATTCTAAATGTTCATAAAATCTGTATTGAGCTGTATTAACAAAAGGATAACAGCCCTCACTGATTTGACTGCTTTAATTTAGTTACAGACATTATCTTGAATTCTGAATTTGCATGTAAACTAGAGTAGTTGACAGGGGCTTAGGCTTCACCTTAGCTCAACATTTTCTTTAGCTTTTAATAGAAGCAAGAGGTGCTCTAAATTTTATTCCCTACCGTGCTGCAGACTTTCTTCCCTCGTGTGGGCTAGTTAGTTACGCTCTGCGTGTTTCACTTTCCCCATCTGTTAAAAATACTGGACAAACCATTAAAGAATATATGCTAGGGAACAATCGCTCACTAATTGGGGTAGCAGACCTAGTTGACTTTTTCCAGCATTGAGACTTGTGCATTGTCAATCGATAGGTTTCCCTATAATACTCCAAATTATGAACAGCTGAGTCCATTTCTCAATGAGACTTCTGCTCCTTGTACAATTCTCACTATTCCTATTTATATTCTGTTGAGTGCTGTTGTGGAAACTACTCTGATCCCATTCTGACAGTGCCCGTTCATCAACGGAGCACTCATGCTGTCAGACAGAGGGAAATGTCTAGGATAGCCGCTCAGGGGTTTCCATTGATGTGAGCTTCATCCCGAGTCTCGGGTCCCTTTTTTCCCCCCCTAGATAAACAAGTGCTTTGCTGAACATCAGTGAACCTGTACTAGGTTCCTGAGCTACTGGGGCTGAAACTGAAAGATCGGTAACAATAATATTTAGTAGAATTTATCATTAAACAGTTTTTATTAAATATTGGCCCATTCCTCCCTTGGGTGTCAGCTGATGGAGCTGAGCACGAGATGAATATTTCTCCATTATATAGATAATCATCGCAGCTCCCCTGTGAGGCAGATCAGGAGTATTAGAGTAGATAGGAATCAGTGGCACAGCTGGGCTTAGACTACCAGAGTTCCTGGCTCCTAGAAGTGTACAGAACTCACCTTTCCCTGGAAGGATGGGTGAGGAAATAGGGGTGGAAAGGACAGGGGGGAAGAGACAGAGAGAGAGAGAAAAAAGATGGAGGCCAATAGGGTGGAGTTAAATAAGATCTGTTGTAGGTACATGACCACTCTGGGCCAATCCAGTCTTGGTGGGCTGCAGGTGCAGAACACAGCCTCCTCCCATGTGTTTCTTGGCCTTCTCCCCGTGTTTGCCACATATTCCATTTTCCTTCATTTACAGGGCAGCATCCTTATTCTGACCCTCCTGTAGTATCAGATCAGTAAACCTCTAAAAACTATTCTGCTCGGTGCAGCATGATGGTTTTCACCATCTTTGCTAGGAGCCAAAAAGCTTCTATGTCGTCAGGCAAGGATTCTGCATATCACAGCTGCCTTCAGCCAGCGCTTTGTGAATGAACGTAGCTGGGGCGCCTTCCTTCTGTGATCACTTCCTGCTTCCATGGTGTAAATCTTTCAGAATAAACACTGGGAAATATTTGCACAGTGTTCTATAAACAAGGGACATGGTGTTTACCTGCAGCAAATATCTTCTTATCAAGCCATCAAATTCTTTTAGAATAGTAGAGGTGGGAAAGAGGAGGGAATTTAAAATATATATATCTGAGTCTAGATCAACTGGTTTGACTACACGTTTCTCCTGCAGAAAAATGACCAAGGTGGCATTATTCTGTAAATATTTCCTTGTTGAGTCAATGTTCCAAGTTTCCAGCTTCATCAAGTAATCCTTGATTCTTGGCTGGCTTCTTGTCTTTGCTGCTCCTGCCACCCCTGCAGCTGGGTTGCTGGAGTGAGTCCCCATGGAAAAGTCTCCTTGAAATCCTGGCTCCAACAATCGTCATGTCAGATTGTTTATATGCAACACAGCACTTTATCCCCCGGCCCATAGGATGTGTTTACCTGTTTGATCTTAATAGAAGCAATAACAAAAATCATTCAGATTGGGGGATTGGGCATTGTTCAGGTTTGCAGACAGTGTTGTGAACATCTCAGGGGTGCACAGGTGCCCAAGTCTGTGTGTATGGATGTGGCACGCTGTACGTGTGTGTGGATATGTCTAGTGCTGCCATGCTGGTGAATGTTGGGGTCTTGCAGGTCAGTTTCCCATTGGAAAGATTAAGGCAGAGAGCAAACTCCCTTGCTTTTTGCAACAGCTTTTCCGTACAGAATTGTCACAAAGCTAACAACCACACAGCACGTCTCCAGAGACTGAACAATGCTCATGTGCTAAGAAAGGGAACTTAGAAAGGCTTTTCTATGCATGCCTGCAGTGGCACACCAATACTCAGTGCACACTAGGGAGTTTCTAGAGCACAGCAGCAGGGTCTACGGGAGCTAGTTGGTGCACATCCAAGTTGACAACCCACTGTTGCACATTGCCACACTATAGAGACAGGCCTGAAGACCACGTGTAACTATAGCCCCTGGGAACTTCTGCCATAACAGTATTTATGTATTAAGGCTAGCTATGTGGCTGTAGATATGTGCGGGTGCATGAATGTCTGCATACTCATGAACATACATGAGTCTGCATACGCCTGTGCTTATGGATACTCTGCATGTTCAAATGCACATGGTATAAGGCTTCTCACCCGCATGTTTCCAGGCAGCTGTAAAGAGCAGGGGGTGGAATTAACGTGTACTGGGATCCAGCAAAAGCAAGGACAAAGTGATGCCTTTCATTCAACCCAGGAAGGGCTTTCCATTGTTAAAGTAACTAAAACAGCACTAAGCGAAAACCAGGCTTAAACCTCCTGCAAGGTGAGAGCTTTGTTGTGGATTTCTTTGCTCTGGTGTCAGTACAGTTGTGACTATATCCAGGCTCCAGCCTGGTTTCTCAGACCAGTGGCGCTAGCATGGGTTCCACTGTAGGATGGAGGAGGCCTTTGTGGTGTTTTTCATTCAAAGCAAATGTCACTCTCTCCCTGCAGCCCCCCTTTGTGTGGTCTCTGTCTGCTGAACTTGGTCGTCTTCCGCTACCACTGCGAAGAGCAGTCAATAAGCTGTGGGGTGCAGTCTATGCCATGGCTCTGCAGTCATCCAGCTCCATAGCCATTCTGTTCCCTGTCACGGCTCCCGCTGTGCACAGCTGCTGTGGGAGAACATTGTCTGCTCAGGAGGCAGGGCTGCCCAATACAAACTGTAACGTGGGACTGGCCTGAGGCCCATACTCGGGCAAAGCAACCCGAGGTCTCTCTGACCCAGTCGCTGCAGTCCCACAGGGCTTCCTCCTGTTCCTCCTCCCAGGAAACGGAGCTGTAAGCATCCGCAGCAACAAGATGCCTGTTTTCCTACCCCAGCATACTGCAGGGGATGGTTGGGGAAGGGAAGCTGCTGCGCAGGGAGGGGTGCACAGCCAGGGGGCTTTACAAAGCTCTTTTCTAAAGAGCTAAGGACCTGGGTTCTCTTCCTGCCTCTCCCCGTGTGCTCATGTGCCATCTGATTGTGAAAAGAGGGTGAGAGGAGAGGGGTGATCCCTGCCTCCCTTTTTAGGGTGAAGTCCTACGAAGCCCTGCTCAAGGGTAAAGGACTTAACGTGCACACAAAAATCAGCTGCCCTCCGTGGAAGAGGTCAGCCTGGAGTATTTGCCTTCGAGCCCAGTGCATGCTCCTCTAAGCCAAAGGGTAGGTGGAGAGTGATGCTGTTTCTCTTATCCAGGGAAGCAGAGAGGGGGAATCTAAGGCACTTGAGATGGCTGGAGATAGGGTTGCTTTTTCCCCAGCAGGCAGGCTGGCTGTCAGCCTGTTTAGTAAAAAAAATATTTTAGTCAGCCCTGGGTTGTCAGAGGGTCATTGACCAAGAGGCTAAGTAGTATGTTCTTAAGCTGGATTGATCTATATGCCCGAGTCTTCCCTACCAAAAGCTTGGCCACGTGTTCTTTCTTGGCTTTTGTTTAATTAAGTCTCCCTGAAATTAACTGCTGCAGCAGCATGTCCCAGTGCTCTCCTTTGGTGTGCCCCTGCCCCCCTTTTGAATTCAGCTTCCAAACTGTGTCTGATTAAAATAAAATATGGCATATTCACATCCTGGAAGGCTCTTGAGGCGATGAGGAAAAACCTCCTCCCAGGCTCCTCATGGGCTGAAGCTGTGTAGTGAGGGTAGAATGGATTCAGTGTAAGGCTGGTGATGAGGGATCCATGTTCTATTCCTGCCACTGCCTCTTTGGGTGATCTTGGATAAGCCACTTCCCTGCTCTGTGCCTCAGTTTCCCCACATGGAAAGGAGGGGATGATAATAGTTACTGTGAGATCTGTGGGCACCAAGAATTAAGTATGTTTAATTGGCCAATCGGGAGGCCTCAACCTCTTCCCTACCAAGTCCTCCACATCCATCACCTGCCTATCCAGCATCCCAGAATCCTTTGAGGTAGTACTTGTCATTAAAGTCATCCCAGGATATTGACTGGATGGCTCTCTGGGTACATCAACTGCAAGTGGAGCAAACATGCTTCAGGGATGGGATGGGAGCTGACAGCTTGCTGGGTGTCTGAGGCAGAAGAGAGAGCAGTTCCCTGCCTTTGGCTCTGCAGGGCTAAGTGGGGGAAAAGTGAGCGGCTGTGACTTGCAGGGAGCACATGCACAGGTGCCAGCAGAGCTATTTCCCCATCTCTTTTTATGTCTAAACCCACAGTAATCAAACCGGGCTATTAAATCATAAAGCAGAGCGCCACCACCTGCACCACAGCGAGCTGGAAATCCTGCCCCAACCGCTCTGGCTGTTCCACCGGGTAAGGGAGAGGCTTGATTGTTTGTTTGTCACCCAGATGGTGCAGAAGTAAAATAACCTAGGGGAAGGTGGGGCCAATACAGCCCCTGCATGGAGCCAGTGTCAGGAGAAATCCCAACGTGATGCAGCAGCATGGGATGGAGCGTGCTTCCTGTGGCTTTCAGACGCCAGTTGCTTAGGAACCCTTCAGCGCGGTACATCAGTCAGGTCACAGGCAGTCAGGGCGGCACACCTGTGTCACAGTGGTGTAAATGTGGAAGAGGAGGAGCGAAGACTGGGGGACAGAAACGTCATCAGAAGGAGCTCAGGCAAAGCAGCCGTGTCCCCAATCGACAGGCTCTGCTTCGGCTTCTCCAGCTGCAGCCTGACCCGTCTAGCAAAGTCTGCGTGTTTCACCATTAGTCTGGTTACAGGTCAGTCCTGGCCATGATACAGCAGGACTTATTTCCCACAGCGGGGAGGCCTGGTGGAATGGCTGCCAAGGCTGTCTTAGACCAAGTATGCACCCAGAATGGCCCAGAGGCTCCCTGCCCCATGTGTGTGTGTGTGTGTGGGGGGGTCTTCATTGGGCTGGGAAGTGGTAATGGAGTGATGTGATTTAGTGTAAAGCGGGGGGAAAGGAGGGGAGCGGGTGTTATTGGGGTGGGAGGGTTGCCCTAGTGTTAGGATGGGGCAAGGTGACCAAGATACTTGTCCTCACTGCAGTCTCCTTAGCTCAAGTCTGGTTGTCCATGGGGAGCTGAGGGTTAATCAGCTGGCGCGCTCCAGGAAGCCAGGTGTTCGCTATCGATCAGTGTGTGTAATGAGTAGTGACAGGCCAACGGCCAAAGGGCCCGTGTTAAAGTTCAGAGAAGCAACTAAAAACTCAAGAGATGTTTAACCTGCAGAGGCTGCAAAACACCCAGAGAGGCCTGGTACTCTGCTGCATTCATGCAGGGTTGGGGCTTCTCTGTTTACACTGGTGTCAATCCATTGCCTTCCGTGGGGTTAAGTCTCACCAACACTAGTGTAATTAAGAGGAAACTCAGGCTATCTGGAAACCAGAGGCACCCAACAACAATGAAAAGTTACAGCAAGAAAAAGTTAGCAGGAAGGTCATTGCTTTTCCCTTGAAACAGCTCGTGTGTCGGTAGCAATGACGTCTTCCGGCAGGGATTCCTGGTTTGTTGTGGGCAGGGCAAAGGACAGACCAGCTGGGGTACGGTAGACACTGTTCAAACTTCTAGCTGCACCCCTGCCAGGGAAGGCAGGAGCCCAAACATGCTGCCTATGAGACATGATAACTCTAGGAGTGGAAGGAAACAGGTTAAGAATGCAGTCTGGGGAGCAGCTGAGTGAATGCTAAAGTGTTTGTCTCACACTGGGCAAATAGGGTAGATACACCTGAATGTCAAACACCACTTAGTTAAAATAAAACAAGTTTCATGGGAAACTTTTTGCATCCAGTGCTGCAGCCGCAGCCACTGGGCTGCCAACACTGGGAACCTTTCCAGTATTTATAAGGAACGTAATCAGGGGCGTGAGTTTATTTGCTTGGCTGGCAGAGCCCTGGGGTTACAAAAGGACTCAGGGAAAACCTTGAGGAGCAGGAAACGGGATGCAAGCAGTGAGAATGTAGAGGGCTAATCAACCACTCGGGCCTCGGTTGTCACTGCTAAGGGCTGTATGTCAGAGTGGTGAGTGCCCACAGCCAGGGCCAGGTTTTTCAAAAGTGGACAGCTCCTGGGAGACTGGTGGAGAATTTTCAAAAGAGCTCAGCCCTGGGCCTGGTTCAAAATTTTCTATCAAAACTTTTTTGGCCAAAGCATCTGGTTTTCAGCTAAACACAGTTTTTCACAGGAAGTATGTGATTTTTGGCAGAAAATGCCAACTTTTCACCAATTTCCTCCAGTCACTGCCCTAAATACAATACTCATCCCTGCCTCTTGCAGTAGCAGGTCTCCCTCTGTGCTCGTCTGGCAGGCCCTCTCTGATATTATCTTTGCGGCTCATGCCTAACTCTTCCCGTGACTTCACCTCTGTTACATGCTACCACTTGTGCCTAAACCCACTGTCCCTGTTATCTTCAGCAGGAGTCTCCCCTGGCCTACTTCAGATCCCATCTCTTCACACCTCCCCCTCCTCATTAACAATCCCCTCTCCTGAACTAGTCCATTAAGCCTTGCCTAGGAACAAAGTTTGCACCAATTAGCTACATTGGTATAAGCCATGTATGTGGACCGAGTGTCACTCTAAGTGCCCCGTGCATTTCAGAAGGCTGCGCTGGGCTTCTTTCCGTGACCTGTTCATCTCTTTCTTCACATCTGTGCTTGTGAAATGCTGCACAGGGCATCTGCACGCACGGCTGTTGTGTGCACAAATTATATTCTGAGCCCTCCCGGGGTGACACAGTGCTGAAACCTTCCCCTGCTGGAGTGGAGGGGAAGGAAAGCTCATTAGCTCAGAGCACTGTCTGGCTCCCGCACCTCCCACTGAGACAGGACACAAGGATTATTTCCTAAAACAAGCTCACCCCTGTCTCAAGGTTAGGGCAGCAGCAGTGGCAGCTCCAGTCTCCTTTCCCTTTTCCCTCCCAGTGGACGGAAACACTTGGTCTTGAAGAACACTCAGAACAAACCCCAATGGCTCCTCTTCAAGTTTGCTGGCAACTTTCCTCCGCAGCCACCGAGAAAATCCTCTGGAGCCAGCTGCCTCTCACCTCACATCACGTTCATTCTCCAGCATGGACTAGGGAGGCAGTATGGGGCACCAGAGTCTGGACTGGGAATCAGGAGACGTGAGTTGTCGTCCCACCTCTGCCCCTGACCTGTCGTGTGTCTTTGGGCAAGTCACTTCACCTGTGCCCTGAGGGTTGTCTGCTTAGACGGCAAACTCTTTGGAGTGGGGACAGTCTCTCATTGTGTGCGCATGTGCAGCACCCAGAACAGCGGCTAGGTCCTGCTCTCAGGTGTCTACTGAAATACAAATAATAATAGGCTCTGAAGTCCATATCCAGACACTGAAATCAGTAGTTTGATTTTTTTTTCCAAAGATGCTGAGCACTCAACAATTTCTATTATCTTAAAGGGCTATTAATCTGGAAATCTGTCCATTGATCTAGGTGCCTAAGTACTGTATAGTGTTAGCAGCCTTGCTTTAGACTCCCCCATGTCTGAGAATCCTGGCCCCTTGCTTCTTCTCCTAAGAGAAAAATGCATGAGAGAAAAATATATTTCCTGTTTAGGGAGAATGAGAAGATAAGCCCTAAAGTGCAGCTGTTTGCTCTGGCCACCCTCTGTGCAAACAAGTCAGCATACCCCCTGCTCCCTTTGTTAGCTCCGGTTCCTTTTTTTCCTTATAGACGCATTAGACACATTTATACACAATCCATCACCCCTGAGGATCACTTTGAGTTGGCACGAGAGTCTTGGGAATCCAGGGAGCACACAGGACATGGCAGGAGAAAACTTCCTAAACTCTCACATGTCCAGCAAAAATTCCTACCTTAATTCCAGAGAAAACTGCAGTGAGCACTAAATAAATGTGATGTCCCTTTGCAGTCAGCACACTTTCCCTCCAGCAACAACAATGGGGAGTCCTTGTGGCACCTTATTTGGGAATAAGATTATTCACCCCTTCTGTTAACTGCTGGGAATAGGCTACATCCACCCTGTTTGAATTGGCCTCATTAGTACTGATCCCCCACTTGGTAAGGCAACTCCCATCTTTTCCTGTGCTGTGTATTTATACCTGCTACTGTATTGTCCACTCCATTAATCTGATTAAATGGGTTTTAGCCCATGAAAGCTTATGCCCCAAATACATTTTTTAGTCTCTAAGGTGCCACAAAGACTCCTCATTGATTTTGCAGATACAGACTAACACGGCTACCCCTCTGAAACCTTTCTCTCCAGAGGATCTCCAAAGGCATTATAAATAACGGAGCCACCTAACACCTTAGGCAAGGTGTGGAGAGGGGGGGAGCTTATTTTACCACTTTACAGAGAGGCATAGAAGATTGAGGTGATTTGTCTAAGATCATACTGCAGGTCAGTAGCAAGTCTGCAGTAGCACCAGGGGCCAGATTCTAGGCTGCACCTGTAAGGTGACTCAGCACAGAAAGGTGCAGCCCAGGAATGAGACTGGCTTTGCTCCTCCTGGATTCTGAGCTTAAGGCAACTTCCTCACTCCTGCCAGTAGGTTATCCCCATGGAGTAGGTGAGGTCGAGCACCGCAGTCATGCCACCTGCTGCCAGCCTGCCCCTACCAGGGACTGCAAAAGAGGGGTGCCCCGCATGCTAGTGGGTTAGGGGTTTGCCTATAACAGGGTTCAAAAAAGAGCTAGATAAGTTCATGGAGGATGGGCCCATCAATGGCTATTAGCCAGACTGGGCAGGGATGATGTCCCTAGCCTGTGTTTGCCAGAAGCTGGGAATGGGGATGGATCATTTGACGATTCTCTGTTGTTCCTTCCCTCTGGGACACCTGGCATGGGCCACTGTCAGAAGACAAGAATCAGAGAGGTAGCCGTGTTAGTCTGGAAAAGCAGAGGTAACAAAGTCCTGTGGCACCTTAAAGACTAACTATAAAGTTTTGAAGCATAAGCTTTCGTGGGCTAATACCCACTTCGTCGGATGCAAGCAGTCCGAAGACAGGACATTGAGCTAGATGGACCTTTGGTCTGACCCACTCTGGCTGCTCTTAGCTCTCCCAGAGGCCTCTCCATTGCCTTTCCAGCCATCAATGGCATGGACTGGAATCTGGCCCAGGTCTGCTGGCTCACAGTCTCCCAGTTGAAATTTCCCTGACCGTTGCTAAGGAGGCTGAGCTGAATTTATACCCTGAACCAAATTGCCCAGGCTCAGGCAATCTCAATTCTCTGTTCTCTCACTCTGGGTTCTGCTTGCCATGTGAGCTGGTGACACCCGGCCCCGGTCAAGATTTTGGCAGATACAGCAGGCGCAGCATGTACCCTGGTACATGAGATTTGGATAAGACCTGGGCAAATCAGCCACGTGATCTAATCGGGCACAAGCATCTGAAGTGGCAGTTAGTGGCAGTTAGCCCAGCATTTCCCTTTCTTCCTGATAGCTGTAACTCTCGTTAAGTATGTGTTGAACTTAAAGCACATGGCATTGGTGGAACTAATGCTGTACTTAAAGCTACGCTGGATCGGGGAGAGCATGCTCGGTGCCTTGCAAGGATTGAGCCCTGAAACGGTAAAATACAAAATGTTCTTTATATATAAAAGTTTGTAGCTGGGGCACAAGGGTGGGCAGTTTGGCTGGCTCCGGAGATTTGCAGCCTCCAGCCCAGCGACTGAGAGTTTTTACTGTAGGGTGATGGATCAGAGGCCTCTGTGTAATGAATTTGGCAGGTCTCAGCCCAACCCTCTGTGGACAAGCATCAATACCACTCTAACTGCAACGTTGAGGGGCAGCATGGAAGAGGATCTCACGGCCACTGCTCATACTGTAACAGGCATTGTCTTCCAGCACTCTTCACCTGCGTGACAGTCACATTAAAAAAATAGAATCCCACTGGCAACTATAGCCCTGACATTCCTGCTGCATTGTGCTTCCAGTGGACAGCTGCACCTACAATGCACCTGTGCTGCAGCGAGACAAGCGTGGCAGGTGAGGAGGCTGTGCCCCTCTGGTCCATTTACAGCTGAAACTTTCCCAGGCAGACCAGCCCTATCCTAGGTGTCAGTCTGGTGCATTAATATTCTTTATTACGTACACAGTGCTGAGTGCTTTGCTGACAGCTAAAAAGGAGGCGTCCCTGCCTGAAAGAGCTTATCACTGCAAATTGTCAACAAGATGCAGTGGACGATAGCAATGAGCAAAGGGGGTGGGAATAAATGGAGAGGAGGGCAAGGGTTACAAAAACAAGATCCTGCAGCTACTTAGGGTGCTTGTGGGCCTGTCTTGTCCCAGACCGATCCATCCTCTGGCCCCAGTTCAGCAGCGCCTTTCAGCACAGAATCCATCCCCATTCAGCCAAAAACATAAGCACATGCTTAACTTGAAGTCAGTGGGATTTAGGCACAGGCTTAGAGTTAATTATGCACTCGCGTGCTTTGTTGAAGAGGCATGAACTGGGGCCTGTGGGCATGTGCACACATGCATGCCTTGTACAGAAGATGAAATGTGCAATGGAAATGCTAGGAGTGATTGTTAATAGTTACACTTGGCCCATGTATGGTGTTTTTCACCTGTTGATCGCAGAGTACTTTACAAAGGTGGGCAAATATCGTTAGCCTTGTTTTACTGGTGGGGTGGATGAGAAGAGAGATGGGAAGGCTCAAATGCTCATTCTGAACCCCTCGGTTTGTGAGAGCCCAGCTGGAGACGCTTCAGGCCTGATATTCAAAGATACTGAGCAGCATAAGCAGGACAGGGACTGAACTGTTAAACAGTGGTGTGGCACACACGGGCATCTCCACCGAGCTGCCTTCGGGAGCTTCAGAATCTCAGCTTTTATATCAAGTTTCCAGCTGTTATAACTGGGAAGAAACCCATGAAAATGCCATCCAAGTGTAAGTGATACCGGGCTGTCTGCCTGAGCCTGGATGCTGGGAGAGGTGGGTCCTGCCCCCTTCACCTCAGTGATAATCATGTAAATGTCAACATCATTAACCATTTCATTGCTCGTGGAAGCAGACAAGCACGGAGAGGAAAGATCATGGATCTGCGCCATCTGCTGTCAGTGACGTCCCATTTTGGCACCATGAGTGGGCAGTGTATGGGAGATGCCCTCACTCCTTTTTTCCTGCCACAGTCAAGACAGAGCAAAGCTCAAGGTGCCTAGCAAAGCTCATGAGCATATTCAAACTCCACTGAGCGCTGGCCTTGCCCTGTGAGCGCCCACGACCACATGTTGAACATCTGCACCATCTACCGTGAGCAATGCCTCATTTTGATGATGACCCGACGGGCGGCGCTGATTTCATGGTGGAGCTTCGAAAAGTGCCGCCACCTCGTTTCTCCCCCCTGCCCGTCTCCATTCCACCCCTGCCCATGACTCCAGCTGAAGTCAACAGGACCAGCAGATACTCAGCACCTTCAAAATTCCTAACCAAGAAGTCTCAAAGGGGGCCCCTCGAGTACAAAGCCCCCTACCATTATGGGCCACCTTCAAAAGTCTGGCTAGCCCAACATCACACAGAGAGGCAGAGGCAGAAGTGGGACTAGAACCCAGAAGTTCTGACTTCCACATGGCTCTAACCATTAGACCCCTGCAGTGCTGAGCGGTAGATCCTGGAAGCATGGTGTTTTGGGAACCAGACATATGTTCCAGCTGAGAATGCACCATACAGAGTACGCTGAAATAGCACTCACACTTATCCTAATTCCCCATCTACAATTATAAGTGAACAAGGTTTCCCCAAATAGAAAACATGGACAGCTCTGCCCACGCAGATTTACAAGCATAAACATAAGGAGACTCTCCTAAAATGTGCTTCCAGCTAAATCTGGACCGGAGGGAGCTTTTTCAGGAAACAGCAGCAGCGTTTCCACCCGTCAGCCATCCCAGTGAGCTGTGCCAATGAGTCAGTTCCCATCGGTTCAAGTGACAACAAGTGCAGGTGCTCCTGTGCTTTTCCCAGCAGTGTGACCATTCAGGAGGGAACAGCTGCTCAAAGTGAAAACAAGACTGTTCATATGCAGCTGATCCAAACTGGAATACAAAGCGGGACTGAAATTCACGCAGAGACCCAGTGGTACTCAGCTAAGGGACACTGTAAAAATAAGCATAAAGTCTCTGCCACTGATAGAGCTGGGTGAATATATTGCAAAACAGTGGACCAGATCCTCCGTCGATGCATTGGCATAACCCAATTGGCTCTATGCCAGTTTGACATCAGCTGAAGAACCGGCCCGAGTGTCTGTTTGCAAACACTAGTTTGAATTAAGAGCAGCTGTTCGTGTCCACCACATTCCTGCCTTTTTTTCATCTTCTGTTCATGAACATTCACACAAATAGATATTTGTTCACACAGATGTTTGGGGAATGGCTGTTCTTCGTATGGGCCGCCCGTCTTCACATGTGGATGCGGGGATTCATGGATGAACAAGGGCATTCATTATTCCTTAAATCATTCCATTCAGGCATCCAATCCAAGATCAAAAAATATATATACTGAGTGACTTAAGCAACAAATCACACGCCATGAATAATGATTAGGGGACAGGTCACAAACTGCCTATAGTGTGAAATATGTTTGCATTCAGTTGAAACAATTACAAATAATGAACAGATTAGAGGGGAGGGAGAGGGAAGGTCAATATTGTGGATAATTCACAATCAGGGATTAAAAAAATGTGGGGCTAAATTGTTCAAAATGACTAACGACACACCTTGGTTTGTTATTGTAGGGTTGCTCATGGCCTGGGCATTGGGGGCTGTTTTCTAGTCTGTTCAAGGCTCTGTGGTTCTTATTTGTTACTAGCGAAAATACCCGGCGTTGCTCGGGTCTGTCAGAGGGGGCAGAGAGCTGAGCGAGTGCAGGGTCCGTTGGAGGAGGGAGGGGGCAGAGAGAAAACCTGACACCCCCACCTCACCCCCCTGACCAAACCCGACACCCCCACCTCACTTACCCCTCGACCAACCCCGACTCACATTTTCACCCCCCCCACCCAAACCCAACACCCCCCGTCACCCCCCTACCAACACCCCCTGACCAACACCCACACTTCACCCCCCGTAGACCAAATCTGACACACCCACCTCACTTTCCCCCCCAACCAAACCCGACACCCCTACCTACCACCACAAACAAACCCGACACCCACACCTCACTTACCCCTCGACCAATCCCGACCCCCCTCCTCACCCCCCCCAAAACAAACCCAACACCCCCACCTTACCCCCCACCAAACCCAACACCCCCTGACCAACCGCAACACCCACACCTCACCCCTCACTAGAGTGAACCAGGGTGGAAGCTGGGTTTGTTCCTAGTTCCTTGGACCCGCCTAAGACTACCTAGTTCAGTGGCAATACCCAGGTCTCCAGGAGCGTCGACTGAGGCTCTGGCATGCCTTTCCTGGGAGTCGCTCCTGACAAAATCAGGACATGGCATGGCCTTCCTTGCCTCCCCAATCTTCTTTCTGCCAGGTTATCTGGTGTTTTACTATAGGGCTTCTGCCAGGCCCCTGACTGGGTACTCTGTTTTATTGTAGGGTTGCCCAGGTGTCTGGTGCCCTGTGGTTTTATTGTAGGGTTGCCACAGTGGGGGCTGTGCCCTGTGGTGTGTTTATTGTAGGGTTGTGGGGGGGGGGGGGGGGAAGCTGTGCCCTGTTGTATGTTATTGTAGGGTGGGGGGGGGGCTGTGCCCTGTGGTGTGTTATTGTAGGGTGGGGGGGGCTGTGCCCTGTGGTGTGGTGTTGTTGTAGGGTTGCGAGGGTGGGGGCTGTGCCCTGTGGTGTGTTATTGTAGGGGGGGGGCTGTGCCCTGTGGTGTGTTGCTATAGGGTAGTCGGGGTGGGGGCTGTGCCTTGTGGTGTTCTTGTGGTGTGTTCTTGTAGGGTAGCCCAGGGGCTGCGGCTCTTTCACAGGCACTGTAAGCGGGTGAGGGAGGCATCCGCTCGAAAAGGCAGAGCCTCTCCGAAGTCTCGGCGCGGATACGCAGCCATGGCGGGGCAGGGCAGGCTGGAGCCCCGCACTCCCCCCAGCACCCCGCCGGGACAGTGTGTCCCCCCCCCCCCCCCCCCTCGCCGCGGAGGCGCATGCGCCCTGGGAGCGTCCAGCCGCGAGGCGATTTAAAAGGCTGCAGAGCGCGGAGGCGAAGGGAGCATCCGCCGGGGAGCCGGGCCGAGCCGAGCCGAGCCGAGCCGAGCCAAGCCAAGCCCAGCCGAGCCAAGCCCAGCCCAGCCCCCTGCCCCTCTCTAAGGTAGGGCGAGCGCGCGTGTGGGTCCCCTGTCCGCGGGCGCGGCTGCGACTCTCCCGGGCAGCCGGGGCTCCATCCCACGCACGGAGACCCGGTGTCAGCCCGCCCAGGGGCAGGGGAGACGCGCCCGGCTTCCCGGGGGGACTCGGGCTCCCCCTCCCTCCCACGCGCGGAGGGTCTTCTGCCTCGCACCCCATCCCCGGGGCGGCCGGGTTTGGGGGGGGGATTTCCCCGCGGCCCCGCGGGACCGTCCCCGCGGGCTCCGCTTCTTCCTTGGGACGGCCCGAGGAGCACACACGACTGCCTGGATTTGGCTTTTTAAATCCATCCACCCACGTGATTCCTCTTCTCACCGGGCGATGGAATAACTTCGTCTCTGGCTCTCCTGTGTTTGTTATGACCGTTCCCTGCTTTCCTTTCCCCAGGTTTGTGTGGGGCTGCCGCTACTTCGTTAAAAAGCAAATCAGGAATTTGAACTATGTGGAACAACCAGGGGGTTGCTGAAGTTTGTCCCTAATGTGACTAAATATATACACGTCTATCTTCAGTTTTGACACACTCCAGCCTCTCCCTCTCTTGCATAGAGCAAACAACATGCTTTTAACACACTCCTCGTCTGTCAAGGGGAGAGAGAGACCACAGAAAGAGGAAAGAGATTCTTCCTGTAGCTGTAGATAAATGTGTTCTAGGGATCTGGGGGTATTTGACAAAGCAGTCAAATGGGGTGCCTTTTAAAGTAACATTAATAACCACAATGAGACAGGGAGCTCCCTTTAATATAAAAATATAGAAATAACTTTAGTCAGCAGGAATGGAAGGGGTAGAAGTGCAGGGCATAGGTGAGACTGGCCCTTCAGGTAGTGTTGATGAGCAATCAATGTGTTGTGTGCTTGTTTGTGTCCTCCTGACCCAGTTTTGTTCTTTGTGCATTGCTCTTCTGACTGCTTTTGTGCAGTCCAGAAGTTGTTACATATGTTAGTCCTAAACACTGGAGGGAAGGGGGAAAAAGTCTAGGAGAAGAGAGATGAATCTGGACTTTCCAGAATCCTGGGAGACTTGCAGGGATAAACCAACCAATACTGTAATTAACCTGAATAAAAGAAAACAAGTATGTCACAAAACTAGTAATGTTGGTATGACTTGAGTTCCTGATGGCCTTACTGCTTTGACTAAGTACCAATTCATGTTTCCCTGTGTGTAGGGTCCTCCTAAATTCACGGTCATGAAAAATGCATCACAGACAGTGAAATCTAGTCTTTTAGGTGCTTTTACACTCTACTATAGAGATTTCATGGGGGAGACCAGTATTTTTCAAAATGGGGGCCCTGCCCAAAAGGGAATTGTGGGGGGGTCACAAGGTTATTTTAGGGGGGGCATGGTATTGCCTCCCTTTCTTCTGCACTGCCTTCAGAGCTTGGCGGCTGGAGAGTGGCGACTGTTGGCTGGACACCTAACTCTGAAGACAGCGCCCTACTAGCAGTAGTGCAGAAGTAAGGGTGGCAATGCCATACCATGCCATTCTTACTTTTGCAGTGCTGCTGGCAGCAGCTCTGTCTTCAGAGATGGGCTCCCAGCCAGCTGTCACTTCTCTCTGGCTGACCAGCTCTGAAGGCAGCACCAGTAGCAGCAGCAGAGCAGAAGTAAGGGTAGTAGTACCACAACGCCCCCTACAATAATCTTGCTGCCTCCCCCACAGCCAACTGCTTTTGGGGTCAGGGTCCCTACAATTACAGTGCTGTGAAATTTCAGCTTTAAATAGCTGAAATCATGAAAATTACTATTTTTTTAAATGCTATGACCATTAAATTGATTCAAATAGACAACGAATTTGGTAGGGTCCTACCTATTTGTGACTGCTTTCAAATAGAAAGTGTAAGGAATTAGGCTTTGTAAGGAATGTAAGGAATTAGGATTTTTGTGTTGGTGATAGAAAGCTTCATTTCAGGGCTTCTCCGAAGCCACTTGGTCTGCAAAATTGGACTGGAAATATTTAGGAACAACACTTCTACTCCCAGTCTGGACCTGGAAGGTTCATGGATAATGAAAAGGAATAAACCAAACTCAGACAAGGTTTGGTTTCTTTTGGTTACAGTCTGAGATAAGGGTTCAGGGAGGTATGTATGTGACATTTGATCAGAATTTAACTGGGAGTTTTTTGAAAGTTTTACTCAGAATCCATTTCTCAGAGTGCCTAAATTACATAGGTGCCTAAGTGACAAAGAGTCCTGTGGCACCTTAAGAACTAACTAAAGTATTGAAGCTTATGCTTTCATGGGCAAATACCCATTTTGTCGGCTGCATGCAGTGGAAGTATCCAGGGGCAGGTATAAATAAGTAGGCAAGAACCAGGTTAGAGATAACAAGGTTTGTCCAATCAGGCTGAACCAGCTTGTTATCTCTAATCAGGGAGGATGAGGTATTTGAGCAGCTGAACTGGAGGTGTGAACACCTAGAGAAGAGGAACTTCTGAATCCTGTTGATTCAGAAATACGTAGAATTCTGTACACTACGTTACAGACAGACACACACAAGGAAACTCCATCAGCAAAATCTCCTAGAAGGAGGGGGAGGCATGGGGGACAGCATTGCTGCATTTGTGGTTGATGCTGGCAGCCAGAAACACTTGCTACATAAATCATGAAGGAAGCTAATATCACCAGACTTTGAGATAAAAATAAAACCTTCTATAAATTCTGGGGATATCTTATTTTTGATAGAGTAACTACAAAATACAGATGCTGAAAATAAACTCTTAATCATGTAATCTAACAATGTGCTTCTGTTTGGAGCACTCAAAGGATCAGTCTTCCCTTGGTTACACCTCTCCACCTCTCTGTTGAAGTTCACCATGGGTGGAACCTAAAATACAGTGCCATTTTCATGCATTCAACTAGAGTAACTGCCAGTGTGTTCTCGAAAGGAAAATCTGACATTGGAGTGCAGCTCTACGAAGTCGCGCTCTGGAAATCTCATCCTGTTTGTAATTTTGTAATGTTTTATTGTCTCGTATATTACTGACAATTGCCAAACTGGATCAGACAACTTGTCCATGTAGCCCAGGATTCTGACTCCCACCATGGCTGACACCAGATGCTTTCTAGAAAACTACAAAAAAACCCTCAATGGACAATGCAGAGTAACTTGTGTCTAGGGGCAAGTTCCTTCCAGTCAGTTAATGGCTGGCCCATTCCTGGAGCATGGGAATTCATGCCCCTTATATTTGTACCTAGCTTATGTAGCAAAGGATGTTCTTATTATTCATATACATGTCTAATCCATTCTTTGACTCTTGCTTAGCTCTTGGTTGGCCCCAATAATATGCAATGGCAGTGAGTTCTCCAGATTAACTATTCATTGTGTAAAGTATCTTTTTGATCAATTTTAAATGTTACCTTTCAGTTTCATTTTGTATCAATTTTCAAACCATATATTCTTGTGATTCCCCAATGCTGCAGCATCTGTCACTCCACATGGACTCTTCTTAGCTGCAGCCGGACTCTGTTTGTTTGTACTATTTCTAAAAGCTGTTTTCACTAACACTTACAAAATCACAAGCCTCTTTTCCCCATGCCAGACTGTTTCATGTCTGTCTTGGCCATGTATTTCTTTGGTGTAACTTCAGCAACAAATTCAGCTCCAAAACTGGAGTGGATCAGAAGCAAAGTGACCCAAAAAGACAAGAGGAGAGCGGAGGAAACAATATAGGGGAAGATTGCTACTAATCAGTGTAAAGCCCTGGAACCTAGGAGAAGAAATAAGCAGTGCAGAAGTAAGATGGGGGAAGGGAAAGGAAATTTAAAAAGCAGCACTTGGCAGGTTTATTTTCATCTCTGCTGTCCCAGGGTCACTCTCATATAATCAAGCCATGTAATTTCTGCAGAGAAGGTGCAGGGCTGAGTCTGGGAGGCAAGGAAGGGAGGTGTCCCTGGGAGGATCTTTGCCTTAAGAATAGAGAGAAGCTTGCAAACAGTTAAAAGCATCCATGAAATAATCAGTGTTGCACCAGGAAAATATTGTCTGGATGCATGTGTGTGAATTTCACTTTAGGATACACAAGAAAAATCTCCACAAGCATGGAACATCCAGACGACAGGAAAAGAGCAAGACAAAGGCATTCTTTGCAATTCCTTATCATGCAGCTTGTGTCTCACAATCAAACTGTTTTAAGGCTCAATGCAGCAAACTCTGACATCCTTTAAATCACAGTATTTGCTTGTGCAGTATGGCATTACTTACTGCAATAAGAGTGGCAGTGAGAAAGGTGCCTGTGTGTTTCACATCTAAGCCACCCGGGGGCTCGATCATGAAATATAACTACATGGAACGCTAAAAGACTCCTTTATTATTTTTGTGCTGCTCCCTGGAGATCTCTAATCTTGTGGCCATTTTTTGTTTTCTTATCCTCAAATGTCAGTTCCTGGTTTAGTTTGAAAATATTTAATGTTTTTGCTAATCTGCATAAGAGAAAAAGCAGACCCTGTGACTATTGTCTGGCAAAATAAGAAATGTAATAGAGGCATGTAGCCCAAATGGCTTCTTTGTCTTGGTGGCAGAGGGAAGTTGGAACATGTTCTGCAGTAAGCAGGTGTTTGATCTGCAGGCATTGAATAAACATTTTTCTCTCTTCCTCTAAATGCCCGTATTGTGAAATCGCAGTCACCAGTCCAGTTCTCAAGACCTTGTTCCGTGTCTGTGTGGGGAAAGTACCTCTGCGACAGACCTTGGCTCTGATTTCCAGCAGTTTAGAGCTAGAATCCCAGGATTGCCAATCCCAAGAGTTTAAAAATGGTCCCAAAGATCACATAGGGAATATAACTTGGACTAATGGGAAAATAAAGTGGGAAATCTGGTCCTGGGGAGAGAATCTTCCCAGCTCTCGGATCGATTAGACTGTTGAATACTGCCCATGGGATATGCTGACAACCTCAATGCTTGAGACACATCAAACCAGACAGGACAAAGCACTAGAGAATGTACTGTTGGGAACAGTCCTGCTTTCTCCCTTGGGGGGGAGATGATGCAATAGGGCTGTTTTCATCTTTAATTTCTCTCAACACAGACCACTCTTATTCCCCCAGATACTCCCATTCATCATTGTTTGCAAATGCCGTTCATAGCAGGGCATGAGCCTGGTAGGCGAGAGCAGCGAACTCTAGCTATCCCCCTCACCAGCTGAGACCAAGCTTGGGTACTGGTTTGCATGTGTCCTCTCTTGGCCATCGTGTCTGCCCAACTGCTGTGATAACCCTTGGCCAAGTACAGCGCCAGCACCGTAGTTTTGTGGCTGCCGTAGGCAGAGTGGAAATGTCCAGGTCCTGCAATAATGGAAACTACTGCCCAAGGAGACCTGACTTGTGCTAAAGGCATCCCTGGGGAGTAATGCAGAAGTATCCATATCTCGCCAGAGGTCTCCTTCCTCTGCATGTGTATCCACATTAAACTTTGCTCTAGTAAATACAGCAGGATGCCTGCAGGAGGAGAAAACTCTGCTTTTTCCAAAGAGAGCCTACAATGGAGCGCTCGCCATGTATAGTTGTAAGAGGGCTCTTGCATGGTGAAAGGTATGTTTGCATCAGGCTCCTTCAGCAGGAACACAAATAACTGGAATTGCAGACCAGTAAATTACTATAAAAATGTACTAACTACCATGTGATTACAGAAAAGCCTATTCGTTCTATGTGCATCTGGGAGTCAAAGTGCATCCTCCAAGGAAGTGCACAACATCACACTCTCTTGAAACATCAAGCACAAAGGGCTGTATAAATTTGAGCCCATTTTTTACTCTCTCCTGGGATTTCCATGGATGATTTTGGGATAGTTGCCATGTCCTCCTCACACCACACCCCATCCCCGGTGGTGGTCCTCTGTGTTCAGCAAAAGATAGATTTCCCCACTATGTCCTCAAGACTGCTTGCAAACAGTCTCTTCCCCGCCGAGCAATGAAACTCCCTTTGGAGGGAGTGCTACTGGAGTACTCTTGCTACTTTTGAATTGGCCTACAGGGGTACTGTTAAGGCTAACCAGTCATTCCCTTCTGCCACCACTCACAGGGTTTGTGCATTTTGTCTCTGCTCCGTTCCCGGAGAACCAGCCAGGATGCAGGAATTTGAATATACAAAAACCTGTAGGAGAACACTTCAATCTCCCTGGACACACTTACAGATTTAAAGGTCAGTATCTTGCAGCAAAAAAACTTCAAGACCAGACTGCAAAGAGAAACTGCAGAGCTGCAATTCATTTGCAAGTTTGATACTATCAATTTGGGATTGAACAAAGACTTTGAATGGCTTGCTAATTACAAAAACAGCTTCTCCTCTCTGTGTTCACACCTCCAGTTCAGCTGCTAGAGGAATACCTCATCCTCCCTGATTAGAGATAACAAGCTGGTTCAGCCTGATTGGACTAACCTTGTTATCTCCAACCTGGTTCTTGCCTACCTATTTATACCTGCCCCTGGATACTTCCACTGCATGCATCCAACAAAGCGGGTATTAGCCCACGAAAGCTTATGCTTCAATACTTTAGTTAGTCTTTAAGGTGCCACGTCTTTGTCACTTGTATGTCAGTGCAGATCATAGCCATTGGCCTGGCAACTACGGTAACTACATCAGGTGGAATATCTCAAGTACTGCAGCTTTCTAGTATTGCAAATTCTTCCTCAAGGTTTGTGCTGGGAGTTCAAGGTATGATGCTAAATTAAGTCTGAAACATCTAGAACTGGCCACTGTCAGAAGACAGGATAGATAGACCATCGGTCTGTCTCAGTATGGCTGATCTTATGCTCTTAAATCCCCAATTGTACAGTATCCACCTTCCCGTCGTAAACAAGAAGTTCAGATCTCATTTCCTATTTTCCCAGCTCTGTACACAGACAATGTGCCTCAAGACAAGATAACCACTAACACCCCCACAGCTGCTACAGTCTTGGAAACTTCCCCCCCCCCCCATCATCATAAATAAGCAAAGCAACTATAATGCTGATACCGCAGGAGCCAGGGCTGACTTGCCAGTAGTGTAACTTGAGTTCAGTGTGACTTCAGCACATATTGCTCATATGGGAAGAAGAGGCTGAGTTTAGTTCCATCTGAACTAGTTTTTCTTCTTCTTGTGTTTCCAGTAATGGAAATTAGAGGGGCAGGCACTTTATAAGTTTCCTTCTTGTTTGTTCTCTTCCCTAACGCCTTTTTATGGCACGCGCTGGACTGCTCCTTCAAACAATCTATGGAAGTATTTTTTTGTAATACAGTGGATCACGGTAAAAAGACCTGTCAAATTTCATGTTTCCCAGGTGGATCTGATTTACACTGAAACCCGCCCTGCACCCTGAAAGAGCTTTGGGGCTCTCGCCTTTTGCCAGGACATTAAGTTACAGAGGGGTGTCCTGGGGGAGGCCTTCCCCATGGTCACCCCAAGTAGAGATTTTAGTGTTCCGGTCCAGCTTCAGCTATCCCTAGTCCATAGAGTACGTCTGTCCAAGAAATTCAGTTATTTACAGCCCTTTACTAGCTAGCAGGAGTGGTGCAAAAATGGTCTGGTTTTTAAAGGAATGTCTGGCTGGTGGCAACACTTCCTTTGACCCTGTGGATTTGGTATTGACCCTGTTGGTTGCTCTCAAGTTCTGTAATTGCAGGGGTGGGGTCTTTTTTTGCTGCCCTTCTCAGTCTCGCCTTTCTAAGCCCCGTGCATTTTTCAGATTCTTGACACCATGGAGAGATGTTAAGCTGGGGAGTTATCTGTCTGAGGAGGAGGGTCTGTGTGGAATCCCTGCATCATGTGCTGCTTTGTTTTAGTTGTTAGTCAGAATGTTTCTAATTGTAGAATGTAATGATGAGCTAGTTTCCTATCTGGGACTGAATGTTTCAGGGTTTTTGGTTTTTTGTAATTTCCTTTGTCTTTTTGTATGTGTGTGTGTGTGTGTTATATCATGACTTTTAACCTTCCTCCTCCACAAAAGTCTCCAACCCCTCTCTTTAGGAGATGAAGTGGGTATTAGCCCACGAAAGCTTATGGTTCAATACGTTAGTTAGT
This sequence comes from Sternotherus odoratus, assembly GCA_032164245.1. NCBI lineage: Eukaryota > Metazoa > Chordata > Testudines > Kinosternidae > Sternotherus > Sternotherus odoratus. The sequence continues at coordinate 8,529,144 of JAVMKO010000022.1, forward strand.
CTTTAAGGTGCCACAGGACTCTTTGTTACTTCTACTCAAGAGAGTGTCTCAAATGACCAGAGCAAGAGGTTTGGGACGCACTTGCTATGAGTGGGCGTAAACCAGCAGGTGCAGCAATGAGCCAGGGAATCTATCCAGAGACTCTGCATGTTCCTTGTGGCTCAGGCTAAAATTGACCCCCACGCTGGTCACTATTGGAAACGAGGCCCATGGCCCTGGTTCACCATTGCTCTGCACCTTGCAAAGCACTTCGCACCCACTCTGTGCCAGTGTAAATGGTCCTGGGAAAGGGCAAATTGAACCCTACCTGCCTTTCCTGGCACCTATTGAATCTAGCTAAACTATCCGCAAGTATCAGTGTCAGGACCTAAACTAAAGAGTCTACCTCGTGTGGGACGAAGGGGGGAGAGGGCTGTATTGGGAACTCAGTTGAACCTATTTCTTTCCATAATGAATTAACCCCTTCATACCGAAAGCCGGGAATTTAGGGACATGGTGGGTGCTGAGCTTCTTTTGTTGTTGAAAATCTGGCCCTGGGTTTCAAAAGCCCATGAGGTCACCCGGGAGTGCACAGTGACCATGTGTTATTGAGCGAACAGGGGAGCGCCTTCTGCAGTCAGGTGAGTCTGGAATTGGATACAAGCTTGGCAGCGAGAGAGGCAAAGGTGGATCCTGAACTTGGCAAAGCTGGGCGGAAGGAGTCGCCTGAGGCATGGCTAACCTATCCGATTGCTTCCAGAAAACCAGACAGACTTCTTTTGCGAAGGAGTAGGGGGGGTGTATGTGTAGCAGGAGGAGGATTGTCACATTTTCTATTTTATGTTTAGTTCCTTTTGAGCGCTGCTTTTTCTGTTCCTAACTACAGAAAGAGGGCTGCAGGGCCGGGGGGGGAGGGCAGATCCTGAGCCACCTGTTGCTTTTCCACACTTGTGGAGGCCGCTGTCCTTTTTAACAGTGTCTGTGTCTTTCTCCTCACTCCCTACGCCCCAGCATTCAGTTCACAACCAGCCCATTGTGATGCCGGATTAGAGCAGCTGGGTGGAGCCTTTCATGGCTCCAAGTGTAACTTCAAGTCCCTTTAAAAACCTTTGGAGGCTGTTTCATTTTTTTATTTTTTTAAAGAGGATGGCAACGCCAACAAGCGGATAATTTGATGGATTACGCTGAGAGGCTCTCCCTAATCCCCTTTGTGCGTCTGTTTGACCAGACGCGCAGCAGAAGCCCCCAGCCTCTGGCAGAGAAAAGGCAGCTCAGCAGGGTGTGTTTTACACACTGACATATAAATACAGGGCTCTGGTCATATGGGGCGCTTCAGATATAATCTGTGCCAGTTACCATGCCACGGAGGAGGGGAGGGAACCTGGCTGGAATTTATTATTCCCCCCCCCCCCACTCCTCCAATTCCATTTACATTTTTATTCTTCTGCCAATAATAAAAACTGGAGCAAGGGAGGGAAAGGAGAGGGGCAAACTAAGTCAGATGTCATGGTGATGGGCACAGTAGGTGAACCAGAATAAAAAACAGAACCAAGTCTTCCCTGACCCCGGGGGTGTTCGGATCCTGATGTCATAACATGGGCCCAGCTCTTAAAATAAAGCCTGGGCAGGCATGATGCAGTGGGACCTGCTTACAGCGGAGTTGGCGTGAAAGATTTTCCTAATATCTAACCTAACTCTCTCTCGATACAGATTAAGCCGATGACTTGTCTTGCGTCCAGGAGACAGAGAATAATTGAGCTCTTTGGGGGCACGGATCACCTTTCTGTTCTCTTTCTACAGCACCTAGCATAGCAGTGTTCTGGTTCACAGCCAGGGTTCCTAAGTGCTCCCACAATATACATAATTAGTAACCCATTGAAATCTACTTTGCAACCTTTGACTAAGGAGAGGACATTAATGAGGGAATTGCAAGAATCTAAAGACCCCACAGGGCTACTAGCTAAAATGAGTTTAGCGTCCAGGGATTGTGTCCTCCAGGCAGCTATCTCTTGGATTTATCCCACCTCCTCTTGCTACTTGAATAATAAACAGCCAATCTTTTCAAGGCAGTTATATTTAGCTGAATCCAGTCAATCCTTCAGTCCCTGAACACTTAAAGTCTCTCCTCTGCCGCTTCATTGGAGAGGCTGGGACAGCAAGAATGCCAAACATCCAGGGTTCGCCTTTTTTTTTTTTTTGTTGAAATGGATCCCCTGTCCACCTCCGGGATTGAGAGCTTCATTTCCCTTTGTCTGGCCAGCAAGCTCCTTTCCTTCTGACTTGCTCCCTTCAAATCACTTCAAGTCCCACCCACCTACCTGGTTACCAGGCGAGGAAGTCTTTACAAGCCGATCTGTTGTTTCTCTGAGTGAAAAACTGTTGCCAGTTCAGTCAGTAGGGTGTAAAAATAATTAAGCCGGAATCTTGGATTAAGCCTGTGTTTGGGAGCAGGGCACTGAGGGCAGGCGGGGCAGATCCATAATATCCAAATACAGATGACACCTCATGCTCCCAGGTGCACTAAAAGCCACTGGTGGGCTAAGTTTGCAAATCTGAGCTAAGTTTCAGACAAAAGCCCCACCTTCGGCAAGGAAGGAGTTCCGTGTGAGTCAGGGCGAGGAACTTGGTCGTGGGAAGGAGTTTGGCTTTGAGTTTTGGGGGGCTGTCATTGAACCTGGAACTCATGGGGTTGGAGTGTATGTGAGTGTTGCTAACAGACAGCCCTGAATCCCCTGCGAATGGAAAATGTTGAGTTTCCCCTAGTGCTGTTCCTTGGTGGAGGGCGGGGGAGCATAGTTAGGGTGACCATATTTCCCAAAGAGAAAACTGGACACCCCAGCTGCTCGCCTGAGGGTCCCCCGCCACCACGGGAGGCTTCAGTATCGCTTCCCTGGGCTGTGAACAGGAATGATGACCATACTCCCTCGCCTTCTTAGCATGCTTGGGGATGGATGGTGCTAAGTAGTATTGTATTGGAGCGGGGCTTGAGCAGCCAGGTTTGGCTATGGATCTGAACCTGGGGGCTTCCATCTGAAGTGAGGTGGTGTTTGCTTTCAAACCCATCTCTGTAGAACTTGAAACAGAAGGACAGTGTCCTCTGTAACATGAAGGTTGTAATCTCTTTGCGCCAGGGACTGTGTCTTTGTACAGCACCTGACACAACGGGAGCAAGGCCCCTCGGTGCTGGGGTAATATACTGTGGTTCTATGTTTTAAAAGTTCAGAGGCAAGGGAGGGCTCTGCAACCAAACCCCGTAGGTGTGCTGTGTGTGCCCACAGGTTGGCTCCACCTCCCACTTCTTGCAAACTCTACTTAACTACTTTTACAAGGAACACGGCTGCATCCAGGCCAGCCTGGCTTTATTAAAGGAAGTTCCTGCAGGGCAAACGTGAGATTTTACCTGGATCATCTGCTGGCTCCTCTGCAGGGAGGGAGGTGAGTCTGGTGCTATGGGCTTTATTTCAAGAGACGCTGGTTTTCTCAGGCGTCCCAAGACTACGCTTTTTGTTTGTGTTTGGCCAGATCAGTGGTTTGATCCTATCCTAATGCTTTTCAAACTCTGCCTTTACAAGTCTTAATGGAAAATCCTTTCCAGTTAAGTGAGTCTTTTTCTCTTGTGATTCACTCACCCAGCCCCACTTGTGACCATAACCAAATTGTATGCAGTGCTGTAGCCATGTCAGTCTCAGGATAGTACAGAGATAAGGTGGGTGAGGTAATGTATTTTATTGGACCTACTTGGTGAGAAAGACAAGCTCAGAGTACGCTAGAAAGCTTGTCTCTCTTCTCAACAGAAGTTGGTCCAATAAAAGCTATTACCTCCCCACACCTTGTCTCTCCAAAACCAAGGTAGCATTTAACTTCAGACTAGTAAATGCTCATCCTGAGAGAGGGGGGAAAAGGGATGTTTGAGCAAGGTGCAATTTATATCACAAGGGCTCCTGGCAACTGCAGCATCACCTGTAATTGGGTCACCGTAGCTCCCGATCTGTGCTTTACACCTGCCATTGCTGCTGGGTACATTGGGATTAATCTTCTTCTTAAAATTTAGTGGGGACTGAATGTGGGGAAGAGAGACCCCTCTAGGGTGACCAGACGGACAAGTGTGAAAAATCGGAATGGGGGTCACGGGTAATAGGAGCCTATATTTAAAAAAAAGCCCCAAATATCGGGACTGTCCCTATAAAATTGGGACATCTGGTCACCCTAGACACTTCTCTCTTCTCTCCTGATACAAGAGAGGCTGATCCCTTCTGTCTTGGTCTGAAATTCTAGGGCAGTCTGAGATGCTCCCTCCTACTTCCTCCATTACAGCTACCCTTAATTAATGCTAGAAATTCCACTACAGTACAAAGGGGGGGGGGCATTGGCGTTGTGCATTTGAGGTCTTTGTATTTTTAAACCCCAGTTTGTAAACCATCAAGGCACCTCGGACTGCAGCCCATATAACCCACTGGTCAGTGTACGTTATGTCTTCAGCTCTGTGTGTGTTTATCACTCTAAGCATGGCTGTCCGGCTCATATTGTCAGGTTACTCAGGTATGACCCTCCTTCAGTCTCTAGTTTGCTGTGCAGGATGGTGGCTGTCACATGCATGATGCTTGGCCTTGTTGAGATGTCCTGGGTCTAGTCTACATCTAAGAAGGGTGTATTTCTGCCCAATCCTTTCCCAATAGATGTATCTCATGGATTCAGAATATCCAGGCCAATCCCAAATGGGCCTTCAAATTTCCCATATTAGTAGGGGACAGGACTCCTGGGTTCTGTTTCCATCTCTGCCACTAACACAAGTTTTTAAATCCTCCTTGGATGTCTCTGTTTCTCCTGCTCAGACTATTGTTGGGAGTCTTAAAGCCCAGCTGTTTTGGAGGTACGAAGTACTTGTGTTAGGCGCTCTCACAGAGCAGTAGCTACCCACTTGGAGGAGGGTTCATCTTGTTTCTGTAGCACCTTGTATTCCGAAGACTCCCAAAACAATTTACAGTTGCTGCAGTTGGCCCCATGAGGTTGTCCCAGTTAGTCACTGTGGCCATAGGGGTCCACGTATGGGGCTCAGCGTGTAAAATTGATGCTTTGCACTCACCCCGGGGGTGGGTGCATGAATCAACAATTGATCTGCTTGCAGCTCCTGACACGGATATTTCTATGTATTCCCCATGCCACCTAGGGGCTGGGCTGTCTGCCTGTCTCTCCCACATAATCTTCTATGGAAGATAAAACACAATAAGAGGCACCTTGAAGTCATTAACCCTTGGGAAGCTGGGGGCAAGCAAATGAGTCATAAAGAATTCAGTGGGAGGGAGGAGAGGCATTAGGCATGAATCCATGGGCGTTAGTTATATGTAATGAGTTAATGACTGCTCATGAACTTCTCAACTCTGTGGAGGAAAGAGGCTCCTCTTTCAACTATCGGAATTGCAACAGCAGGGAAAGGTTGGGAAGGATGCTCCCTGAAGCCTCATCAACATGCTTCAAGAAGAGATTGTTCCAAGTCTAAGCTGAGCTGTTGGCTGGTGGAGAAATCCCAAAACGCTCTCCAATTCTTTCCTATCTACTCTGTAAGACTTGCTCAGTTACTGCAACGATGCACCATGGGTTGACGGATCATATACGTTTGCCCTAGGAAGCTAAAAAAAACACATTTTTGTGGTGGTTTAGTCACGTGGGTAAAAAACACAATTCTGTCTTGTCCAAGGCTGCATCAGGAATCCAAACCTGGCTAAACTTAATCCAGTGCTTTGCTCTGTGGGGTTAACAGAACTTCCCAGGCCACTGAGCTGAAATGCATTCAGAAATAAAGCTCCCTTCCTTTGCTTTAGTAAAGATTACCCTAATAAACTAAGGGTTTATTTACAGTTCTTAGCAGTTGGGCGTGAATCTACCCCACAGTAAAGCCTGGCACAGGTTACTTGTTCCTGGGAACCTTTGGGTGTGCATTAATAGTTTGTTAGAACACTTTGATCTTTTCCTCATGCTGCTCAAAAGCACTCTAACAAACTGTTAATGTGCATGTCAGCAGGGCGCACATAACAATCCTTGGCAGGCTAGCACAGGGTAGATTCACACCCCAGCTTCCTGCAGACTAATTGTTCATGTAGACAAGACCTTAGGCCACTTTACTTCTGTATGAGAATGTCCAGGAGCCGGAAGTTAATGTGCTTTAACTTCCCACTTTAAATAACTTTGTACTAACTTGCCTGAGTGTCCCTATGTAGCCAAACATCATGCCATTCCTTCAGCATCTTTTAGCAAAACAATTGACTGGGGAGATCTGTGGGACACCTGTACAGGTCATTTAGACTATGTCTACATGGCCCCACAGTTCAGACTATGGGAGTGTGAACTGCAGCCAGTGTGCTGTGCTTTAACTGCCCCATATGGATGCTGTGAGCGTGAACTAAAAAGTATCTAGTCGGTGTTAAATTTAGTCCTGTTTAAAGCGGACTAAGGTATCCTATAGTTCACTCCCACAGCATCCACGCAGGGGAGTTACTGTAGTTCACCCCTCCATAGTCTGAACTGTGGGGCTGTATAGACAAACCCTTAATCTCTCTGGATTTCAGATGGGGAGTTTTTCCCAGCATAACTATTCCTGATTACCTGTCCCTAAATAATGCCATGTGTGGATGCCCTTATTCGGAATTATTTTAATCCACTACCAATCTGGATTAAGGTAATTCCAAATAAAACACTCTTATTCCGGAAAAGCATCCACACAGGGAGTTATTCAAGAATTCCACTTAAATTTCACACCCTGCCTTAATCCGAATTTATTTCCTGGTGTAGAAAAGCCCTCAGCTCCCCATCTATGAACTGGGGAGCTATGAGATTTATGAGACCAAGGTGTTGTGATGACCCCATAAATACTAGACACTCCACTGCTGTGGGATATGGGTGACAAAGAACCAGAATAACAAACATGCCCCGAGGACTTCAAAAAGCAGAAGTTGCCTGATCTCCAGCATTAAGGCACACGAACGGCTGTTCCTTCCTCGAAGGGGGATGATTCACCATTGCCCCAGTCAGCGATTCCATATACTGAAGCACAGCTGCCTGTAGCTGCTGTTCACACTCTCATCCTATGCCTGAGCAGGCCGGCTCCTGCTGAGTTTACAGGATCCACTGCAATCAGAGTCTGAGGTGGAACAACACCTTGGTATATCTACAGGTTTATGGCAGAGGACTCTTTGTGGTAACTTCCCTCCCCTTGCTTTGAGCCCATCCTCACATAGTCCCTGTGAGAAGCTGCACGAGTGAGGTGGGAGAGATGGAACATGTTAAAGGGGAAACAGATGACTCAGCTGGCAATATTAGCTCAGATGACAAACTAATGCTCACGATAATTGCCATTTACTGGCAGAGGAGGCTGAACTGGGTCATATTTATTTGTGAAACTCAATGAGGCACCATCTGTACTGCTGAATATCGTGCCCCTGCCAAGATGATGGGTACATAATTCAGGTAAAAATATTGACCTGAGAGCTTGATGCATTTAGGCTGTGGGAAGGAGCAGTGTGACACAGCTGGCCTCGGGATCTGGGATCAACTCCTGGTTCTGCCCCAAACTCCTTATATGACTTGGGCAAGTCACTTAATCTCCCTCTGCCTCAGTTACCCATCTGTAAAATGAAGATAATCCTTCCCCTTTTGCCTGTCTTGTCTAGTTAGCTTGTGAGTTCTCTGGGATAGAATTAATCTCCTACGTTGTATTTGTACAGCACCTAGCACAACAGGGCCCTGATCTCCGTGAGGACCTCTAAGCACTTACTGTGATGCCAGTAAGAAATGGAAGAGGGTCTGGGGTGACTGACGGTGAACGGGCTGAGCCTTCCAAGGCTTGGCCTCTGTGAACCATGGTCCTTTGATATTGCCGATATTGATGCTGTTTGCAAAGGCCAACGGGAGTGATTTTGTGTTGGGGAACACTGTCCAGTGCCCTCGTGACTGTAGCTTTGTGTCCCACTCCAGAGGGGGGGTGCTGTTGACTTCAAAGGAATGGAGAACTATTTCTTGTTTTGATCCCCTTAAGAAGGAACCCACCCTGGTGTGGGTCTCTGATTTCTAATGCGCTCTCTTCTTTTCTCCGCAGCACAGAATGTGAAGCCGGGGGAGAGACCTGGAGCATGAAGCCTGTCTATGCATCATAGTGACTGTATCGTGCAACCTAAGGAGGAAGAAGGGACAAGCTGTTCACGGCTGATAAAAATGGCAGACTCTCCATTGGACTGTGAAAGGAGACTTCGGGCCTTGGTGTCTGTTTGGTGGGCGCCCCAGGAAGGTCACTCTCTGGTTGACACAACCCTCTAATATTAAAGTGGGGCGAGGGCAGCATGGCTCAGAAAGTGTGGGTCGGCATGCCCTTCCATAACCGCAAAGCCCAGCTCCTGCTGGTCAACTCCCTGACGTTCGGCCTGGAGGTCTGCCTGGCTGCTGGGATCACCTACGTGCCGCCGCTCTTGCTGGAAGTGGGTGTGGAGGAGAAGTTCATGACCATGGTTTTGGGTAGGTGGCTTTTCTTTTTTCTCGACTGAGATGCTCGCCCCCTCTGTGGGTTCAGGGGACAGTGGGGAATCGGGGTATGAAGACTGATATCCCCCACTCTCTGATCAGCTGAGACAACTCTAGTCCAGGGAGAATGTGCAGCCCGTTGGCTTAGAGCCGGGGACTTGAAGCTCCTGGGTTCTGTTCCTGGCTTCTGCCACTGAATTACCTGTGTGGCTATGGCATGTCTCTGCCTCAGTTTCCCCCTCTCTAAGACAGGGATACTTCCCTGAGGGACTGAGGGTTTAATGTCCATCAAGTGCTCTGACCTGCATGGTGGAGGGCTATTCTAGTGTGCGCTTACCAAGTTGCCCAGAAGCCTTAAAGCTCAAAGAGGTGAGGGGGCAGTTGATGGTGGGGGTCTAGTTTCTTGGGCTGAGCTAAGGTCAAGGTTTTCACAGGTGACTGTGGATGTCCCACTTGAGAGACCGCGTACAGGGACCTGAGTGTCAGGGGGCGGGTGCTTAGCACTTTTTGACAGACAGGCCCATGTAAGGTGCCTCAGATGGGCGCCCGCACTCACTAGTCGCTTGTGAAAGCCTCGTCCCTACTCTTATTGCTGGGCACAGGGATCGCCTGCAGCACTAGGGCGCTGCCCCTAAAGCCACGTCTCTGTCTCCATTACAGGGATCGGGCCTGTCCTGGGCCTTGTGTTTGTACCGCTGATTGGCTCCGCCAGCGACCACTGGCGCAGCAGCTACGGCCGGCGGCGGCCCTTCATCTGGGTCTTGTGCCTGGGAGTGCTGCTGAGCCTCTTCATCATCCCCCATGCCAGCCGCCTGGCAGGCCTCTTTGCCCTCAATGCCCACGCCCTGGAGATTGCCTTCCTCATCCTGGGCATTGGCTTGCTGGACTTCTGCGGCCAGGTCTGCTTCACTCCCCTAGAGGCCTTGCTCTCCGACCTCTTCCAGGAGCCTGACAACTGCCGGCAGGCTTTCTCCATGTACGCCTTCATGATCAGCCTGGGTGGCTGCATCGGCTACCTGCTTCCGGCCATCGACTGGGCAAGTAGCTTCCTGGCCCCTTACCTGGGGGGGCAGGAGAAATGCCTCTTCAGCCTCCTCACCATCATCTTCCTGGGCTGCGTCCTGGCCACCCTCTTTGTGACGGAGGAAGCGGTGGGGCAGGTGGAGGCTCTGGCTGGCTCCGCGCTGAAGGACTCTCCCCCCAAGCCCTCGTCCCCCAGCTGCTGCTCTTGCCAGGTTTCCACGAGCCTCTTACGAGCCAGGCATGTGGTCCAGGCCTTGAGGAACCTCTGTGCGTTGGTCCCACGGCTGCATGGCCTCTGCTGCCGCATCCCCAAGGTGATCCGGCGGCTCTTCGTGGCCGAGCTGTGCAGCTGGATGGCCCTCATGACTTTCATGCTGTTCTACACGGACTTTGTTGGCGAAGGGCTGTACCAGGGTGTGCCCAGAGCCGAGCCGGGAACAGAAGCCAGACGCCACTATGACGAAGGTAACGAATGAGCCAACTGCCTTCAAGGCCGCGGAGGCGGAGTTTGCTTCCGTATGCAGGGGAGTAGAAACACTGAGCTGGGATCAGAGATGGGCTCTACCTTTAGGATTCAGCTCTCCCTACCCCATAGGTCAGAGCTTAGGTGCATTATAGCCCGAACCTCTGCTAGTGCCACAACATCCACACAACTACCTTTAGCACACTAGCGTGAGTTATGCCAACATAAGTCTGTCTAGCCAGGCTGGGAGGAACTCTCCCAGTTGCAATGTAAACGTGTCTGAGTTGGGTATATCCTCTCTAGCGGAGATGGGGGAAGGTAGGTAGGTATATTATTATCTATGTCTGGTAGCACTTGGTGCTCTGCTTGGGCCACATGTGGATTTGCTGCATAGGCTAGGGTGAAAATCTGCCAGGACAAGAACCACTTGTCTGAACCTACCAGTTTTTTAATGACTAGTGTTCATATTTCATCGCAAAATCTGAAAAGTGGGGAAATGGAACTTTCTCCATTTCACAGATGGGAAAACTGAGGCACGGGTAGACGATAAGCAGAACCAAAGGCCAATTTCTCTCTACATGGTGTTGCAAACCCCAAACCCACCCCTAGTTTTTATCCGTGTCCAGCACCTGGCAACAGTGTGAAGAACTGAATTAGTTTCCTTGACATAAAATCTCATGCTCCAAGGGATGTAGGGTGATCATCTTGGGGGTGGAGAGACAGGAAGGAATTCTCCCTCTCCCACTCATCCGGTAACATTACACAGTTGCTTGGCTACATTACGGGGTGACTTTCCTCTTCCTCTGAAGCATAAAATGTGGTTCTAGAGCCTAATTCAATTCAGGCACCAGACCTGCACTTCATTCTTATGAGATACTGTGGTCCAGCAGCTAACACGCTCAACCAGCAGTTAGCAGCTTTACCACTCATCCACTGTCACCTCCGACAAGTGACCTTACCACTCCGTGCCTCGGTTTCCCCCATCTATACAATGGTGCTCAGGATGCCTGGCCACCAGAGACTGGTGGTGCAAAGCCCTGGGAGTGTTAAGTAGTGGTGAGATGAGCCAAGCTGCCATAAAGATGGTCAGATCCCTGTCTCCCGGCTGACTCGCTCATTCCTATATTGCTCTCTTCCTGGGCTCTCTTCATGTGCATGTTCTCTGGATGCCCTGGAGCTCTCTGCCTCAGCTCTCCAGCCTCTCGTTTTCTGGTCCTCTTAGATCTCGGCACGTACGTCCGCATCCGCTTTATCCTGCATGTGTCAGTTATGTACCGTGGCCTCTAGATTTCCTTATTGCTGCCTTGTACATTTCATCCTTTGTTAGGTTGGAATCATTCATATTAATGTCTCTGTTAGCTCAAGTATCTGCATACTTGTTGAACAGTTCTGCCCCAGCAGAACCTTCCACCAGGTTAGGGCCAGTGTGCTAGGTACTGTACAAACATCCTGTTGGCGACAGTCCCTGCCCCAAAGAGTTAATGATCTAATTACCTATAGTTCGACATGCCTCCCCGGAAGTAGAAGGGCAGGCTGACTGCCGGATGCCTCAAATCACCTTGTGGATCTCTCAGTCCAAGCCAAACCTCAGAGCCTCTCACCAAGTTAAAACAGTGCTTTGTTCCCTTTTGTTTTGCTGCTGCTTTGATATGGGATAGCACTTCCTGGTTAACGAGCGGGCAAGAGGTGGATTGGGGAAGGTGGGTTGGGGAGGGGTGACTTTCTAATGCACAGATTCCCAACCACCCTTTGTGCCTCTGAAAATGTTCCCCTCGGTTCTTCCTCTATATGTGGGGGGTGTTCTCACCAGCACCCTCTGGGGTGGTTCGTTCGTCAGAGAACTGAAGGAGTGACCGGACTATGGAGACTGGCAGGGTGGGGAATCTCGCATTGCTGCTGCCCATCCTGTACCTCTGCTCCGAGCAAAGATGGGACTCTAGTCTCCAGAGCTTGTGTTGAAATGTGCTGACCTCTATGGAGTAGTACAGGAAGACCCTGCTTGGACCCTACAGAGTCCACATAGTTGCTTGGCTTGTGGAAAGCAGAGCAGGGGTAGCCTGCCCACCACCTCCTTCCCCACCAGTGTGTCTGTTGTTTTCAGGCGTCCGCATGGGCAGCCTGGGCCTTTTCCTCCAATGTGTCATCTCCATCTTCTTCTCGACAATCATGGACCGGCTGGTGAAGCGGTTTGGGACCCGGGCGGTCTACCTGGCCAGCGTGGCATTCTTCCCCCTGGCTCCCTTCGTCATATGCTTCTCCCAGAGCGTCCTCGTTGTTACCATCTCGGCCGCCCTGACGGGCTTCACCTTCTCCGCGCTCCAGATCCTGCCGTACACGCTGGCATCGCTGTACCACCATGACAAGCAGGTGGGGGTCATTTCTGGGAGGAGTGGGGGGGGACAACGTGCAACGTGGTGGCGATCGCAACTTGGGGGTGCAGCTTGGTTTGACCTGTGGCTGGAAAGAAACACACACAAAGGGTGTCACGTGCCCCACAACACAGATGGTGCCTCTCAGCTGAACCCTCTTGATCTTGGGGGTCTGAATAAAAAACAGAATCTGGATCTAGCCCAGTGCTAGTTTTGGGGTGTGTGTGTGGGGGGGGGAGTCCAAGTCCCTAGCCTCTCCATACTTGCCCCAACAAGCACATGGATGTGTATATTGCTTTGAATGTGGATTCTGTGTTTCTAAAGGCAGCGCCTCCTCTCCCCCACGTTCTGAATGCTTGGCTGGAAATCAGCCCAGGCTCCCAAGAGACTCCTGTGCTTTTTGCACCCAGTCACCTTTGCAGCATTACCAGCCCCAACTCACAAATCACAAGTCAGATCCCCCAAGCCCCCAGGAGCTAGTAACTAATGAATTACAAATGGTGGGTTCTGTATTTGCCTTCCGGTTGTTGAGCCTTTCGGGCTCACGCTTTCAAGCTTTTATCCGTAACCACCAGGGCATCTGAAATGAAAACTGAGAGCTGGGGCTTGAAGAAAAACATTTGAGACATGATAAAATCACAATAGCTGGCGATGCACTTGTTGTTCCACGGCACTGGGAGCCTCTCTCACACTGTAAATGCAGCAGTGACTTGTGGCAGGAGAGCACCTTTCGTCCCCATGGCAGGCAACTTGTGACGTTAAAGAACTAGGAGCTTTTACTGCAGATACCCCGGTGCTCTCATAGAACTAATACTTGCAGGCAGCCCATCCCAGTATGCACCAGGATGCCTGTCAAACTAGGGATGCATTTGGAGGAACTCTTCCACTTTGGTTTCTTCCAAAGTCCTGGTCTTGGAATCTATTCCAGCCAGTAAAAAGTTAAACCCACCAGGGCATTTTCCTGTCAAGCAGGGAGTGGTGAAGGGAAGGGTCTAACTGGCTCCTCAAAGGGCTGATGGGAAAGCACCATCCATGACCAAGAGATGAGCGCTAACCTTCACAAAGCCACCTCTATGACTAGCTGTGAAGTCCTGCCTTGCTGCTTCTGCTGTCTTGCTAACGGGTTACAATGGAACCCCAGAGAAGATCAGTCCCTAAAAACCCTTCTGCAGAAATGTATCCGTCTTCTTGGATCCACTTCCTTTTTGTTTTTCTTTTTTACTGTTTTAATTCTTTTTCTTTGTTGCCTTTTGTCATTCCTTTTTTCCTGCTTTCTGTTTTCCTCTCTTTTTCTCCCCTTCCTCCTGAAGTGAGTCAATGAAAGGGTGCCGCATAACAGCTGCCCCTCCAGCCTTGTGTGGAACCTTAGTGCAAGCCTGCAAGACTAACCCCCTCCGATGCTGCTCACATGGATTGTGTAAGTTGGTCTCTTTTCGTGCATGCCCTTGATTCTACCTGTATTAGTGAGACCAAAGAGGCCTTGTCTAGAGTAGGATAAAAGGTATTCTAATTAATGTATTTGAATGTCTATTGTAGACGATGCACAATACATTTAACACATGCTAAGCTAGTTGAGTTAAAACCTAGGTTGTCTTCAACTCAACTAACTTGAGTTGCGACAGGACTCCAGCTGTCAGCCTCGCATGGGCCAGTGGAGCTGGGGCTGTCAATGCCCCACAATGCTCCACTTAAATCAGTGCAAGTGCTCCTGGTGAGGATGGAGGGTAGTGTGGCTCTGAAGAGCTGCTTTAATTACTGCAGTTAGGTTGACCTAACTTAAGGCAACATAATTTTGTAGTGTAGCCATGCCCTTAGTTTTTACGTCTACAGTAGGCTCTGTGTGTGTGTTAGAATCTGTACCCCTTTAAAATTTTGGTCTAGACCAGGTGAGAAAGAGCAAGAAATTGTGGCACGTGCCTTCAGGGTACCTGAGTAGGTTTCTTGGGCCATCCTGCCTCAAGTATGAGGCATCTCTAGAGCTCTGAGGAGTTTGCTGGAGTTTGGCGCTCACAGTTTTTGACCAACTTCTCTTCTGTGCTGGGCTTTGCACTCCTGCTACAAAATTCTCTTCTCTTAACCAGGCAGTTTTTTTTCTCCTGCCTCATTTTATCCCATCACATGGAGAACGGATTAATATATCCCTGGTTTGTTATAGTGCATGGGATGTGTCTAAGCACAGATGTCTTGAAATTTCAAGGCAGGAGTTTAGCAGCAGTTTCATTTGCTGCACATAAATATTGATTATTTGTATTACAGTAGCCCATAGAGGTGCTGGCTGAGACCAGGGCCCCAAGGTCCTAGGTGCTGTTTATACATTCACAACCACTCACAATCTGGTGAGAACATGCAGAAGGAGGGCAATGTGAACACCATCAGCCAATCTAATTGCTGCGGTGGCTGTAAGTCAACATGACTTAAGTCGGCCTAATTTCTTAGAGCAGACAAGACCTATGATGGCAAGTTAATTCAGACTAGAGTGTGAATTTGAAGTGCAATAGCTAGTCCTGAATAACTGCATGTGTAGACAAGCCATAAGGGCCATTGCTTGAAAATTTGAGCACTTCATGTATACAGCTACTCCCTTCTTATTTGCAGCAATACACCTTTGACTGCACAATTGCCTGTTTGCCTGCCACTGTGCTGAGATTATAACTTCAACACTCTGCTTTTGAAAAATAATAGTGAAAAATAATAGTGCCAAATCCACCATCCAACACGTCCATGTGAGCAATGCATATGCTTCCAAAGCGAGTATTGGTTGCAAGCAGCTCACCCGTCCTGAAAGAAGAGGGCATTGAGTCCCTTCGATCAGCTGCTTTGGCAGCACTGCTCTTTGCCTTTTAACAAACTGCACCCACCCTGTAGCCCAGGGTGATGGTATCACTCCCTTGTTGGACCAAGTTCATCCCATGGCATGAGGATGGGAGGGGGGGCTTTAGCCCATTCTTGCTAGGTAAAGGAACACTTTCTATTTAGAGTGATTCAGGGGGAGGGATTTGGGGCTGGATTCGCCTCTCACACTAGTGTATGCTGGGAGTTGGGCCATTGGAGTTTATGGAGTTGTGCTTTGAGTCAGAGGAGAATTGGGCCATTTATGGGTTTGCACCACCTGCTTCTCTGAGAGTCCAGCAATCACACTCGGAGCAAAACTGTCCCAAACAGCAGAGCCTTGTTTGGCTTTGGGTTGAAATGCTCCCTAGCGTTGGCGATGCGTGAAGCAAACACACAAAGGTACCACTTGGAGCCAAGTTACAGCAGCAGGTCAGGATCACCTTGAATCTGAAGCCTAACAAAGAAGTTCCTGCCAGTCTTACCGGATGCTGGAAACAATCAAACTCACCCCAGACTTGCTGCAAATGTCCCCATCCTTTAGCCAAAGCTAGCCTGAGGATTTTCACTGGAACAATTTGAAGCCAGGAGAAGTTTTGCCAGGCCTAGGGGTGTATCGCTCCAGCTCTGCACTGCTCTAGCTAATGGCACCGCTCTCCCGGCCCACTGTCTGGCTCTTTAGGGCTTCACCACCCCCTTCAGTTTCTCACCTTCCCTCTCTTTTTATTTTGTGTCTCAGGTATTTTTGCATAAGTACAAAAGCATAGAAGAGGAAGATGCTGCTCAGCTGGACAAGAAATCAGGCTTCCCCAAAGGCCCCCTCTCCAGCCAGAAGCTGACCTACCAGAACGGCCATGCTGGGGGTCTCTTCTCCTCACCTCCAGCTGCCAGCTCGGCCCTGTGCGTCAGCTCCCCGTGCGAGGTCTCGCTCATGATGAGGGTGGGAGACTCGGACCCTGCAGTGCCCGGTCGAGGGATCTGCCTAGACCTGGCCATTTTAGACAGCGCTTTTCTCCTTTCTCAGGTGGTCCCATCCCTCATCATGGGGTCGATCGTCCAGTTTACACAGTCGGTGACTGCCTACATGGTGTTCGCCACCGGCCTCGGGTTGGTGGCTATTTACTTTGCAACCAAAGTCGTCTTTGATAAAAGCGATATGGCCAAGTATTCGGTGTAAAATAGGGTACGTGTGCACACGGCACACAGCCAACTTGTTTGTACATGTGCATTGACACTGTATAATAGGGCAGGCTGCATGGTGTGCACCCCTGCTTCCTGTCTCTCATGCGGTTTCTGTAGGCTAGGGAGAGAGTGTTGGGCTAAAGAAGGGCACGGTGCTGTTCTATCTCCCACCATCAGAGCTTGTCTTTGTCTAAGAGCAGTGTTGCAAAGAGAGCATCAATGAGGTGAAAGGAGGAGAGTTTCCCTTTAATCACAGGGTTAAATTTCTGTGCAATTCCCCCGAGGGAGGGAGGCAGTAATGGGGAGTGGTCCTCATCTCATTCATGGAGAAACCAGCTTAAATCCTGCCTTGCTCCAGCAGGCCGCACCTTGCTTCGAAAGTGTAAATCCCCTCCCTGACTGGTGGCTGCTGTGGACTGGAATATTTGGGGGACAGGCGGGAGGGTGCTGCATTGACAGAGCTGGGGAAGAGGGGGGGGGAGACTTCCAGGGTTGGAATTGGGTATTGCAGGTCAGCACTCGGGTACGTTGGCGGAGCTACGTGGAAGCCGCCCTGCATGGCACAGGGGTGCTGGAGGTGCATGGGCAGAGCATGGCTCATTGCTCTGGTGAGCACCACACTGTGTGACCTCTCGTCGCTCGGTGTTTGTGCATCCCAGGCTGCCCTGGCCAGCTGCTCTGTTCACCACAAGTGCCTGAAACCTAATTGCAGTAGCCTTCTAAAATGGCCTGGTTCGAGGCAGTAGCCAGAGATGATTTTACAAGACTCCAGGGCCGTGTTTTTAAGGCACTGCTCAGACCTCATTAGCCTGAACATTACCCTGTATTCAAGTGCAATAATCCCCAGCAGGATGTGCAGGGTCTGGTGTCCTCTGTCCCTGCAGGGGCTGGAAGCACTTATCCGTTGTCCCCCTGTCTGAGGTATGTTAACGGGACACCCGGTTCCAGGTTACTGCTGTAAAGTCCTTTCCGTGTAGGAGATGCCCTTGGGCGAGATCCTGTCCTGGCAGCTCTGTTGCATGGCTTCATAACTGGATGTGTTGCCTTCTCTTTGGTGGGCAGGCACATATACCCTGCCCTCTTGTTCCTCACATTCTCTGTCTTCTCCCTCCACGTTGGGTCCCCTTGATGCCCGTTCCCCTCGACTCAGGAATAGCCTTGATGCTGACTGGGTACAGTTGTTCCCTCCGACCGGAGATTCTCCCCCATGCGTGCTTCTGGAATGTACCACTTTGGAGGCATGTGTAAGAGCCTTCGCTGCTAGCTGGGGTCAGGGAGATTCATCTCCAGCTCACTGAGTAGAAATCTTCTGATTCCACTGATAGAATTTTCTGGGGGAAGAGACAGTGGCTGGAAAGCACCCTTCTAATTTCCTTCCATCCCACGCCCCACCCAAACAAAATCCCATCCACCATTTTTTAGATGAAGTAGACCGGACACGGCACCTATCTCAGACTGATATGTCGGAATGTTAAATATAATGATGTGTGTTTGAATCATGTATTAGAGGCTGAAGTAACCCACCCTGGCAATGAGCAACTACCTGTGGATTGCAGATGGGAAGTTATTTACTTTTGTAAAGAAAACCCTTTTTTATTGTATAGCAGAAAGGAGCAGGGGGGGGAAATTTTGAGGAGGCACAATGTATTTACCTAGGATGGCATTTGTTCAGGGTGCCAGGCCTAATGACCAAACTCTGTAATAACCACTGATGAAGATGTTCAGACCAAGTCCATTCTTCGGTACCTCTATAAATGGCCTGTTTTTTTGAAAGCTCTGAACACCCTTTAAAGTCACTGGGAGCTGCTGGGGGCTCAGAACTTCTGCCAACTACTTATTTAAGCACTAAATATGAATTTAAGAGCCTAACTTTGGGCACACAGGTTTGAAAATAATGGTCAGTGAGTGCTCGGGACCTCTTGACCACTCAGCTGAAAGATGCATGGAAAAGTGACGGGGTGGAGGAGAAGTGAAGGCCTGCTTGTAATATGCCCAGGTATCAGGCAGGCACCGCCTAGAACAATAAACACCACAGATCTTGAACTTTGCCCTGGATTAAAGGGATTTTCGGAGGGAGTTGGGCACCCAAATCCCAGTGTAAACCCTAGCTTTTGTCTCTACTGTCATGCCCTGATCTGGCCAGTTTCAGACCCTGTGTGCAAAAGGAACCTAGTCAGTAGCCAAGATATGATATCAGGGGAGGTGGCTGTGTTTACTTCTTTTGTGTTTGAAAAGAGAGAGTTGAGCAATTGAACTTCTGACTCCCCAGCTAACTTTCATTTGTATCTGCACCACCTAGTTGTAGGTGGGGCTCCAATTGTCCTGGTTCTGACCTGAGCCGGTAGCAATTCCTTGTCTCCGGAGCTCTCCATTTCAACTGGGGAGACGCAGCAGGCTCTGGGCATGTGGGAGGCTTTATCTGTCTCAGCCTGAGAGAGGCTTTCCCATCACTAGTAGCAAAGGAGGGAAGGTGGTAGTGGCACACTAGTGGGGCTTATTTGTAGTAAATAAGCTAAGACGTTTCCCTCTGCCTCTTCAGCCCAGTGGGTATCTCAGAGGGAGAAGCTATTTAATGTCCAGCTTGCTAGCAAGGGAGTCCAGATTTCCCCCATGCAGAGCACTGAGTCGAGCAGCTCCCTTTTCCTCAATTTCCCTGCTGGGCTGCGGGGTGGCATGGTGGGTGGATTGGAGCCTGGGGGGGGGGGGGAGGAGGAGGAAAGAGGAGCATGTGCCAAGAGCTAGCCATGGCTTCAGCTCCAAACATCCCTGGCCCCTCTGTAAGGTCAGGCCCAAATTGTCTCAGGCCCCTCCCTAGTAGGGAAACGACTGTTTCCGAGTGAATGCAAAGACCACAGCTCTGCCCAGATAATCAGCACATACATGGTACATCTATACAGGGATAAGAGCTGATTCAGGCTTGCGGGACTCAGGCTGTGGGGGCTGAAAATTGTGGTGCAGACATTCAGGCTCAAGCCTGAGCTCTTGGAGCCTCCAACCTGTTGCTGAAGTAACTTGTGTGTAGATGTAAATAATCCCTCTAGGATGCAAATTAAACCCTCCAACCTTCAGCCCCTGGTGTAAGGTTCGTAAAGGAAAGGCCAGGCAGTTCCTGGGAAATCCGTTGGGTTTGGGTGGTAGATCCATCCCCTCTCCAGTGAAGAATCATATTCTGCCTCTCCCTTCTTGGTCGCTCCAGGGATGTTTAAAGGGAACACTTTCAATGCTGTTGGATCAGTGGAGGGGACTGTAAAGGGAGGGTCAGGTGGTATGTCTTTTCTAATGCCTAAGAATGCATTATTGTGAATCTCTTGTCTAGGGAAGGATGTTTTGATGCTGTTTTCTTTCAGGAAGATACACTGTCTGCAATATGGTCCTGTCTTATTTATTTAGCGGAGTAAATACTTTGTACAGTGTAAGGGGTGGGATAATATAAAGTTTATTAAGGAGGGAAATAAAAAACTTTTACGTTGGATCACTGTGTGTCACTAACTACATTGCTGAGAACATTTTGCATGAGAAATCGGCCCGAAACTTTCCTCTAATTCCCCACCTTGAACACGGGTGGGCTGGATAAAGCAGGAACCCACATCTTACCCCAAGCTACTGCTGCTCTTTGTGTGGCGTGGTTGTGCTGGAAGCCGTGGGGAACCAGAAGGCAGCAAGAGAAGGAGCCCAGGATGCATGAAGACTACCCTACAGTGAAACACGTCCCTCCCTTTTTTCTTTTGCTCTATGCTGAATTATGGAACTAGATCCATCAGGACCATGAAGACATTGCAAGAGGTGAGCTCATTTGGGAAGGACGAGCTCGTGACCTACTGCACCTCACTTGGAGTGTGATATGGGCCACAAGCCAAGCCCATCAAAGCGCATTGGCCAAGTGGAGAGCAGGGCATCCTCTGTCCTAAGGAGCAAACTTGATGACTATTAGTATTAATATAGCAGTAGTAATGGTGTTCAAAACTATATAGGGGATGGGCGGACGATGTCCAGACCTCCCACGTTTTGGACTGCTGTATTGCCAAGCTGTGCTCCACCCCCAGTTTTTCATACTGAAGAGGTTGCCATCCACTTATGTCACCACTGCCTCACTTCCTGGCAGACTTTTCCCTGGCTCTGGATCAGAGTCCATGGAAGCCAGCCCAGACTTGGCAATGATTTGGATCCAATAATAAATTCTGATGTCTTTCTCCCTCCTCACAATGTCCTCTCCTGCTCCCCCAAACACTTTGCTCTGGCTCTAGTTCCTGTGCTGCTCCTGTGCGGCCTGTGGGTCATTTTTATCCAGCTTGAGAGCTCTGGCCGTGTTGACCGGTCCCGCTCTCCCGCGACAGAGCGCGGCAAGTTCTCCCAGACCAGAGCACAGTTAGGAGGAGAATGCAGCAGAGTCTGGCTTCTGTACTCTCTCTAGCTGTACCAGCAGATGGTGCTGGAGCGTCAGTTCTGCTCCAAGAATACTGGATTTCCTTCTGTCCCCAACCTGTTTCCTGACTTTTCACTTCTGCAAACTGCATCCCTTGCTGATAAGCGAGGAGCTCACAGCCTTACGCACCCAGAACCAAGACTGTACAGTGGCCGAGACAGCTGAAATGTAGCAGGCAGGCTGCAGCCCTGCACAGCTACCGATGAGACACTAATTTCTATCTATAGCATCCCAAGTGTGCTAGGCGTATCATTGGCAAATACAATGACACCATCCCTGTGCTGAGAAGCATCCATAGTAAGGCAGTGGGACTGGATGAAACTGCAGGATGTCCACATGGAACAACTTGCAGGATGGGAGCCGAATGTAGTCCATGGGCCACTGTGTTATTTCTCCCCCTTTGTGCCCAATCCACAGAGGACCTGCATCTATTACAGCCCCCAGCACAGACCCAGGCTGTGATCCATGATGCCGTTCATCCCTGGATGGGCATGGACAGCAGGTCACACTCTGACCCTTAAGCACCGGTGCTTCTGAAATACTTGAACAGGCAGGCTCTGTAGCTCAGACTGCAGAGAGTCCTGTTTGTAGCTCTAGAGGTCTCTAGTGTGTTAGCCAAGCCGGGAGCCGAACTGGCATGAAGTGATAAGAGCCTCATTACTAATGTGATGAATAAGGAGGGTAGGGGAAGACCAGGCTAGCCATCAGATAACCCTGTTATGCAGCAAGCTACAGACCCAACAGTTTATCCTGATGTAGCCTCAGTTGCAGTCTAATGTGCCTTTGTGTTGCCTAGGAAGGAGAACTAATGAGTGATTCCTCACAAAATCCCTGCAAGGTGGCGAAGGATTGTGTGGCCCCTATTTACAGAGGGGAAACTGAGGCACAGAGCCAGGCAGTGACTTGTGTGCAGTCCTCCCAGCAAATCAATAGAAGAGCCACAAACAGCACTTCGTTCACCAACTGACCAGCCAGCTTCCCCTGTTCCAAAATTAAAACATTAATTCCTTTTTATTTTAAATGCCATGAAAACATTTCAGGTCAAACTCCGATCTCTGGTACACGAGAGTAAATCTGGACTAACTCTATTGGCTCTGATGCAGTTACTTTGCGGTTACGCTATAGTAAATGAGAGCAGAGTCTGACTCCTCTTGCACATATTTCATCCTGAAACCCCACTTTTTTTAGAGACCCTGTGCACTTCAACATATTCAGCTAGAAGAGTTATTTTTAACAGCAATCTCTGCAATTGTTCTCAGAGATTGGAGGAAAACTGATTTCGTTCTAGTCTGTCTGTTTGTTTGCCTTGTGCCTCGGACCATAGGCCGCTTGAAGTGGTTTCCATCGTATGCAGAGTTTACAGTTTGGTTCAATGGCTCTCCGCACTCCCATGATACAAATTGTTTCAGCGCCCCTGCAGCATACATCACTGTGTATGGTTCCTTTCAGAGTTTCTTCTGTTGTTTGGCGCACCTTTCACATAACAACAGAAGAGAGAAGGTTATTTATAGTAACACAAATGCTTTCTCTTTTAAAAAAATATGTAGGGCCAGATGTTTGAAGGTATTTAGACATCAGAAGATAGATGCAGGCCTTGCACAGTGCCTTGGCAGCTAGGGCCTAGGGGCTACTTAGCCCCAACTAGGCTGGTACTTTGGAATGTTGCTACAGTGTAGTGTCAGTTCAGACTTGCTTTCTGATTCCTGCGCCTCTACATGCTATTTAGTCACCTGCTCCTTGCTGCAAAGAAGGGAGAAACATAGGGCTTGAGCCTGAAAACCTTTACTCCGGCGTGTAGTGATGACTCGGGTGCGTAGGCTGCTGCGGGACTGCTCATGTCACTATGCATGGCTCTCAGTAGTAAGGGGGTGCAGGACTGGACCCAATGACAGGCTAGGGAACAGCCCTGCATGCAACACCTGTTTTACAGGGCACAACGAAACACATATTGGGTGAAATTTAACCCAGTGCAGAGTCACAACAGAAGGAATCTCCATCCCTTAAGTCTGTGCAGTGGGATATAGGTGGTCCGTAGATCTTGTGCATAAAGGTGAGGTTTGCCCTAATGGAATAACAGAGCAGCTGCTACTGGGGCAGCTTGCGTGATGCTCATGTGTGAGTCAAAGCAGCAGGAGCATGACTGCTTACTTCTGCTATTAAACCCGTCCCTGGTGCTGATTTTGTTTTTGTTTTTTTTGCTTCTTCCAGGGGTGGGGTATGGGATTTTCTCTTTCCTTGCTGTGAAGCTGGATTCATTAAGGAGGCAAAGGTGTAATAAAGAAACCCTGGGCCCTGCTTACACACCACTGATTTATTGGCTTAGCAGCCTGGCTGTTTTTTTGGATGGAACCTTGGGGTGCCCTCTTCTGGTACATGGGCAGAAAATCACATACACAGCCTCAGAAAAGTACAGGGTGGCAGAGGAAGCAGAAATTAGCACAGACTGAAGGTAGGCTCGATTCCAGGTCCTTGTAGCAACATTCAAAGCCAACACAAAGATTGGCTTTGTTAGCTGAGCCATCCAGCTGAGAACTGGGGCAAAACATTTCTGGGATGTAACCAAAGGAATCTACGAGGTGGGAAAATGACTCAAGAACAAGACAGACCTTAAAAAGCAATTACAGTGGAAGACACTTTAAAATATGACCAGCCTTCTCTAGACACACTGGCACAATACACGACCTAAAGAAAAACCTCAGTTCAGGGAAACATGTAACCCAGATAACTATATTAAAGCAGTGGCTCTCAACCTTTTCAGACTACTGTATCCCTTTCAGGAGTCTGATTTGCCTTGCGAACCCTCAAGTTTCACCTCACTTAAAAATTACTTGCTTGCAAAATCAGACATTAAAATACAGTGTCACAGCACCTTGGTACTGAAAAATTGCTGGTTTTCTCATTTTTACTATATAATTATAAAATAAATTAATTGGAATGTAAATATTGCACTTATATATCAGTGTATAATAGAGCAGTATAAACAAGTCATTGACAGCATGAAATTGTAGTTTGTACTGACAGTGCTAGTGCTTTTTATGTTGCCTGTTGTACAACTAAGCAAATATCTAGATAAGTTGATGTACCCCCCCAGAAGATCTCTGCGTACCCTTAGGGGTACATGTACCCCTGGTCGAGAACCACTGTATTAAACCAAGTCCTGAAGTGCAACACTGAACACGTGCAAGGAGCCCTTTAACTTAACCTTCCAGTCTAGACACGTTGTTGGAGTATGGCCAGCTGGACTCACTAGCCCAATACACAGAAGCAGAGATGGCCTCAAACAACATGAGCAACTATTCTGCGGCATCCTCAATAAAATAATATTGCAATGTCTGAGCGGTACCAGCATAACCCATTACAAGAAATGGCTCTGAGATCTTGGTGCTGTAAAGAAACCACTAATTTTTCAAAGGCACCTAAGGCCATTTAAAATTGAATAGGAGTTGGATGCCTGATTATCTTCAGGCTCTTTTGAAACCCCCAATCTAGTTGGATCAAACTATTCAGTTAAACTATCTGACAGTATAATTCAACCCTCTCTGTTGTAAAGAAGTGAAGTTGAGGGTCCAGATTTGTCAGCAAATAGTTACAATGATTTGGGCAAAATCAAAGCACTTACCAAAAAAACCTAAATCAAAAGGAAAGCTAGATCTTCACATATAAGATCACCGCCATGTGTCAACAAATCTAACAGGCTGAGCAGCAGAGCAAGCAAGCAAGAAAGGCTCACAGCATTAAAACAACACCTACAACACAAAGGTATAGGCCAATGGGAACTACAAATCTGAAGCAACAAGCTAGATGACTACAGCTCCTTGCACAGAACAATCATGATAGTGGGTTATCTCACTACAGTGGAATGTGCAAAGCCTTCACCAAATACAGAATCAATTGCCATAAACTAGAGGTGGAAACCACAGACTGAACCTATGAGAAGAGTAGGTGTGGAACCCATGTGACAAAGGAGAGACTGAGATAGAAAAGTGCTTCCCAGTGTCTGGAATGGACACAGGTTCAAACCCAAAGCACCATTCATGAGAAAACTGTACCTATCTCTGCCAGAGACCTGGAGACTCAGTCTCTTTTACACATTGGTAGCACTTGTGCAGCTTGTCCTGCCAGCACAGTCTTATTGAAATTAAAGACTCTCAAACTCCATTTAATCGGGAGCCATTAATCGTTCCTGCCTGCTAGAACATGATCTTTAACTTTTGGAGAAACCTGGGCTGTTTCCAGCATAACTTAAAGGAGGAAATGGAACACCATGGTAAACTGCAGGAGAGGAATCAAAGCATGTATCTCCTCAGGAGGCCCATAGTTGAGATCTGATAAACCAGGATACAAGTTAATACGGGATTGCAAGCTTCTAGGAAAGAACATACTGGGTCATGCCGTGAGAAGAAGAAGAGATGTAGGTTTCATGAGGGTGGGTTGAGCTGCTGGGTGGCAGAGAAAATGTTAGCCTAAGTCTAGACGGGAGTCCATTGCAACATATTTATAGACATGGGATATTGCTTTTCTATATGGGTACCTTGCAGAGGATTTCCAAACCATTGTGTCATATCCAGATGATTTTTAAAAAATTCCCTGCATTGCACATTTCCTTTTTAGAAAAAAGGGAGTTAGGCCCAGAGCCTCAAAGGTATTTAGGTTCCTAACTTCCATCAACATCAATCATCTTTGAGCATCTGGGCCTCAGAGTATCTAGCCAGATGAAAATAAGTGACAAGACAAGGAGTCCCATGAGAAGGGACTGAGGGAAATAATACCCTCTGAAACAAGCCCAGCCCCGCAGTCTACAAGCAGTGTAAATAGAGGGGAAGCGCAATCTGGATTCTTTAGTTCTATGGCCTGCTCTGCCACTAATTAATTGTGTTACTTTAACAAGTCATTTCACTTGAGGGCACACATGGTAGTTAGGTGCCATCATCCCACGGAAAGTCACTACACCTAAGGCCTGAGCCTTTGAATATCTCCCCCGAAATCAGGCTCTAGTATTTCCCCCCCTTAAATTAAATTCCTTGCTTTGCCAGTTGCTAATGTCACTGTCTGATTTAAGGTCTCTTTGGAGTGCGAAGCAGGAGGAATTCCTCTCTCAAGTCAAGCCCTAGCAGGTGTACAAAACTGCTCCAATGCATAGGATCGTATGGTCAGTGCATTGATGGAGGATGCTCTAGAAATGTCAGATATGGTGGAATCTGTGCATCTCCCACATGCCTGCATGAAGAATATTATTAATCCATTATTATAGCTTATAATTATTCTGGGCTGGCGGAGCCTAGATCCCAGTGTTCCTAGTGATTGAGCCTATCCTTAGGGATTTCTGTGCAAACAATAAACCACCTTAAGGGGGGATAGACTATGGAGCCCCTTCCCTACCTTGACCTGCATACTAAGGGATTGTGACTCCTAGGAACAGCCTTTGTCTCACACATCTGGGACCAGATTTTTAAAGGTATTTTAGATGCCTAAATATGCAGCTAGTTGCCCAGGGGGCATTTAACGGGGCAGTTGGCATAGGCAGTCAGTGCTTTTGAAAATTACACCACATGCTGATCAGCACCTTTAGGTGCCTAAATACCTTTGCAAATCTGGCCTTTCACTGTCTCCACCCGTCCTTAGTGGTGGATAAAGGACAAGTACTTGAGGACCATATCCTTGTCCTTATTATCCAGTATTTCTTAGTTAACCTTTATTTAGACACCTTTATATAGACAACCTTTAGTTAGTGGCATTGCTTTATCCTCTAATTACAACTAACGGCTGGTTATTCACTATTATCTCTGAATTGTGAATAGTTCATCCTCACCTCTTGGCTGGCGGGATTGTTAAACTTCTAATCATGCGGATGATTGCTCTGCAGCCCTTAATTATTAAATGTGATGGTTACTTATTCCAACTCCCCGCATTAATTACCCGGGTGATTATTAAATACCCCTGGAGAAAGACGCCTCCTCCCTTCAGCTGCAGCGAGTGGGGCTTAGGAGAGAGGCGGGTCCCTCCAGCTGCGGGCTAGTCGAGCCCCAGCGTCCGCGCACCAATGGGGCTGCGGGGACTGAGCCGAGCCCTCAGCTGGGCGGGGCGGCGGCTCCGGCTGGAGCTCCCCCCGGGTCATGTGAGCGAGCGGAGCCGGAGGTGCCAGCATGGGCGCGGGCAGCCGGCTGGTAAGAGGCGCGTAGTCGGGACGGGGGCGTTTCGTGGGGGCCTCCCGGGGCAGTGGGGGCCCGGCCGGGGGGGCTGCTGAGATTTTCACTTCTTCCAGCGCGGTGGTTTAAGGCAAAAAGTGAGTCACTCCCCTAAACTCCGGATCCCCCGGCTGGGGCAGAAGTGTGGGGTGGTGGGGGGCTCCATTGACCCTGTTATTCCCCCCCACCGCTCCACTAAGGCGGCAGCAGCCCCTCCGCCCACTAGACACTAACCCCCGGCGGTGGGGAAGAGCCCCCGCCTCGGAGGGGAGAGGAACGGAGCCGCCACGTGTGTGACTCTCCGCCTAGCTGCGCTCCCCGGGGCGCTGGGCCGGGAGCGTGGGGACGGACTGGCTGCGTCCACACGGGGCTGGCTGGAGAGAGACTCGCCGGCTCGGGGCGGGGGGATTCCCCAGGCTTCTGGGCTCTGCGGCAGGTGGGTGCTGGAAGGTAGGTGCAGGGGGCGTGGAGATGCGTTTTGTGGGCCGATACCCCCCCCCCCGCCTTGGCAGGGGGTTAAAGACTCCCCGGGATTGACAGGCTGAAGCACTTAAGCCAGATGCGTTTTCCA